>CM069154.1:26651806-27204306 GCA_035221665.1 Okamejei kenojei | reverse complement strand
ATTTCTGGACTTATTATTTGACTTAGTTCATTTTCCCAGCGCTGTCTATGTATTTCCGATGATGGGATATCACTTTCCAACAAAATATTATAAATGTATGATATCATTTTTTTCTGTATTTGGGTGTTTATTCAAGCATTCATCTAAAATTTCACTCTTTCTATTTCTAAGTTCTTGTGTATTTGCAGAAATATAGTTTCTGATTTGTAAATATCTGAAATATTCATTATTATGAAGCCCGTAAGTTTGTTGTAATTCTTGAAATGAAAGAAATGAATTATCCTTATAAAGATCCCCTATATTTAGAATTCCTTTATTTTTCCATTGTATAAAAGCTTTATCCATCATTGACGGTTTAAACGTAAAATTATTGGCAATTGTAAGAGCTAGCGGTATAAATTTTAGTTTTAGTGTTTTCTTTATTTGTTTCCAAATACGTATTCCACTTTCTATTATCAAATTTTCACTATAAGTTTTCTTAGGTACATTAATATTAGCAAATATTATAGAGCTAATTTCAAATGGAAAACAGTCTTCTCTTTCCATTTTTAACCAATTTGGTTTATTATCTATTTCTCCTAACCAAAAATTCATATTTCTAATATTAACTGCCCAATAATAGAACATAAAATTTGGTAAAGCTAAGCCCCCGTTTATTTTAGCTTTACATAAATGTTTTTTATTTATTCTATGATTTTTATAGTCCCAAATAAAGTTAGTGACTATTGAGTCTACTTTTTTAAAGAAATTTTTAGAAAGATATATCGGGATTGATTGAAATAAATATAATAATTGTGGGAGGAAAATCATTTTTATTGCGTTTATTTTACCTAACATTGAGATAGGTAAGCTTTTTCCAATATAAGATATTTTTATTTAATTTATTCAATAATAACGGGAAATTAGATTTAAATAAAGAGTCAAATCTTTTTGTAACAAAAATACCAAGATATTTAATATTTTCATTTGTTATCTTGAAAGGAAATTGTTGTAATATCTGTAAATTATTCATGGTTATTGGCATAAGTTCACTTTTATTCCAATTGATGCTATATCCTGAAATTAAACCAAATTCCGTTATTAGTTTTAACAAATTACAGATACTTATTTCCGGTTTTGTAATATAAAGTAATATATCGTCCGCATATAACGAGATTTTATTCTTAGTATCTTTAGTATCGTATCCATATATTTCTGGATGTAGTCTTACCCTTTGAGCAAGGGGTTCGATTGCTAACGCAAACAGTAATGGTGATAAAGGACAGCCTTGTCTACAACCTCGAGATAAACTAAACTTAGTTGATAACATATAATTTGTTATTATTCTAGCTGTTGGATTTGCGTATAATAATTTAATCCAAGTAGTAAACTTATCACCAAGCTTAAAGGCTTCCATCACCGAAAATAGATAAGGCCATTCCACCTGGTCAAAAGCTTTTTCTGCATCCAACGAGATGACTACTAAGTCTTTTTTATCACTTCTTTTCGAATATATAATATTAAATAACCGTCTTAAATTATATGAAGAATATCTTTTAGGTATAAATCCTGTTTGATCAGGATGAATTAATTCGTTAACAATTTTGCTTAGTCTTTGTGCAAGAATTTTTGTTAAAATTTTTTGATCGGTATTTAATAAAGCAATTGCTCTATACGATCCTGGGTCATCCAAATCTTTATTTATTTTGGGTATAAGTGTTATAATAGATTCGTTCAATGTGTCTGGTAGTTTCTCTTGTATATATATCTGTTCATATAATGATTTTAAATATGGGACCATTTGGGCATGAAAAATTTTATAAAATTCCGAGCCTATACCATCTGGTCCTGGAGTTTTACCATTTTTTAAAGATTTAATAGATTCTTGAATTTCTTTTATTGAAATATCGGCATTTAAAAATTCTCTATTTTGTAAATCGAATTCTTTTAAGTTACATACATTTAAAAAGGCATCTATTTCTGTTTTATTTACTGTTGTGTTACCAGTATACAAATTTTTATAATATTGCATAAATCTTTCATTAATATCCTTGGGTTGTATTAATAATTCACCGTTTTGTGATTTAATCCTATGTATAATTTTTTCCGCTTCAATTTTCCTTAATTGTCGAGCCAATAGTTTTTTGTGGTTTGTCTCCAAATTCAAACAACAATTGTTTAGTATGTTGGTAGTATTTTAAAACTTGATCAGTATATATTTTTATTTAATTTATACTTCAATGTTACAATTTTATTATGTATTATTATATCTGATTTTGTTGCATTCTGTATATCTAATTGTTTGATCTCCCTTTCTAAGTCATGTTGTTCCTTCCGAATCTTCTTATTATGGAATGCTTGTGAAGAAATCATAATTCCTCGAAGATATGCTTTAAATGTTTCCCATAATAAAGAGCGAGATATTTCTGGTTGATCATTTATTTCAAAAAACATCTTAATCTGAGTTATGATGTATTCCTGAGTTGTTTTATTTTTTAAAATTTGTGGATTAAGTTTCCATTGTCCTAGATTTCCTGTTTTACCATTTATTTTAATTTTAAATGTTAATGGTGCGTGATCTGAAATTATAATATTATGATATTTGGATTCGTAAGTAAGTGAGATAAGCTTTGCATCTACTAGGAAGTAATCTATTCTTGAATAGGTTTTATGTACTGGCGAGTAGAAGGAATATTCTCGACCAGTAGGATTTTCTGTTCTCCAAACATCTTTAATGTTAGACGTTTGAATGTATGCGTTTAATAAATCACTAGAATGCGATTTAGTTTTCCTTTGTTTTGAAGATCTATCTAAATAAGGGTCTAATGTACAATTAAAATCTCCTCCAATTATCAAATTGTAGTGTGTTAATTCTGGAATATTATTAAGTACTTTCTTAAAGAATAAAGGACTATCAAAATTTGGACCATAGATGTTAACAAAAATCATTTTTTCCCTATTTATTTCTCCTATTACAATAATGTATCTGCCATCTTTATCAGATATAGTAGATATATGCTTAAATAAAGTACCTTTACGAAATAATATTGCTACGCCTCTTGATTTATGTGTAAAGGAAGAGTGGTATATTTTATCTATCCATTTAGCTTTCAGCCTATTTTCAGCGTCTTTCTTTAGGTGAGTTTTCTTGAATGTAAATTACATCAGCTTTCATTGCCTTTAAGTGTGTCAATATTTTTCCTCTTTTTATTGGTTCATTGATACCTTTAACATTCCAACTGCAAAAGGTTAATCCCTCGTTCCCCATATTTCTTTTTAAATCCTGCATTTTAGATTTGTGGGAATCTAGAATAGGGTCCAAGGGTCCGCGCAGTAGACTTAACCTTACACCCGAACACCGAGTAGATGAATTTTAGATCTCTCTTATGTGCTTCACGAGTGTATCTCCATTGTTCCAGTATATAGCTCCATTCAAACTGAAAGATATAGTAAACATAAAAAAATAATGAGAAGTGAATAAAAAGCTTAGAAAGGTGTATAAAGAATAGAAGAACTACAAATAAAATATTTGTAGTTTGTGAAAGCCAAGTTGTGTTGGCTATTAATCTAAAGGCTTCCGGCATTGATGTTATTAATTTAGCCAGCTCCTAATTTTAAGGAATTATTATTCCATAGTAATATTTTAACGGGAATATAGTATTAAAGAAATGAAAAGAGTGATATTAAACATCATAAAAGTATATATATCTAAGATTAGTTTAAAAAAAATCCAATTATAGAGCCACAGTTAAAGAATTTTTTTTAAATACAAAAAATAGAAGTCATTATTAAAAGAGGGAGAAATATATTGAGGGGGGATATCTCCAAATGTAACAGGACATAAGATATTAATTATTAGTAGTATTAATTAGCAATAGTGCAGAGTCTTGGTTAATAACAGTCATAGTAATAATAAAACCGCGTTATAATTTTAGTAGGTGTGTTATTTGTTTGTGTTAGTTGTATATTATGAATAATTGTCAATGTTCGGTGAGCTTCTTCCAATCCGGGAAAACATTTCGTTCCATACGACATTGTCCATTCCTTCTGATTTCTTCTAATTCCATGTTGTCGTATAAAGTTTCATAAAATGTTAAGAGACCGTACTAGGTCTTTAAAAATAGAAAAAGGCAGTATATTTGCTTGTAGATGGTTTTCAAGTGTCAAACTGCTTTGCAAATTCCATTGCTTCTGTTGGAGTCTTGAAAAAGTGTTCCACGTTGTTATAAGTAACTCTTAAGATGGCGGGGTAATTCAGACCGTATCTCAAGTTTTCTACACCCCTCATAAGGTTTTTGGCTTCGTTAAACGCTTTTCGTTTTCTGGCAACCTCTGGGGGATAGTCTCGATAGATACTGATTCTTTGTCCTTGAAACATCAGATTCTTTGTTCTCGAGGCTCTTCGCATAATGTCCTCGAGGGTGAAATCATATTGTAACTTGACGATGATTTGTCTTGGGGGGGCGTTTGTACTGGTCTGTCTTCTGCCGACTCGGTAATTGTCCCTAATTTGTAACGGATCACTGGTTTGCATGGACTGGGTGGGCTGAAGGGCCTGTTTCCGCGCTGCATGGTAAGATACGATACGATGAACTTTATTCATCCCCGGAGGGAAATTGGTATCTCTAAATGAAACTGAATTAAACTACAATAGATAGACGACCCCACCCACTCCCCCTTCTACCTAACAGGCCCCTTCCACTTATATCCCGCCCTCTGGTTTTACATTTCAATCCTCACCTTCTATCCTTATTTGACACTCTTTTGTCTCCTCTTCATCTCCAGCTGTTGTCACCTACTACATCTGCCAATCACACCTCCCCCTCAGCTGCATCCACTTGCCTGGATTTGTTCACCTCCAGCTCTCTTCCCCACCTTTGTCCGCCCTGCCACTAATTCTAATTCATTGCCACAGCAGGCTGTGGAGGCCGTCAATGTGTATTTTGAAGGCGGAGTTTGACAGATTCTTGATTAGGAGAAGGCAGGAAAATGGGGTTGAGAAGGAAAGATAGATCAACCATGATTGAATAGTGGAGCAGACTTGATGTGCCAAATAGCCTAATTCGGCTCCATGAACTTATTAACTGAAGTCAGGCCCTGATACAAAATATTGCCTGTCCATTCCCTCGACAAATGTTGCCTCACCCATTGAGTACCCCAGCACTTTGTGTTTTACCATATGAAACTGACCCATTCACCACCTATTCCAATATTCCACCCTGTTTCAAAATGACCTTCTTCTTCTTGCGTATGGCGTGCACAGCCTAAAGTTGGAGGACAACTTGTTCTGTATGATTGTGCACACCAGGTTGATTGCATTCGTCGAAACAGGGCGGACCACGTGAAGGTTGCAATCTCCCATCCCAAAATAACCTTAATGGGCCTGTCCCACTTAGGCGATTTTTCAGCGGACTGTCGGCAACTGTTAAGTTGCCGGCAGTCGCCTGAAAAACCGGGAACTGGAACAGTGACTGTCAAAGTGCAACATACACACACACACACACACACACAAATACATCGCAAAGGCGGGGGCCAGGGCAAGCAGGGGGAGTGCTGCCTGAAATTCACATGGTGCCCATGAGCAGGAAGGTTGGCGCTGTAATTAAGACTGATAGCACAGCGTACGGTAAGTCCTTTAAAAGAGGGGGGGGGGGACATCCTCCTGGCCTCAGAGGCGACCAAAAACATCATCTTGTTGGAACTGACAGTGCCGTGGGAGGACTGTCTGGAGGAGGCCCACGAGAGGAAGATGACCAAGTATGAAGAGCTGGTCATAGACTGCCGTAAGCAGGGCTGGAAGGCAAGGTGTATGCCCATCGAGGTTGGCTGCAGAGGTTTTGCAGGGCAATCGATCGACAAAGCCTTGAGTGCACTGGGCATCAACGGAGTGGCGAGGAGAAGAGCCATCAAGAACACCACAGAGGCAGCGGAAAAGGCCTCGAGATGGATCAGGAGAGACGGTCCATGGGGAGGAGCGAATGCCACCTGAACACAAGTCGTGGTCTGATGAACCACGGCTGGGTGCAGTGACGGAAATCGTTTACAAAATATGGAGAGGGACGGGGGGAAAAAGTTTATTGGCGGCCACGCGCGCATGTGCCCACTCACACACACACACGATGCTTCGAAGGCTTCTGCCATGGGCTCTTCAGCTCAATTCAGCATTAAATGCAGCTCTGCCTGTCTCGCCAGGTTAACCTACAGCCCTGCCTGGACTGACGGAATACCAGTCCGGAGCCATGGAGCTAGCACTGCTTCTCCATGCTGGCTGTAAGCCTGGGCCATATTTCCCTTACGTCCAGGCAGGGCAGTAGGTTAACCCGGCGGGAGAGGCAGAGTTGAGCTGGGTTTACCACTGCTTCTCGGCGCTGGCTGCGGGCCCGGGGGCAACGCGCCCTTCTGACTCCCGACGTCCCTGGCCACCCCCAAGGATGGGGGAGGGGGCACGAGGATGGTCCAGTGGCGGTTCGGCAGTGATTGCAGCGCCGGAGACCCGGCTAGGATCAATCCTGGCTGCAAATGTGGCGCAGGTCTGTGTCCAGGGCTGCCGTTGTGACCCTATGACTTGGGCACGTCTCCCTCCTCCAATCATCGCACTCAATCATCATGTTCCGCCCCCATTACCTGCTGACCGACGTCTCTCTCATCCAATCTGTACCCTCGATTAGCAGTCCCACCCGCAGTCTCACAGAAAACGGAGATTTCACCAGGTTTTAAAATCTGGATTACAAAAAATTGGGGTGGGGGGAGATCGCCCCCCACCTCTCAAAACAGTGGGGGAACGTGCCCCCCCCCCCCCCCCCCCCCCGGGATTTCCGCCACTGCCTGGGCGAGCATGTCTGATGTTGAAAGACCCGAAACACCCAATGACCCCAGGTTACATCACTGATGATGTGTTCAGGAACATCAATAGATGTATTTTTATCAATCGTCACAATTGAGTTTTGGAGGTCAATTCTTTGGCTATTTTTAAAGCTGAAATTGTTATGCTTTAGTAATTGATTAGTAAGTGTGTCAAAGGTAATAAAAAGAAGGCAGGAGAATGGGATTGAGGGAAAGATAGATCCGCCATGGTCGACTGAAGGGTAGACTCGGTGGACCGAAAATTAACTTATATTCTGACTTTTGTGCAAAGATGAAGCATTGTTTAATAACGTTTTTTTTTATGCATTGCATCACTGTAGAATTCCACGTACGAGTCCAATTGTAACTAGGATTTAAAGAAATATCATTGCGCTCGTAAATGCAACCACATAGAAATATTCATTGTTCAAGAGATCTCTAAATATGCAGGAAAATGTAATAATGGAGGAAGATATCACCATGTGGAAAACCACCACCTTAAGGTAAAAATTCTGATGGAACATTTGGGTCATTTTGTTCTAAAACCTTCCAGCTGTTTTTCTTTACCGTTTAGTTTAGTTTAGAGATACAGAGCAGAAACAGGCCCTTTGGCCCACCGAGTCCACACCAACCATCGATCCCCGCATACTAACACTATCCTACACACTGGGGACAATTTACATTTGTACCAAGCCAATTAACCTACAGATCTGTACGCCTTTGGAGTGTTGGAGGAAACCGAATATCTCGGAGAAAACCCACGTGGTCATGGGGTGAACATACAAACTCCGTACAGACAGCACCCATAGTCAGGATCGAAACCGGGTCTCTGGCGCTGCAACTGCTGTAAGGCAGCAACTCAGCTGCTGTGCCACCATGCCGCCCTCTCCAAGGAGAGTTGTTATCTGAATCTACAGTCTATCCTTGTAATCTATGCTTCATCCCTATGACCATTTTAGGAAATGTGTTTTGCAGTGTTTCGAGGTTTTCATATATTTCATAATGTGCGGTACCCACTATTGAACAGATTATTCAAGGTACAACTGAACTGATTTTTATTAAAACAAATAGTGTTGCCTCTCTACTTTATTATCTTATACTTCTACTTACAAAGCCCAGATTCCCATGTCCTTTTTGACGGTTTACTTAACTTATCTTGCCACTTATTGATATCAACTTCCTTACCTTTCTGGTCCTGCATCTCATGAGAATTATAGTTTAATGTCATTATCTGCTTTGACCAAAATGTGTCACTTTGCAACCTGCTGTTCGATTTCATCTGCCACATCTTTGCCCTTCAACAATCCATGGCGTCTTGATTTCTATTATACATCTCACTATTTATCACAATCACAGATTTTTGCATCATCTAAAGATTTTGAAATCAGACACTGAAGATAGACATAAAATGCTGGAGTAATTCAGCGGGTCAGGCAGCATCTCTGGAGAAACAGAATTAGGTGACGCTTCGGGTCGAGACCCTCCCTCAGTCTGAGAGTCAGGGGAGAGGGGAACTAGAAGCTTGCAAAGGTACAAAGAACATATGAATGAAAGGGATGACAAGGAGAAATGAAAGCCAGGAACAATGATCAAGTAATACACTATTCAGGACCAGGCCAAATCATAGAGGTGATCTCAACATTTATCCCTGAGGAATGCTGCATTGTTCTTTCCATCAGCACAAACTAAAAATTTGTCCATTATTATTGTATGTTTAGTTTAGTTTAATTTCCAGACACAGCGGCCCACCGAATCCACGCCAACCAGCAATCACCCGGTACACTAACACAATCCTACACGCTAAGGACAATCTACAATTTTTACCAAAGCCACTTGACCTACAAACCTGCATGTCTTTGGAGTGTGGGAGGAAAACGTAAAACCCGTAGAAAGTCCACTGATGGAACATTTTGGTCAATTTGTTCTAGAACCTTCCAGCTGTTTTTCTTTACCGTTCTCTTCTCTGTTATCTGAATCTACAGCGGTCACAGGGAGAACGTACAAACTCTGTCCAGATAGCCCCCGTAGTTAGGATCGAACCCGGGTCTCTGGTGCTGCAAAGCAGCAACTCTTCCGCTGCGCCGCCTTTTTTTGTGTTTTTGTGCCGAAGTTAATTTTGCAGCCATGCCCATTCTTAGAGACTGGATAACTCAGTTCAAAGAGTATCAGATTTATAATCTGACTTACCAGCGTTCAAGTTCTTATTTACCATTTAATTCCGTGAACTTCTATTTGGTAACAATCCATTTTGTGTACTTTGCCAAATGCTTACTGCTAGTTTGTATACTGCAGTGTTTCCATTAACTCTTTCTATAATCCCACCAGAAAACTTATTTAAGTTAGCATGAACTTCCTTCAGTAGTCAAGAAAGCCAAGAGTGTTTTATTGCTACATGTACCAAAAGGGAACAATGACGTTTTTATATGCAGCTGCACAACAGGTTTTAAATACAGTATGCCATA
Source organism: Okamejei kenojei (assembly GCA_035221665.1). NCBI lineage: Eukaryota > Metazoa > Chordata > Chondrichthyes > Rajiformes > Rajidae > Okamejei > Okamejei kenojei. The sequence goes on along the minus strand of CM069154.1, from coordinate 27,195,022 downwards.
GATAATATAATAAATAAACATAAAAAAGACGTTCAATAAATACAAAAATTCCCAATATAGTGCGAAACAAAACAAAGCTCAAGTCCCGAGTGCAACCAAGGCAGTTCTTAGTTTGGAGTTTAGTTGGTGTTTTATAATGTTCAATAGCCCGATGGTCGATGGGAAGAAGCTGTACCTGTAGAAGGGTCTCGACCCGAAACGTCACCAATTCCTTTGCTCCAGTGATGCTGCCTGTCCCGCTGAGTTACTCCAGCATTTTGTGCATATCTATGGAAGAGAGAAGGGGCAGGACAAAGCTGGGCAAGTAATAGGTGGAGATGAAAAGACAAACAGTATGAGATAAGAAGGATAGGAGGGGTAAATTTTGAAGCCAGAGTAATGAATAATGAGGGAACGGGAGAAATGGGTGTAAATCCAGCTAGGGTAAGGGACGAGGGGGGGTGGGGGGTGATGGGTGATGGTGTTGTTTGTAGGTTAGTTACTAAAATTGGAGAATTCAATGCTCAAAGGACCCCAAAACATTACTCATCCATGTTCTCCAGAGATGCTGCCTAATCCACTGAGTCTCTCCTGCACTTTGTGTCTTATTTTTGCAAGCGAGCATCTGCACTTCCTAGCGTCTCAGAGGGTTAGAAAAACATGGGTAATGCCTCCGCGATTTCCAACCTTGCATTCCCCAGCAAGTTGGGATGAATTCAACTAAAATCTGAGCTTATTCTTTTGAAGTGTGTGGCAGCTTTATGTATCACGATGTGTCTGACACCTTCATACCTTGTTTGGCTGTTAATTGGGACTCTAATTCCAGACTAGCTTTGCAAACACATTTGCTACAGCACAGACAATCTAATTTGTTTCATTTGGAATCCGTTCAGCTTTTCTTATTTCGGCGTATGGATTAGCAGAGCTCTCTGGGTGCATACACCTATTAAACCATCCAGTTCTCAATTTAATTTCCTGACATTTCCTCTCTTCTCTTAGCTGGCACATTGAGACTGACATTTGCCATTGCTTGCATTACTTTAGCATATTGTTACTGACATTTACCCTGGGTTTTATTGTGACAGGATCTGACAGAAACAAATTGCACCTAATACAGCGACGAGCTCATTGCATTTCATTATTTAAACTTGTTGTTTTGACGTGCTTTCACACAAATCTGTTAACAAACAACACAATACAACTGATAGTTTCTGCAAGATATTATAAATGTGGACAATGTGACAATGTGGCAATGAGGTGCTGAGACCACAAGGAAAAAGAGGGGAAAAAATGACAATCTCAAAAATGTGTTATGTCTAATTTGATGCAAAATTGCCTATTTGGAATGTGGCAATTAACTCAGAGACATTCATCTTACAGCAAACACAACGATACCTGCTACCAAATGAAGATTTATTGTTTAACTGAAGGGCTAGGAGGGAGAAACACTAGCAACTTTGCAGATGACACAAAGCTGGGTGGCAGTGTGAACTGCAAAGAGGATGCTAGGAGGTTGCAGGGTGACTTGGACAGGTTAAGAGAGTGGGCAAACGCATTGCAAATGCATGGCAAATGCAGTATAATATAGATAAACATGAGGTTATCCACTTTAGCGCCAAGAACAAGAAGGCAGATTATTATCTCAATGGTGTCAGATTAGGACAAAAGGAAGTTCAATGTGACCTGGGTGTCCTTGTACACTAGTCAATGAAAGTAAACATGCAGGTACAGCAAGTAGTTAACTGCCTTCATAACGAGAGGATTTGAGTATAGGAGTAAAATGGTCCTTCTGCAGTTGTACAGGGCCCTGGTGAGACCACATCTGAAATATTGTGTGCAGTTTTGGTCTCCTAATTTGAGGAAGCATGTCCTTGCTATTGAGGCAGTGCAGCTTTCGGTTCACAAGCTTAGGTTCACAAGGTTAATCCCCGGGATGGCGGGACTGTTATATGAGGAAAGATTGGAAAGAGTGGGCTTGTATTCACTGGAATTTAGAAGGATGAGACGGGATCTTATAGAAATGTATAACATTATAAAAGGACAGGAAAAATGGTCCCAATGATGGGGAGGATCCAGAACCAGGTGACTGCATGGGTTTTCTCCAGGCACTCTGGTTTCCTAGAGTGTTAGTAGGCGGTGATCATTGGTCGGTGCAGTCTCGGTGGGCCGAAGGACCTGTTTCCGTGCTGAACCTCTAAACTAAACTAAGCTAAAGTGATTGAGTTGTAGAAACATGGAATACAGATGTTTAAGCAGTAACTCAGCAGGTCAGGCAAATATGTATATCTGACGTTTTGAGTCAGACTGATACAAATGATTGACCTATCTTCTGCTCATTGAAGTCCATCCAACTCTCTTTAATGGGACTCGACTGGACTTTATCTTGCAATAAACGTTATTCCCTTTATCCTGTATCTGTACATGCGGACGACTTAATTGTAATTATGTGTAGTCTTTCGGCTGACAGGATAGCACGCAAAAAAAATGTTTTTCACTGTACCTGGGTACATGTGATAATAACAAACTGAATTAAACTAAACTAAAGATAGGTAGATCTGATCAGTGAGGCCTACTGTGTCCGATGAGACCTGGGGCCTAACAATCTGCCGGTGCTTACAATCAACTCCTTTTATCCTTCATCTGTGCACAGTGGTTGGCTTGATTGTGATCATGCATAGTCTTTTCATGACAGGATATCATGCAAACAAAAGCTTTTCATTCCAAAAGACGTTTCTTTTGGAAGTTGGCTGGGCGAGGAGAGGGACCAGTGGCCCATCCAAATTTGTGCCCAAGGGGCTCCTCCTGCAGTCAACATTGAGGGCGCAGAATGTAAGACCTAGTTCACTTTCCTACTGGCCTTGCTCATCGCAACTCCAGCCAGTGGATAGGCCATTTACCCGAACCAATCCTCTCATAACATTATACATCTCTATAAGATCAGCCTTCATCCTCCTGCGCTCCAAGAAATAAAGTTCTCTCTTGCTCAATCCGTCCCTCTAGCTGAGGCGTTGAGTTCTGACAGCATGCTCATAAATCCTCTATTCAAATTTGACCATCTGATTCTATTATCAACCTCAATGCTAATGCAGGGCCTTGACAGTAATGTCAACAATTCCTTTCCCTCCAGGGACGCAGCTTGACCTGTTAATTTCTTCCCGCGGTTAGTTTAATGCTCCAGATCAATGCAGAGTCATAGAGTGATACAGTCTACAAAAAACTCAATCAGATTGGTGAGATACGACATCCCACGAACAAAACCATGCTGACTTTCCCTAATTTAGCCCTTGCCCGTCCAATTGCCTGTATAACCTATTCCTCAGAATACTCTCTAGTAACTTTCCAACTACAAATATTAAGCTTACCAGCCTATAGTTTCCAACAGCCCTTCTTGAAAAGAGGCACAACATTTGCCATCCTCCAGTACCTCTCCTGTGTTTAAGGATGAATCGTAAATTTCAACCAGTGCTCCCGCATTTCCTCTCTGGTTTCCCACAATGTCCTTCGATATATCTGATCAGACCCCAGAGATTTGTCTACCTTCATGCACGATAATACCTTCAGTACATCTTCAATGGTAACACTGACTGCTCTCAAAACACTTCCATTTTCTGCCCCAAGTCCCTCTGTCCTACTGTTTTTCTAAATACAGAGGAGAAATACTCATTGAAGACCTTGTCCATCTCCTGTGGCTCCACACAGAGGTGACCATTTTGATTCCTGAGAGGTCCCACTCTCTCTCTAGTTACATTTTTCTGCCATATATTTATAAAATCTTTTGTGATTGTCTTTAATGCTACCCGCCAGAGATATCTTCTGGGTCATTTTTGCCCTTCTGATCTCCTTTTTTCAGTTTACTCCTTAGTTCCCAAAACTACTCCAGGCTTGCACTTGATCCCAGCTGCCTATACCTATCCAATGCATCCTTCTTATTTTTGGCCAATGCCTCAATTTCCCTCATCAGCAAAGCTTCCTTACGTTTGCCCGCTTTGCCCTTCACTCTAACGGAGACGTATGTATCCTGAGCTTTTGTCAGCACACTTTTAAAAACATCCCACTTGGCTGATGTTCCTTTCCCCTCAAATAACAATACCCCGTTCCTGCCTTCTCCCCATATCCCCTGACTCCGCTATCTTTCAGAGCCCTATCTAGCTCTCTCTTGAAAGTATCCAGAGAACTGGCCTCCACCGCCCTCTGAGGCAGGGAATTCCACTGACCTTCCACATAACCTGCTCCAGTCAACTTGAGCGAGACCTTCTCTCATATCCTCAAAGTTGGCCTTATGCCAGTTGAGCATTTTAACACGTGGGCCCTCTCTCTCCCTATCCATAACTATCTTAAAACTAATCGAACTGTGGTCACCAGACCCAAAAGGCTCCTCCACAAGCACTTCATTAACTTGCCCTTCCCAATTGCCCAATATTAGATCCAGCGTTGCCCTCTCATGTGTGGGGGCCTCTACATACTGCTTGAGAAAACTCTCCTGAACACTTTTGAGGAATTGCACCCCATTTAAACACTTCACACTATGATTTTCCCAGTCAATATTGGGGAAGTTAAAATCCCCAACTCCAACAACCTCATTTGACCTTCAGCTGTCTGCGATCTCTTGTTGTTTCCTTAAACAATTTAGCCCTTTACCATATTTCTTTGAGTAATAGACTCATAGAGTCATACAGCATTGAAACAGGCCCTTTGACTTGCCCACACCGACCAACATGCCCCATGTACACTAGTCCCACCTGTCTGCCTTTGGCCCATAGCCCTCTAACATGTTCTGTCCATGTACCTGTCTAAATGTTTCTTAAACATTGCGATTGTCAGACTCAACTACCTCCTCTGGCAGCTCGTCCCATACACCCATCACCATTTGTGTGAAAAGGTTACTGCTCGGGTTCTTATTAAATCTTTCCCCCTCACCTTAAACCTATGTCCTTTTGTTCTTGATTCCCCTACTCTGAGCAAGAGACTCTGTGCCTCTCATTATTTTGTACACCTCTATCTTCTTGCCTTATCACGTTTCTAGGTTTCATTAGTCCGAACATAAAAATGGCATCCGGGTAAAGCGCTGTTGGATGCTACAAGGTGGTGGGGGGTGAAGTGGAAGAGGGGGGAATATGGTAGCTGCAGAGTATGGAACAGGGTGGTTAAGTTTGCTCCTTCATTTTAAGCATGCTACCGTCTGACATTGGCAATGCAAAGCAAACCCTGTGCCATGACAGCGTAAATGCACAGAGACTTTAACCCAGAGTAGGGGGACTGAGAACCAGAGGACATAGGTTCAAGGTGAGAGGGGAAAGATTTAATATGAATCCAAGGGACGACTTTTTTACACAAAGGGTAGTAGACATATAAGCGAGCTGCAGGAAGAGGTAGTTGAAGCAGTACAATCAGAATGTTTAACACTTAGACGTGGAGAGGATTAGGTTTAGAGGGATAAAGGCCAAATGCAGGCAGGTGGGACTAGTGTAGATGGGGCATGTTGATCGGCGTGGGCAAGTTCGGCCGATGGAACTGTTTCCATGCTGTATGATTCTGACTCTATAACTCTATATTTACATGTTTAAGGATAGAAGGAACTGCAGATGCTGGCTTAAAAAATAAAGGCATGAAGTACTGGAATAACAATGGGTCAGACAGCATCTCTAGAGAACATGAATAGGTGTTCTATATGTTTGAAGTTTTTTACCAAAACTGTTTTAACATGAGTTTCTTGCAGTAAAAATATTTAAAATGTATGCATACATTAGGTGATAGAATTTATCAAGTCCTGTTTTTCTATCACAATGTACCCTGATTTTTTCAGGAATACGAGAATCACATACTATCATTTAAAATGAGCTCTTCCACATCAAATGCTTTGGTGTAAAGGGTCTGTCCCACTTGGGCGACCTAATCCGTAAGTTCTGCCGAGTTTGCCCTCGACTCATACCCGCAGCATGGTCGAGTTCTTCGTAACGCTCCTTCATGCTGGAGACTGGTCTCTGCGTACTCGAGGCTTCAGCTCGGTCGCGGTGTTTTTTTCAGTATGTTAAAAAATGCCTGCGAGTAAAAAAAGGACGCCATGGAAAAAACCGATACTTTTTTACTCGTAGGTTTTAGTCATAGTAGGTTGTAGTAGGTCGGCATGTTAGTCGTGGGTAATCGAAGGTAGTCGAAGGTAGTTGAAGGAAGCCATAGATAGTCTTCATCATAGACGAAGGGAGGTCGAAGGGAGGTTGAAGGAGATCGAAGGAGGTCGTTTTCACTCTCCTCTATTCGGTGTCCAATTTTCCCGAGGTTTGTCATAGCTAGTCGTAACTGGTCGATTCTGGTCTTCAACATACTCGAAGGAGGTCGAAGGAGGAATTCTCCATAGTCGAAGGAGGTCTTCAACATGTAATTTTTCAAACTCTTCTAAACTCGTCAATTAGGTCACCCAAGTAGGACACCCCCTTTAGTAATCTCAGAGGAATGAATTAGTTCCTGTGAAAATCTGCCAATGTGCAGTGATAGTGGGATTTTTAATTGTTTTCTATTTTGAACCAGACTTCTTTGAATGTTTAATGAACACCATTGAACTCGGCTGAAACTACTGAACATTTTCAAGCTATTGACTTGATACGTCTTCATACTAACTCAATTAGAAAGGAGGGCTCTTTGTGGTATTAGATCAGGGATCTTGATTTCACCAGAGATTTTTAACGTGCTGGAATTTTCAAAGCCTTGAATATTTAGTCTAGTTCAATTATACATCCTCACAGCAATCCCAATTTTGAAGAGGCCATTAGATCCTGACAGTCCAATCTGTCATCTGCAATTATATTAAATCTATTAATGAGTTAGATCATCTGGTCCCCAGGCTGAATGAAGTTGCATCATTCACAAGTAAAATGTGGCAGGAATTGATAAAATCTCACAATGCTGTTCTTCCTGTTAATAAACCATCAACTCAAATCACTTCACGTATAAATCCTGGTTTCTTCTTAGCTCCTTTCCCTGACAGTCCCAATTCAGTCTTCATATTTAATACCTATCAACTTTCATCAAATCTGCCTGTTACCATTCGTTGCTGTGGTTACATAAAATTATGCTGCTGTGGCTAGAGTATCGTGAAAAGCATCTCTAGTGTACAGATAAAATGTTTATATCAGAATAATGGCATTATGATCAGTGGCCAAGAATTTTTGGTTTATAGTGGTTCAAATCAATGTTTGAGTTTGAGTTGTGTTTATTGTCACTTGTACCAAGGTACAGTTAAAAGCTTTTGTTGCGTGCTAACCAGTCAGCAGAAAAGCAGTACATGATTACAATCGAGCTATCCACAGAGTACAGACACATGATAACGTTTAAGGCAACATAAAATACAGTAAGTTCTGATCAAAGATAGTATGAGGGTCTCCAATTAGGTAGATAGTAGCACAGGACTGCTCACTAGTTGTTGGTAAGATGGTTCAGTTGCCTGATAACAGCTGGGATGAAACTGTCCCTGAATCTGGAGGTATGCATTTTCACAATTCTATACCTCTTGTCTAATTGGAGAGGGGAGAAGAGAGAATGGCTCGACATTCAGCAGCAGCGATGGCTTGAAGAATGTGTAAACTTTGGATGGAATTAAGGAAAAGCTGTGGCATTAAATTCTGGAGACATCAGCATTTTTGTAATGAGCAGGTGACGGATAATTGTAAATCAGAGGTTGATCCTTTGTTGGATGATGGGTGTCAGTGTTAAATTAAGTGGGTGAATCCCAAGATTTGTGACTTGCCTTTGACATCACAAACATTTGATTTGTGTAATCGGCGTGAGGAGTTCTGAGAGCATCCCCACCTTAAAGTAGTGATGACTGCCTTAGCAGAGGCTGTGCGGCAATAAGAAGCGGAAAATAGAATAAGGATCAGCGGCCATCTACATCTTCATTATCATGGTCTCTGTGGGTTTAGATAAAGAGAGCTTTACTATTGATGGCAGAAACAAAACAACTGAACTAGACATAATTTGAGAACAAACGGGGGGGGCAGGCAGAGAACCACAGAGTTTGAAGGGGGGATCTGGCAGGGGGCCGTGGAGAATGTAGGGGGAATCCAGTGGGGGGGCAACTGCTGCCACGTGCATTGAAGGCCTGGTTCAGCACTGCGAGCAGAAGATAAGTGTTCAATCAACTGATTTGACTTTGACTTTGACTTTATGTAACTTTTTCGGTGCCAGAAACATGGCGACTCTTGTGTACTACCTGGGTGAGGTCTGCTGTATGATTTTAACGAGTCGTGTGCAAATCAAAGCACCTAGGTACCTAGGTACATGTGACAATAAAGTATCATTGAATTTAATTGAATTTGAAGCAAACACAAGGAGCTGCAGAGGGTGGAATCTCGACCCAAAATCACAAAGTGCTGGAGTAACTCAGCCGGTCAGGCAGCATCTATGGAGAACATGGGTAGGAGATGTCCCGGGCTGGGACCCTTCATTAGACTGAGTGCTGTAAGCGGTGTGAAAGCTGGAAGAGTGGTGGAGGTGGAAAAAATGCTGGATGCAGTGGGGGTTGGTCGGCAGATGGGTGGACAAAGATGAAAAAGCTGTGAGGAGGAGAGAATGGATGTGAAATGTGAGGCTAGAGGAAGCAGTATATGAGGGAGGGGATGTGGGAGGGAGGGGGTAGTGGTATAATTGTGGTAGAAATGGGTGAGCATCTAGGAAGGGAACAGGGGGGAGAAAAAAGAGGAAGGAACGGGTTGTTGGTTACCTAAAATTGGAGAATTCAACTTTGACACAGTTGGGTTGGAAGTTACCCAAGTTCAATATGAGGTGCTAACATTATTTGAGTTGGAGGAGCCTATATTTTAGATTGGTGGCATATGAACTAGTTTACAAAATAATACTGGCCAGGCAGGTTCTCAATTCAGTCCCTGAGTAATATCTAGTTGTCAAATTATTTCTCTACAGATTTAAGGTAATTAAAAGTGGTCGTGTTAATGCCTCACAGCACCAGAGACACGGATTTGATTCTGACTACAGGTGCTACTATGCTGTGTGGACATGCTAGAGGCAGGAAACATGTTCCCGATGTTGGGGGAGTCCAGAACCAGGGGCCATAGTTTAAGAATAAAGGGTAAGTCATTTAGTAAGGAGACGAGGAAATACTTTTTCACACAGAGAGTTGCGAGTCTGTGAAATTCTCTGCATCAGAGGGCGGTAGAGGCCGGTTCTCTGGATATTTTCAAGAGAGAGCTAGATAGGGCTCTTAAAGATAGCGGTCAGGGGATATGGGGAGAAGGCAGGAACGGGGTATTGATTTTGGATGATCACCCATGATCATATTGAATGGCGGTGCTGTCTCGAAGGGCCGAATGGCCTACTCCTGCGCCTATTGCCTACTGTCTATTGTCTAAACTAAATTAAAGGAATGATTAGAAAAAACCTTGTGGGTGATGAAAAACTTGCTTTATTTAGAAATAAAGTCTGTATGATTGCCTTTAACAAGAACAGAAATGTGATACGATTACTATCACGATGTTTAAGAAGCATTTAGTTCTATCGCAAAATTTAAGAAGCATTTAGACAGGTCCATGGATAGTAACTAAGTAAGTAAATTTAATTTATATAGCATGTTTAAATCAACTCGCATTGAAATCAAAGTGTTTTACATAAAATAAATAATACATTTTCCGTACATCCATAGAAAAAAATTAAAAACAAGAAAAATTACACAACACATTATAGAATTCAACATGAACATCCCCCTACAACAGAATCAAAATTTTCCACTGTGGGGAAAGGCATCAAAATGTTTAGTCCTCTTCCTCTGTGAAACACCTGAGGCCGGGGTTTATTTGTGGCCTCCGCAGCCAGTCCGATGTTTTGAGGCCCTCTTTGCTGGAAAGCTAGAACTCCGGCATCGGGTGAACACTCCTCAGCGGCTTGGAAAATGTCTGGAGGGGCCGCCTCCTCCCCATAGACTGCGGCTCCCGGAGTTGGCTTGAGCTCCGACTCTGGCGATCTCAGATACCAGGCTCCGCGGTGTTCCAAATCCAGCGCCGCCCGCGGCTGAACGCCCGCAGCCACAGCTCCGCGATGTTGGGAGTCGGCGGTCACAGCACTCGGGAGCTTACCGCACGGTGACCCGATAAGGCATCGCCCGCTCCCTGATGGTGTCCCAGCGCTGTGCCGCCGCCGAAGCTGTAATCCCGGCCGGTCCCGACAGGAAACCCGCTTGCTCCAGTTTCGATGGTGGGCCGCAAGGAAGGTGCGAAGAAACAGCTCGGAGGGAAGCCGCCTCTCCGAACAGGTACGGACTAGGAAATACATTTTCCCCCTTCCCCTCCCCCACCCCCTACATAAAAGACCTCCAACTAACATTTGTTTTTTCTAACCGGACTAAAAATAAAAATAAAAAAGGGTGAAAGGGCCGACTGCAGACAGAGCAGCCATACACATTGGCGCCCCACTCCTGCAGTCCGCCATCATGGTGTGGATAGGATAGGTTTGGAGGGACATGGGACGAACGCAGGCACTGTAGCTGGCGTGGACAAGTTTGAACAAAGGGCTTGTGTCCATGCTGTATGACCCTACAACTGTGACAATATGATATTCATTTAAATGTTTTATTGGCCTGCATTAAGGGCTACATGACTTACTCTTATTACATAAGCTTCATAAGTGTTTATAATAAGTGTATATAAGAAGAATGTCATTGTTCCGTTGTTGGTACATACTGTATGACAATCAAGCACCATTGCTGTTGTCATTTTAAACAATCCCTATTGTTCATTTGGCTCTACACCCCTCCAAATCCTTCCTGTCCAAATGTCTCATTCTGTCCAGGGCAGATAAAGTAGGGTGTTGGCCAGTCAGGATACAAACAAAGTTAGCAACTTTCCGCTGGCTGGAAGCCAAATGATATTATAAACACAGTTTTGGTTGAGTTTCTCACTGGGATTGAACAGTCACTTGGAGTGTGAATCAGCTTCAGACACTTAAGCTGGGCATCACTCATCACAATAGAAAAGCTTGTGAACTCGAAGGAACTCTGTTTGGGAAGGATTAGAAAGGTCAGTTAAGGTGGGAGGTAGAAGATTTGGAGTGCAGAGAAGTGATTTTTGTTTTGATGGTTGAGCAAAGATTTAAGAAAGATTAAGTTATTCAAGATCAAAGCTGCAAAAGAGTATTCACGGTGCTCTCCAGAAGTTAATTAAGTAACATACGCTTCTAAGCAAGGAGACAAGAATTATAGTATTGTGGTCGGCAGATAGAATTAGGAAGAAAAATACTGTGGGCGGCAAGGTGGCGCAGCGGTAAAATTGCTGCCCCACAGCGCCAGAGACCCCGGTTCGATCCTGACTAGAGGATCTGTCTGTACAAAGTTTTTTTTTATTTTTTTTAATTTTTTATTTTTTATTTTTTTATTTATTAGAAGTATGTACATTGCATTTTAATTGTACCTTTTTACAGGTTCCCAGAATTATTAAAACATTATTTGTACAACTTCATTTTTTTTAAAAAACATTTTTTTTTAGAAAGAAATGAGAAAGAAAGTAGTGAAGAGTGCAAAATAGACTAGTGAGTGTAGAGTGAAGAAAGAAATGTGAGAAAGTAAAGCAAAAAGGAGATTCTCCCACGCAACCAGTCGATGTTTTTTTTAAAATATTCTTAATCAATTTTCAGTCAAACCCAGAATTTTTAATTTTATGATGATATTACACAGCATGATTCCACAAGGTCAATAAATGGAGACCAACTCGTTAAGAATTGTTTTTTTTTTCTATTAGGAAGAGTCTCATTTCTTCCAAATGTGCCATTTCCAACATATTACCAATCCACATTTTGAGTGTTGGTATAGTAACCTTTTTCCAAAATTTAAGTATGAGTTTTTTCGCTATTATTAAACCATAATTAAAAAATGAGTTTTGGGATATATTTAATTTATTTATATCTCCAAAGATAATCATTTCCATGCTAGGTTCCATTTTTATCTTAAATAAACTAGTGAATATATAAAATATATCACACCAGAAACTTTGAAGTTTTATGCAAGAAACGGAAGAGTGTGTAAGATTAGCATTTTGAGAAAGACATTTATCACAAATTGGTGAGATATTTGAATACAATTTATTCAACCTAACTTTTGAATAATATAGTCTGTGTAATATTTTAAATTGAATTAAATTATGTCTAGAATTAATCGAACATTTATGTATATATATCAAATACCTCTCCCATGTTTCTTTAGAAATTTTTATCATTAAATCTTTTTCCCAGTCTTCTCTAATTGCCTCTGTTGAAGGCAATTCTCTATTAAGAATACTGTTATATAGATATGATATTAATTTTTGTGAGTCCGCCTTAATATTCATTGCTTCTTCCAGTGGGTCTATCATTATATTCTGTAATCTTGGTATATATTTTTTTATAAAGTCACATATCTGTAAATATTTAAAGTATTGGTTATTATTCAAATTAAATTGTTGAAATGATAATAATTTTTCCCATTTCATACATGTCACCCAACTTTTTAATTCCCAGTCTTTCCCATTGTCTATATGTTTTATCCATAATAGATGGTTTAAATACCGGGTTATTCACTATTGGTGTTAATGAAGATAAGTTTCTCAATTTTAAATTTAATTTTATTTGTTTCCAAATTCGAATTATATTGTGTATAATTGGATTCTTCTTATATAATATATTATTCAATTTTATCGGGGAGAAGAGGATCATTCCTAAATCATAAGGGAAACAATCCTGTTTTTCCATTATTATCCATTCCATCTGTTGAGAAGGATAATCCAACCAATAAATAATATTCTTAATATGCTAAGAACCCTTTCAAGTGACCTCTTCGCAAAGTAACTAAAACATCAAAACAAGCAAATAGGTAAATGGAAAGAGGTCTACCTTTAAAGGGCCGGCGGCATACTAATACCTAAAGAAAAGGATGCATCAGACATCAGCCAAGTCGAGGGAAAAATCTTTTTCAGCATGTATTATCCACCTATTCTGGTAACAAACAAGTACATTGATACATCTGTACAGAAAGCAGGAATTCCAGGTTTTTCAGGCTGCTTGGAGCATAAAGCATGATCTGGCACCATCCAAGCAGCTAAGTAGGGCATGTGATCGATCTGGCCAATGCATTTGGTTCAGTTCCACATGAACTCCTTTGGGAATCTTTTGCCTTTTTCCATGTACCAGAGCTCATCATCACACTTATTTCCAAGACCTAGCTGTGCTTCACAACAGCTGAATTCAGTACAACATGGCAGCGCTTGGATAGGGCATCAGGCATGCACAGTCTCACCTTGGCCTTCATAAAGGCAATCATCAAGGGCCTCAAAATGGGTGGTGGCGGTGAACGAACCAGAGCTAATCAGGGCATACATTATGAACAACAATAACCACTACTGCAGCATTACTTGGAAAGCTGCAGGGCAAACATCAAGTGGGCCCGAATGAAAATCAAACCAAGTAAGTCTCGAAGCATCTCCATAGTTAAGGGGGTGCTTAGAGACACAAGGTTCTGCATCGGTGACGACCTAATACCAACAGTGTCTGAGCAGCCAGTAAAAAGCCTGGGCAGATGGTACAACGCAAGCCTCAAGTGCAACAGCTAAGGCAAGAAATTGTCAACGGCCTGGAGATCATCAATCAGACCCTACTGCCTGGGAAACTGAAGCTCTGGTGCCTACAGTTTGGACTCCTTCCTCGGACAAAGTGGCCACTGACCGTTTATGAAGCTCCAATAACAACTTGGAGAAGATGGAGCGAACCATAACTTCATATGCGAGAAATGGCTCGGTGTCCCACGATGTCTAACTAACATCTCTATTCCTGGAACGTCTAACAGAGGAATACAAGTGTTCCAAAGTAAGACTCCAGATGACACTGAGGTGACTCTAGAGACAAGACCATCAGTGAGTAACCGGCCGGAAGTGGACACCATCTGATGCAGTACAGCAAGCTTCATCAGCCCTGAGGCACAAAGACGTCGTGGGGCAGTGCATTTGGCCTTAACAAGTAAACAACTTGGCGAAAGGCCACAACATTTGGTGGTTGAGGAGGTGCGGCGACAGGAGGAGGCCGCAAGAAGTGTCTCGCTTGCCAAACAGGGGCAATGGATGCAGTGGGAAGGTGTGGAGCGGAGGAAGTTCAGCTGGAAAGAACTTTGGGAAATGGAATCAAGCAAGATCAGCTTCATCATCAGAGCGACAACGACGTCCTTCCATCACCAAAGAACCTCAATCAGTGGTACGGCGAGGATCCAGCCTGCCTGTGCCCTCTGCCAACTCCAGCGACCCTCAAACACATCATGGTAGGCTGCAAGACCAGCCTTACACGTTAATCAGGTATTAAAAAGCCTGGCAACACAGCCCTTGAGAACAGCTGTACCAACTCCTTGCCTCCGAACAACCTTTGAGAAGGACAGAAAAACACCGAAACATCGACTTCAGAAGATATTGACCTGGCGGACATCGGCCGACAACTAATCTTTCCACCTGAAATTGCTTCAACCAACCTCAGGCCAGATTTGGTGTTCTGGTCCCTTTCACAGAAGACTGCTTACATCATAGAGCTCACAGTTCCATGGGAGAACTCTGTTGTGGAGGCCTATGAGCATAAGAAGCTGCGCTACACAGAGCTTGCAGCAGAGGCAACGCCAGCGTGGCTGGAACATATGTTTATCCAGTTGAAGTGGGATGCAGAGGATTTGTTGCGTCATCTACCAACAGACTCAGGCTGCTGAAGGAGCTTGTCCATGGTCAGCTCTGCATAAGATCACTCTCAGACGCGGCTGAAAGAAGCAGCTGTTGGATTTGGCTCATGCTGGGCCCCAAATGCGTCATGGTGAATCTTTGAGGCAGTTTGATGAGGGCTGATCATCCTTTGTGGAGGGTTTTGTTAGTGATAAAAGGCCGATGATGCAAGGGTACACTACTGATGATGTGTCCTGTGCCCAGCTGTCCTGAAGGTTACCACAGAGCCAAGATATACGTATACGTACCCCCCCCCCCCCCCCCCGCCCCCCCCCCCCCCCCCCGATGTTGATCGATCTCAGCAATCAATGAATGTCGGGAGGCACAAGGGACTTCTTAACATCTAGTCCTGTGTTTGATTCTGCCCAATACTAATATAAAAATTAGGTCCCCCTACATCTTTAGGTTTACACAAATGATTTATTTTAAATCTTTGTGCTTTGTAATCCCATATAATATTCGTAATATTACTTTTTTTTTTTTTTTTAATATATATATCTATATATAAAATATATGTATGGATAAATATAATATTTGTGGTAGCACTATCATTTTTATAGCATTTAAATTAATGATAGTGGGAGCGTTTTCTCAAAGCGTGATGACTAAAATTGGCCTTCTGGTAACTTGAATACCTAAATACTTAACATTTTTCTGTTGCATTTTAAATGGGAATTTTAATAGAAGGATGTAATGACCATTTCACTTTTATTCCTAATTTATTCCATATACAGAAAAGGAACAAATTCCTCTATTACATTTAATACGTTCGGCGATAATCGTTTCTGAATGGTTATTATTAGAGTCCTTAGAATTATATCCCTGAATATTCGGATGAGTTCTTATCATTTCAGCCAGTGGCTCTATCATAAAACACATCCCTGCCTATCGCCCCGTGATAGTTGGAATTTTTGAGACAATGTATTATTAGTTAATATTCTTGCTGTTGGTTTATCGTATAATAATTTTACCCATCTAATAAAATTATCTCCCATATTAAATTTTTGGAGTACTATGTATAAATACTGCCACTCTACCTGATCAAATGCTTTTTCTGTGTCCAAAGATATAACTGATAACTCTTCCTTTTCCCCTTTATGTGAATACATTATATTATAAAGTCGTCTCAAATTGTTAAATGATTGTCTTTTGGGTATAAATCCTGTTTGGTCCTGGTTTATCAATATTTGCTCAATCTTCTTGCTAAAATCTTTGCTAAAATATTTTGAGCTATATTTAAAAGTGATATAGCTCTATACGAGCCCGGATCTTCTAGATCTTTATCTTTTTTTGGTATAAGCGTAATTGTAGATTCCGCTAAAGTTTCTGGTAATTTCTTATCGGTAAAAGCACACCTGTATAATTAAGTAATCGTGGGACCATTAACTCCTGAAATCTTTTATAACATTTATTATTAAAACCATCAGGCTCTGGAGTCTTCCCATTTTTCAATTATTTTATTGTTTCTCTTATTTCTTCACTTGTAATCTGGGCTCCTAATTCCTCTTGTTCGAAGATATCCAATTTTGGCAAGTTACACTTATCTAAAAAATTTATAATTTTATTGTCTTCAATGTTAGTTTTAGATGTATATAAATTTTAGATACAATTGAGCAAACCTTTTGTTAATGTCCTTAGGTAAAGTTAATAGTTCCCCGTTCTCTGATTTGATTTTACTAATTGTTTTTTCCTTTTCTTGTTTCTTCAATTGTCGTGCTAGAAGTTTATGTGGTTTGTCCCCAAATTCAAATTGTACGTTTTGTGATCTGAAATAATCTTATTACTCTTGCCGATAATATTCGATTAAGTTTAAATTTCAGTAATGTTATCTTATTATGTTTATCTATGGTTGGGTCTTTTGCGTTTCCTAATTCTAATGATTTAATTTCCTTTTCTAACGTCCCTTGTTCTGTCCTGTTTTTTTTTATTTAGAAAGCTTTGATACGAAATTATAACTCCACGAATGAATGCCTTAAAAGATTCCCATAATAGAGATGGTAAAATCCCTGGAGTCTCATTTATTTCAAAAAAAAATTTCATTTGTTGTTTTAAATACTCGTAACCTTGTGAGTCGTTAGCTATTTGTGTGTTAAATCTCCAAAAAACTTTTTTACCTGGCATTCCCTCAAGTTTTAAAGTAAAAGTCAGCGGGGAGTGATCAGAAATAACACTTGTTGTATTTAGGATTAATCGTATATGGTATTAGTTTTGAGTCCACTAAAAAATAATCAATTCTTGAATAAGTTTTGTGTACTGATGAGTAAAACGAATATTCCCTTCCAGTTGGGATAGTTATTCTCCATAAATCTGTTATATTAGTGTTTTTTATATAAGTGTTTAAGAATTCACTAGACTTGGATTTAGCACTACCCTTCCTAAATTTTGTTGATTTGTCTAAGTATGGATCTATAACACAATTAAAGTCCCCCCCTAGTATTATATTTTGAAAATTATACTCATCTATTTGATCCATAATTTTCTTAAAAAATTGGGGATTATCAAAGTTTTGTCTGTACAAAGTTTGAACATCCCTATGAACATGTGAGTTTTCTCTGGGTGCTCCGGTTTCCTCCCACATTCCAAAGGCATGCATGTCTGTAGGTTAATTAGCTTCTGTTTATTGTCCCTAGTGTGAAGGGATTTATCGGAGTCGCTGCCTCAAAAAGACAGCCAGCATTATCAGAGACCCACACCATCCTGGCCACACACTCATTTCACCTCTGCCATCGGGAAGAAGGTACAGGAGCCTGAAAACTGTAACGTCCAGGTTCAGGAACTACTTCTTCCCTACAGCCATCAGGCTATTAAACACTACATAAGCACTGAACTACAATAGACTATTGTTATTATTATTATTGCAGCACTATTGTTTTTTTGTGTGTATGTATGTATATATGTATGCGTGTGTACATGTATATATATATATATATATATATATATATATATATATATGTATATATAAATGTGAAGTAAGAGAAAGTATGGATAGGGAGAGTTAGAATAAAACACTCTTGACTCTTGACAGTACGGGTGATCACTGGTTGGTGCGGACTTGGTAGGCCAAAGGGCCTGTTTCCACGCTGTATCTCTAAACTAAATTAAACTAACTTATGCAATATTACAGAGAGAAGAGGCACAAGGAACTTCAGATACTGTAAAACACAAAGTCCTGGTAACTCAGCAGGTAAATCAAAGTAACTCAGCAGGACAATCAGCATCTGTGGAAGGAATGGATAGGCAACGTTTCAAGCGATACTGTTGCTCAGAATCTTTCAGGTCGGGATCCCTCCTCAGATTGCCTGAGGATAGGTCCCAAACTGAAACATCGCCAATCTAAACCTTCCACAGATGCCGCCTGACCTGATCAGTTACTCCAGTGCTTTGTTTTAATTTGGAGAGTAGCATAAGTTACAAGGGGAGACTTTAGTAAATTTTGTATTCGTCGCCTTGAAACTGAAAATGCAAGATAATTAAGCTGGATAGATCACGTCAATAAGAGAAAACAACTGGCTCTTCATTCATTTAAGGTTATAGGATTGGGCATGACTTTAGTAGTAGTTCCTTCCAATGTGCATGTTGGAACTGAACCTTAACAATTCAATATGTTCAAGTGCAAATAAATTGACTGATTGAATGATTCAGCATGGAAACTGTCCCTTCATCCCACTGAGTCCACACTGTTCATCGATCACCCACTCACACTAATTCTATGTTATCCCACTTTCTCATCCATTCTCTAAACACTAGGGGGCAACTTACAGAGTTTAAAGAATAAACCCACACAACTTTGGGATGTGGGAGGAAACCAGAACACCCAAACAAAACCTATGTGGTCACAGGGAGAACGTGCAAAATCCACAAAGTCAGCACCTGAGATCACAATCAAACCTGAGTCTCTTTAGGTGTTAGGCAGCGGCTCTACCAGCTGCGCCACTTTGCGCCAAATCTACTTCACAGTTCACAGTCTATGCAGGAAATAAGTATGATAGAATAAATAAATAAGAGACAGCACTGCATATTGGAACTTTTTTAACAAACTTGAATCCCACCATGCGAACAGAAGGATTAATTGTGCTACTCAGCTGATTATACAAGCTATTTGGTTCTATAATTTTGTTCATAATTAAAGATTCAAATAACTCACTCCTGACCCATTCATGCAAAGCTACCATGTTCCCCAGCCATTTTGCAGACACCATTAGCATTCTGCCTGGTACCATCCATGTATGCCTTTTGTAGTCTACTTGCTATGATGAGTTAATACAGTCAGGAATTGATTGTTGTTCATTTAAACTACTTTACAAAAAGCCATTTCCCGTTCTCATCGTCTAACGTAAACCTGAAATGATGGTGAATAATCAATACCTTTTGTACAAAGTTGGATAAAACATCCCTACATTTTAAAAACAGGGATGTGTTCCTGAAAAATATTGTGTTCAGCAAAATGTCACAAATTACAAGGGATGGGTGAAATAAACCCCCAGTAGTATTTTGGTACAGTATTATGCCAGGAGCAAAGAAAGCCATTGTATGTGTTAGGATGAAATTAGATTTGTTAATTAAAAATATGTGGCATAAAAACAACAATTTGTCAACTGAAAAACCTATTAATTTTTGTATCTTTACTCTACAGGACCTTCACTTCAACACAGATAAATATACAATTTTGGTTGAAAGAATAGACTTTTGAACTTTCTTTAATTGGACTTTATCGGACTTCAATGTAATATCTTTACACCAAATGTTGTACCGTTTATCCTTTACACTGTGGAAGGCTTGGTTGTACTCATGTATAGTCTTTTTTACTGGATAGCACACAAACAAAAGCTTTTCACTGTATCACGTGACAATAATAATAAACTAAACTAAACTAAACTAAACAAACTAAGCTTATGACATTAGTTTCCACAAATGGGAGAATCCAGGACTAGATGGTGCAACCTCAGAATAAAAGGACATACCTTTGGAAAGGGGATGAGGAGGAATTTCTTTAGTCAGAGGGTGGTGAATCTGTGGAATTCATTGCCACAGATGGCTGTGGAGGCCGAGTGATTGGGTATTTTGAAGGTGGATATGGCAGATTCTTGATTAGTAAGGGTGTCAAGGGTTAAGAGAAGGGTTGAGAGGGAAAGATAGATTAGCCATGATCGAATGGCGGTGTAGATTTGATGAGCCAAATGGCCTAATTTTGCTCCTATGACCAATGAACGTATGCACCCCTGAAGGCAAGCATAACAAATGCCTTCTTTACCACTCTCTCTACATGTGTGGCCATCTTCAGGGAGTAGTCTAGAAGTGAACTAAACTAATAAATATCATGTGAAAATCATGTTCAGGAAAAAAAAAATTGTGCATCCTTTGTTCCACGGATTTGTGCTAGCATGGCAATATATGGACAATCATGCCAGTTGGAATTGCATTGTTTCCCTGTCTGACCCACTGAGTTACTCCAGTGCTGTTTTCTTAATAATTTTGCTGCTTAACTGATCTATTTGATCCTCGATAAATGTAAAAGGGTCCCGACACAACACATCGCCCATACATGTACTCCAGATGTCAGACAGCATTTTACTTTTGTTTCTTATGTTTTCACAGCAGAATATACCAATTAAAAATATGGACAGACATTTTCATATTTCATATATCCTAATGGCATAACAAGTAGCTATTTGGCTCACTGAGTGTATGTTGGCTCACAGTCCCATTCTCAATCCTCTGCTTATTTACTCTAAGTCCAAACAGAAATATTGGTACTGGCAGCCAAAATTACTGTTTAAATCATCTGTATCACTGCTGCTTGAAATTCTGGACCAATATGTGTGAATAAATGATTATCAGATAGTTTTGTATAGCATCATAGCTGATCGAATGTTGCCATTGATATCAATTGTCCAAGTGAAAATGACTCTTCATTATTTTCAATACTAATAACTGAACAGTGCGCAATATAGCCACTGCACTATTTACAACATTGATTGCATAAATTAAGAGCATAATTCAAATTTATCCAGTGATTATTCCAACCACTCCTGAAACTGTTATTTTTTTTACTTCAAGATAGCACATCAAAACCACAGCACAGCCTAATGGGACGATACAGTGTGCTGGAGTTACCCTACGGACCAGGCATCATCCTAGGAAAACACGGATAGTTAGTTAGTTAGTTTAGCTTATTGTCACATGTAAGTGAAAAGCTTTTGTTGTGTGCTATCCTGTCAGCCTATACATGTTTACAATCGAGCCATCCACAGTGTACAGATACATGGTGAAGGGAATAATGTTTAGTGCAAGATAAAGTCCAGTAAAGTCCATTTAAAGACAGTCTAAGAGTATTGTCTAAGAGTATTAAATGAGGTAGATAGTAGCTCAGGACCACTCTCTAGGTGTTGATGGTGTGGTTCAGTTGCCTGATAACAGCTGGGAAGAAACCATCCCTGAATCTGAAGGTGTGCTTCCAAATTCAGGGACAGTTTCTTCCCAGCTGTTATCAGGTGACGTTTCAGGTCGGGAACCTTCTTCAGACCTAAAATGTCACCTATCCATGTGCCCCTGAGATGCTGCCTGACACGCTGAGTTACCACAGCACTTTGTGCCTTCATTTGTAAATCAACATGTGCAGTTCCTTGTTTCTACAGATTAATGTGCTTCAATTTAGATAGCTGGAATGGACCAATGAATGCTGGTAACCTCGAAAAATATTCCTGTGCAACACTTAATTGTACTCTTCAATATAGCAGGCTCATTTATAGTCAGAAGTATTCAATCTCTTAGCCCAATGTGCACTAATGATCATCTTAATCATCTTGATATTAGTTTAAATGTTAATCAACAAAAACATTAAGATATTTTAATCAACTACCTCAACTTGTTTTTATTTTATTTATTTCTTTATATAGATTAGTACAAGAACACCAGTTTAAGATTTATTCTATTATTGATGTTTGGAATGATTGGTTAGGAATGATTGACATTTATTTTTTCTTTATATTCACTCATTTCAATTCATCTGTTAATTTCATCTAGATTTACATTACTCATTGATTAATGCAGTTTACAACTCCACACAAGATGAACAATAACACTTTGGGACTTCCTGAATTAGTAATGTCCTGACGTATGGAAATTGGACTTTATGGAAATTTCCCCAAACATTTTAAAGTATTTTTCACTCGAGTTATAATTCTAATTAAATAATTCATCAATGACTGGATACAGTATATATTCCAATCCTTTAATTATGTGTGGTGTTAGGATGATTATTCAATGAAATGAAAGAATTACAGTAAATGTATGTCGAGTGATATGATATGGGTAGCTATAAACATCAGATTTTTTTTTAAATTAATTTAATTTAGAAATACAGCATTGATACCAGCCTTTCGACCTACTAAATCCATGCCAACCAGTGACCACCTGTACACTTGTTCCATCCTACATGCTAGGGACAATTTGAAAACTTGCAATTTGCAAACTTGCATGTCTTTGGGATGTAGGTGGAAACCGGAGCACCCGGGGAAAACCAATGAGGTCACAGTAGAATGTACAAACTCCATATAGACAGTACCCGTAGTAAGGATCGAAACCCAGGTCTCTGGCGCTGTAGGGGCAGCAACTCTATTGCTGCACAATTGTGCTGCCCATACTGTACTTGCTGGAACTGAAGTCTAAGAATAATCATTCAGTCTTCTGTATCAAATGGATGAAAATGGATTATTGACAAAATTGAGACCTTCAATATTTTTGGAATACATTTGAAACTCAGATCATGATTAAATCATGACTGCCTGATTGTTAGTGAAACAGCAATACCTTTCCTGAAATGAATAGTATGTACTTCTTGTTTAAAAAAAAGTTATCAATTAAGTTATGAGGGATGAAGATAATGCCTCAAATGAACTCCAGTCATATTGAGAATTAAAATATGTTATATACTAGTCTGGAATAAATGTGGAAATCAATGTCCACAAAATTAACTGAAAACTGTCTGCTCCATAACACAAAGCAATGGTGTCCTAAATATGGTTGTGATTGTCTACTCAATCCAGTCTCGCTGCAAGTATCTTTCCCTTAACCACTGCTGGCATAACACCCACAAAATTATTATTATTTTTTTTTTAAACCACAAAATACTGGACTTAGCAGGTCAGGTAGCATATCTGGAGTACATGTGTAGGAAGTACCTGCAGATGCTGGCTTAAACTGAAGATGGACACAAAAAGCTGGAGTAACACAGCGGGTCAGGCAGCACCTCTGGAGAAAATGAATAGGTCACCAGAGAAGGTGCTTGGGAAACTGAAAGGGCTGAAGCTGGATAAGTCACCTAGACCGGATGGACTGCACCCTAGGGTTCTGAAAGAGGAGACTTTAGAGATTGTGGAGACATTGATAGTAATATTTCAAGAATTACCAGAGTCAGGATTAGTCAATGTTATCCTGCTGCACAAAAAGGGAGCAAGGTAGAATAGTGGGAACTATAGGCCGGTTAGTCTGACATCAGTGGTTGGTAAGATTTTAGAGTCCATTGTAAAGGATGAGGTTATGGAGTACTATCCCAGTACTATCCCAGAATTATCCCAGGAATAAGTTGGTTAACATATGATGAGCATTTATCGGCACTGGGCCTGTACTCGCTGGAGTTTAGAAGAATGAGGGGGGACCTCATTGAAACATACAGAATAGTGAAAGGCTTGGATAGAGTGGATGTGGAAAGGATGTTTCCACTGGTGGGAGAATTAGAACTAGAGCTCATAGCCCCAAAATTAGGAAGGAGGTGAGGCAAAATGTAATTTGAAGGAGGGTGGTTATAGGAAGGAGGAGGAGAAATTAATTTTATCAGAGGGTGGTGAAATTGCCACAGAAGGCTATGGAGGAAAAGTCAGTGGATATTTTAAGGCAGTGATAGATTCCTGATTAGTGCAGGTGTTAGAGGTTATGGGAAGGCAAGAGAATGTGGTTATGAAGAAGAAATAGAACAGTCATGATTGAATGGCAGAGTAGACTTGATGGACCAAATGGCCTAATTCTACTCAGATCCCTTATGACCTTATGACCTATGGAGTACATGGATGGGCGATGCATTGGGTCGGGACCCTTTTACCGACTGATCCTTTCCAAAGATGCTGCCTGACCCGCTGTTACTCCAGCACTTTTTGTCTTTTTTTGTAAAATCAGCATCTGTATTTCCCATTGTCTACATCTTACTGCTCAAAAAGAATACATGTATTTAAAATGAAGGTTCTGTGGTGATGACTTAGAAAGTATATTAATTGTCATTTTGGGTCAAATACCAGCACAAACACCTGCACCAGCACCAGCACCAGCACAGTGTATCGAGTATAATGTCAGCATGGGGAACCCATAGCTAAATTAATTATGGGACACTAATGGCATGTTGATTCAAAATCAACATCACTTACTCTTGGCCTTGAGTAGGTATCTGGATGACTGAAGTTCATTAACTGATGTCCTACAGGTAAAATCAATGCATTCATGCAACCACAACTTGAAACTACAGATTCATTGTTGCTGTGTAGTCTCCAAAATAAGTCATAGAGTCATAGAGAGTCGTAGAGCCTTACAGCATGGAAACAGGTCCTTCGGCCCAACATGCCCACGCCAACCAACATGCCCCATCTACACTAGTTCCACCTCCCTGCATTTGGCTCAAATCGTTCTAAGCCTATCCTATCCACGTACCTGTCCAAATTTTCCTTAAACATTGTGATGGTGCCTGCGTTAACTGTTGTGATACTACCTGTGTTAGCCGCCCGATAGTCCCTGAGAGAGTACCAGTAATGGTGAAACTGGAAATTGAGTTGAAATCAATTGGATAAATGTTGAAATCAATGTTTACAAGATTAATTCGGAAGGGAGAGGTGGCGAGTAGGTATCCAGGAGGGGGAAAATGCACATTTGCCAGTCAACAATCGGAATGACCTTGCACCCATGAAACCTCCCTGTCACCAAAGCCCAGGACTGGTGCGACAAGCTTGATCTTTCCGCCCAATTTTCTTTCCGTCAGTAAAACTCTCGTCCTTTCACTATGCGGGTTTGTAGGTTAATTGATCTCTGTAAACTGCCCCCTTGTGTGTAGGAAGTGGATATGAAAGTGGGATAACATGGAACCAGTGTGAACAGGTGATTGACGGTCAGTGTGGACTTAGTGGGCCCCAGGGATTGTTTCCATCAATCAAAAATCTTATTGGCATGTGCTGTAGAGCACACCTTGATTAATGCAGCCAATACAATCTCATATTTAGATCACCAATTACTTTTTCAACAACACTTCTTATGCTCTGCCTGTCTCCTGTTGGTGGTCACATTCTCAAAACTTAAATATTTTGAATCATATATGTGCAATCATTAGTGATGTGTCCATGAAGAGATGTGAAAATCAAAACTACATGGATGGTGCCAGCCTCAATGATCGCAAGGCACCTTAATCGTGTCAACTTGGTTATTCAGAAGAGTCAATATGATAAAGTCTCTGTTAGAAATGCAGACATATTTTTAATTAAATATACTACATTGCTAATGACGAGAGATTTGTACAGGCATTTAAAGATCAAAAAGGCAAGATTTGTAAACTCATTAACCATTTTGAATTCAAAACTAACTCAGCAGCTCTAGCAGCATGTTAAGAGAATATGGTGGATAGGTAACGTTTCGGGTCAGGACTTCTTCCGCCCTGACCCGTTGAGTTCCTCCAGCACTTTGTGATTCCAGCACCTGCAGTCTTGTACCTCCAACTATTCTTGTTTGGCTGGTTTTAATATAGCTTTATATATTGGTTTGTATATTTTAGTAAAACATCGAGTTTACTGAAGAACTTGCTAAGTATAGAAAAAGAGAACTGCAGATGCTGGTTTACAAAAAAGAAAACTTGCTTTGTATGTTTTGAATAAATGCCATAATTGCAGCTAAAAATCTAAGGGTTACTAACAGTGGTTTTATCAAAAGTTTAATAGTGCTTTATTTGTCACACATGCAACTGCACAGTAAAATTCATTTTTCATATATTTTAAATGCTGGCACTACCATTGTTGACGCCATTATTATACAGTATATCATAATACTCGATTTCTTAACTGGGTAATTAACTATATAATCAATTGGCATTTATTTATTTTTCAAAGGTTCAAATTGTATTCGTCACATGCACCATAAGGTGCAGTGAAATTAATTTACTATGCAGCTTTACAATTAAATAACAACATAATTCAACGCAGACATCCACCACAGCATTCATCACTGTGGTGGAAGGCAATACAGTTCACATAGTCCTCCTCCTCCTCCTCCCTTGTTCACCTGTGGCCAGGGCCCTGACCCTTCGTAGTCGCCGGCCCGATCTTCAAGCCCTCTGGTCGGGATGGTCGGAATGCCGATGACAGGACAGGTCGAGCACACCCCGCAGCTCAGAGCTCCAAAATCAGCCAACTCCTTACCGGCAGACCGTGGCTTCAAGATGTTGTAGGCCGCAGGCCGGCGGTCGGAGCTCTTCTCCGGTGACTCCCGGCGAGGGATCGCCCTCTCCATGATGGAAGGTCCGCTCCTCGCCTGCCGCCAGTAGCTCCACAGACTGAGGCTCCAAGATGTTGTAGGCCGCAGGCCAGCAGTCAGAGTGCTTCTCCGGTGATCCCCAGCAAGGGGTCGCCCTGCTCGGCGATGTTCCAGTCCCCGCTGCGCCACCGCTGAAGCTCTGGGCTCAAATCCGGGAAACGCCGCACCAAAGCAGCCTCAGTTTTTGCATAGAATTTTCTTGGAACTCCCACTGTTACATGTACCTGCAATCCCAGAGAAAAAGGTATGAGAAATACTGTATCTCTTTGCCAGGCTATACAACAGAAGAAATATTATAGTGATGTTTATCATCATTGATTAATAACTGGTGTTAAAACCTGTGGGAAGGCAGACAATTAGCTGAAACTGCCCTTTTTATGCATTGCTCTCTATTTCCTAGGGAACGAATGAATTGATAACAAAACTAAAAGAAAAGAGGTGATTAACAAAGCCTTGCTAATGAGTTTTCAGAGAAGATGTGGTCAAGTAGACATAATGCGGTAATTATTTCATTATCTTGTTCATTGTTGCTGGTGTTAGGAAAAAACTCACTGGCGTGTACAAGCCTCATTACAGACTAATTAAAAACCAGTCCCATGGATGTAGCTTTTAAGAAAATAATCCATCTTAAATTTCTCTCTATTGTTAAGATCTGAAAACTGCTGCACTCTACTCAGACATGAGAGGAGAATTCGGAGTTCAATTTAATGATAAGGATATATTATCAAGTGAAAGTAAAGCTTACTGTGTCATGACTATTTTCTTTGTGTAATCTTCTCCTTGTGGATGGAAATCCTCTCTGGGATATTTCGCAAAAAAAATTTTGAGATTCAGAGGATATAATACAACGACAATTCTTAACTATGTGCTGCCTATTTTGGAGTGGCACAATGGTGCAGCTAGTAGAGCTGCTGCCTCAGAGCGCAAGAGGCACGGGTTTGACACTAACCACGGATTCTACCTGTGTGGAGTTTGCATGTTCGTCCTGTGACCATGTGGCTTTCCTCTGGGTGCTCCAGTTTCATCCACATCCCAAAGACGTGCAGGTTTGAGGGTGAATTGTAAATTGCCTCTAGTGTGTAGAGAATGGATGGGAAAATGGGATAACATAGAATGAGTGTGAACAGGTGATTGATGGTCGTGTGAACTCTGTAGGCCGAAAAGCCTGTTTCCGTGCTGTGCCAATATTGAAAGTTTTGATCGGAAAAGATTGATCAGACTAGGCCCAAGAACAGTGTTGGGTAAGAGATGAATAAATATTGAGGTAGATTAATCACAGTTGCCCAGTGCACTATAGTAAATACATGAATTACTATTTCATTAGCGAATTATTGGAGATCTAAGTCAAGCAGGCTGATGATACAAAGGCAGAAAATCCAATTTTATTGGAATGAATTTCTGATTGAAACCAAAAGTTTAAACAATCTGAGACACAAGAAACAGCAGATGCTGGAATACTGAGTACGACACAAACTGTTGGAGGAACCCAGTGGGACAGGCAGCATCTATGAATGGAAATGGATAATATTTTGGTGTGTAGGGAGGTCAGTATCTGTGAATGACTGGGGTGTCCACCATCTTCGTAATCTCCTTCATTCCTGGGCATTTGAGTTGCCGAACCAGGCCATGATGCGAACAGTCAATATGTTCTCTACTGTAAACCTGCAGAAGTTCAAGAGAATATTTGTCGGCATGCCAAATATCCTTAATTTTCATAGGAAGTAAAGGTGTTAATGGGCTTTCTTGATGATTGCGCATGGGTGATTTTTCGGGTCAAGACCCTTGTTCAGACACTGAAGAAGGGTCTCGTACCGAAACGTCCCCCTTTCCTTCTCTCCAGAGATGCTGCCTGCCCCGCTGAGTTACTCCAGCATTTTGTGTCTATCCACGGTGTATAACCAGCATCTGCAGTTCCTTCCCATACACATCTTCAGAGACATGCACACCCAGGAACTTGAAGTTGTTGACAGAGTGATTGACTCTATAATCCATCTCTACTCTCTTGAGTTTAGGAGAAGAAGAAGAGATGATCTTATTGAAGTGCTCAAAATGCTCATTGTTCAACATAATTTCCTGTCGCATTTGTATGTTAGCTTTTAGTACTGGCTATCTCAAAGTAATCCAAAGTTACATTATTGATCTTAAGCATTCAGTGGATCCATAAGTTCCACATGAACATTCCACATTCTAAAACATTTCTTTCAGGCATTCTGAAGGAAGCCATCTATTTGTTCTTATCCAATATAGACTCCATTACAGAGCAGTTCCTCCCTCTCCCTTTGGCAATCGTTGAAGGCACCATCCATTAGAAAGCTTGTTGATTGAAATTCCATTTGTAGAAACAAACTTACCTTCGGAAATAGGATAGAACGCAAAGGACCTGGTGAGGTATCTTTAACATGGCTCACTGTGGTTAATGGTAACTTGATGGAACTGTTCTCAGAGACCAATTAATTTCCAATAAATCTGTCAAGATTGATTGAACTTGATTTATGCTGATGATCTGGTAGGCAGGTTTACTTAATTTTAACAGTGCATTCTAATGAGAAACCGAAAACCATAAGTTTAGTTTAGGTTAGAGATACAGAGCAGAAACAAGCCCTTTGGCCCAACGAGTCCGCACCGACCAGCGATCCCCGCACACTAGCACTATCCTACATACACTCGGGATAATTTACAAATTTAGTGAAGCCAATTAAACTACAAATATGTACGTCTTTGAAGTGTGGGAGGAAACCAGAGCATCTGGAGAAAACCCACGCAGGTCACGGGGAGAACGTACAAACTCCGCGCAGATAGCCCCTGTGGTCAGCATCCAACCTGGGTCTCTGGTGCTGAAAGGCAGAAACTCCACCACTGCGCCACTGTGCCGCCCCTAATAACATAAGATGTTATTTATTTGCTTCAAAGTCAATGTAGAATTTACAAAGAGAAATTTCTGTCATAATGTTATCAATAATGGAGAACTACTTTTGTTTTCCTCATTTATTTTCTCGTATATAGATTGAAAGGTAATGTTCATTTATATTCCTGAATTGTTTTTTTATGAACTAAACCCATTAAGGAATATGGAGAAAAACTGTGTGACAGATCCCTTGAGCAAATCACTGAGTGAGTGGAGGGACTGGTTCTAGGAGCCTGTGCCTGCTGCATCTACAGTTCGATAAACAGTCAACTTCTTCATAGCTGCTACCCACATTCAACAAATCAACCTGCTACCATATCACATCAAACTTCAACTTCCAGTTGACTTACTCAATCAGTTCTCAGCTCACTCGATTTGTTCTGTGATAATCATAGATCAATTCAGAGATTAGTTTAATTTAGGTTAGAAATACAGCCTGGCCACAGGCCTACTCCACACAGACAGCACCCAAGATCTGGGTCTCTGGTGCTGTGAGGCAGCAGCTCCGCCAGCTGTGTCATTGTGCATTTGTGGAAGATGAATATTGACAGGTCCTCATTACTCTTTTAGCTTTCATTTTACTTCGGAGTCACGTGAGTGACTACGTGAAGAAGCCCCGCCTGGCGCTAGAACGGCATTACGTCGACGCTGACGGCAGAAGCAAGAGCTGCAGAGCGCAGCTCCTCGCAGCGGCCGGAACGGACCCGCAGGTAAGTGCAAGGAAAAGAGGGGACGTTCTAAAAATGACGTTATGCTGGTAGAACCAGCAAAAGTGAAAGTAAAATTTAAAATCAGAGTCACGCTGGCGTACTGATTTAGCCAGATAATAAAAAAGAAAAATGGAGAAGTCTCAAAGGAAAATTTCGCGGGTAAAAAGATCGTCCCGGGGTGAAGCTGAAGAGTCGGGACAAGAGTTTAGTGCGGATCCGGTTCCGATACCGGTGGCCGCTGATTCACCCGTTAGTGAGACTATAATTTCTCCAGAAATGCAAACCACGGAGGAAAATGTTCCTAGAAAAAGTAAAAAGAAATCCGTGAGGCCCGTGGTTTCTGATAATGACTCTGATAATGAAAGTCCTCCGGATAATAAAGCTATATGGCTTAAAATGGAACATATGGAGAAAGTACTCCAAAATATAATGAGACAAGGGTCACAGTACCCAGAAGTATCCCAAAATGACCCTGAGGGGTTTGAATATCCAGAATATGGCTATGTGCCAAATTGGGAATTTGAAACTCCAGACCCAGGATTAAGGGCGGAGGAAGTCTCATTGGATATAATTCCAAGTGTATCAGGGCTGCAAAAGTCAGAGCCTGCAAGTGGTGATGTGGATTATGAGTGCATACCACAAATAAAAAAGAAGAGGCCAGATGTGCCTGATATGGCAAAAGATTTTGCTATATCTGAAGGAAGTAGTGAGGCTATGGAAGAAAACCTGGCTGCCAGTATTAATTATATGGTATCTCACCAACTTCAAGATTCTGTGATGGTTGAAACAGCAGAATTATATAAAACACCGGAAAATTGCACCTCATTGAACGTACCTACGGTTAATCCGTCTATATGGACGCCTATGACTCCAGGCATGAGAGGACAAGAAATAAGATTTCAAAGAATCCTCAAATTGATTTCAGCTGCCATTACTGCTTTAGGAAGGCAAATGGAAGGGTCGGAAATGGTTAAAATGCAAAAAGATACTTTGGGCTTATTGTGCAATTCCTTCTATGAAATTAATTGTATGAGGAAAATTGCGATTCGGCCCATATTTCATCCAAGGTTTGCAGGTCTGTGTCGATCAAGTGGTGTTCAAGCTCCTGGTTATCTATTTGGAGAGAACCTGCCTAAGCAAATAAGAGAAATGGATGAAGAGGCTAAATCTATTAGCCACATGAGACCTTTCGTTTTTGGACAAAAAAGGTATTTTTCGTCAAGAAGGGGATTTGATTTTGGAAACAGAGGCAGGAATATGATAAGAAAATATTACCATCTGACACAGCCTAATGTTCACCCGTATACGGGGAGAAGGAGACCACCACGTTCATATGGAGAGGTACAAAAAATTTATTCTATTCTTAAAGAAACTGTGGACAAATCTCCAGTTGGAGGGAGATTACAAATGTTTTATGATGAATGGCTTGCCATCACATCTGATCGGTTTATTTTACAAACAGTTTCAGGAGCTACTATAACATTTAAAGAAGGTGTTAACTCTCCGGTACAAAATAAACCTGCTTATGATTTCATGTTTTCTGCAATTGAAGAGGCAGAAATTAATGTGGAAATTGACAAATTGTTTAAAAAAGGTGTTATTGAAAAAACTGTTGAACATAAACATCAATTTGTGTCAAATATATTTCCAAGAAGTAAAAAAGATGGTGGTTGCAGAATTATTCTGGACCTTACAAACTTTAATACATTTGTTGAGTATAAACATTTTAAGATGGAAACATTCAACACTACAAGACATTTGATATCAGCAGGTTGTTATATGGCTACAATTGATTTAAAGGATGCGTACTATTCAGTACCGATACACCAGTTCTTTCAAAGGTATTTAAAATTTAATTGGCTGGGACAGCTGTGGCAATTCAAAGTTTTACCAAATGGGTTAAGTTCAGCTCCCAGGCTCTTTACAAAGCTGTTGAAACCAGCTTTAGCACAATTAAGAGCACACAAGCACATCATTATGGCTTATCTGGATGACATTTTAATCATCAATAGTAATCAGGAATCAGCTGGAAAATCAGTTTCAGCAACTAAAACTTTATTTGAGAAGTTAGGTTTTTTTGATTCATCCAATTAAGTCCCAGCTGCAGCCAGCACAGTCAATTAACTATTTGGGGTTTGTGATTAACTCAGTTACTATGTTAGTAACTTTGCCAACAGACAAGATTGATGACATTTTAATGACCTGTAGGGGTCTCATTCACAAACCTTATCCCTCCATCCGGGAAGTAGCAAAGGTTATTGGTAAATTAGTAGTAGCATTTCCTGCAGTAGAATTTGGTCCATTACATTACCAAAACCTTCAAAGGGACAAAATAAGAGCTCTAAAAAAGAGAGCAGGCCATTTTTGATAGGCCTATGCAATTAACAAAAGAAGCTTTATTGGAATTACAATGGTGGATTGAAAATGTCCCACAAGCTGCTAAAAACATTCTGATACAGCAGCCTGAAGTAATTTTACAAACAGATGCTAGTGCTCTCGGATGGGGGGGGGGGCGACAGATTCATTTACCAGCTGTGGGGGCAGATGGACTGTCCAAGAGGAAATGTTTCTCCAAACATATGGTATTAACTATTTAGAATTATTGGGGGCGTTTTATGGGTTAAAAGCCTATTGTTCTACAAAAAAGAATCTGCATGTACTGATACAATTAGACAATAAAACAGCTATTGCATATATTAATCACATGGGTGGAGTCAGATCGGTATCATGTGATTGTCTGGTCAATCAGATATGGCAGTGGTGTATTAAGCACCAAATTTGGATTTCGGCAAATTATATCCAGGTAAAGACAATGTGGTGGCAGACAATAGATCAAGGGTGTTTAAAGACAACACAGAATGGATGTTGAACCCAGTAATTTTCAGTAAAATTGTGATTCAATATGGGTTACCAGACATTGATCTGTTTGCATCAAGATTAAATCATCAATTGCCTAAATATGTGTCTTGGGAACCAGATCCAGATGCAGTAGCAGTAGATGCTTTTTCACTACATTTGGGGGAATATGTTCTTTTATGCTTTTCCGCCATTTGCTCTGGTTCAGCAATGTCTGAAGAAAATAGAACAAGATTCTGCCACAGGATTATTGGTGATTCCAAATTGGCCGACACAACCATGGTTCCCATTGATGTTAAACATGATTAAAGAACCATATATGTCAATTCCTAGCAGCAGTGATTTATTAATAAAACCGGTAACCAAAGAAATTCATCCATTACATGCTTATATGAATTTGTTTAATCTGCAGGTTTTGACCAGACCACTACAAGAGCTTGGATTGTCGGATAGAACTATGGATAGTCGCATCATGGCGAGATAGCACTCAGAGACAATATATGACACATATAAAGAAATGGGAAAATTTTTGTAGACAATCAAATATATCCTATCATACTGTGAACATTGCAAACATATTGGAGTTCCTTGCCGAGTTGCATTTTGAACAGCACTTAAGTTATAGTGCCATTAATAGTGCACGTAGTGCCTTATCATCTTATTTAGGACAAATCTTTGACCAGAAATCAATTGGATCACATCCATTAATATCCAGATCTATGAAAGGAATCTTTAACAAAAAATCCACCCAAACCAAGATATACAGAAATTTGGGATGTCAGCATTGTACTTACTTTACTTAGGCAATGGACTCCAATTGAAGTTTTATCATTGGAAAGTTAACATTTAAATTAGTAATGTTAATGGCATTGGTTTCAGCTCAAAGGGTGCAAACATTACAAATGCTACGTTTAGACTGTATGCATGTGGCTGCAGATAACATTGTGTTTTATGTTTACGATCTGATCAAACAAAGCAGACCAGGGAGAACTGGAGCAAAGGTAATGTTTCAAGCTTACCCTATTGATCCAACGTTGTGTGTAGTTAAACATTTGAATCAATATATAAAAGTTACCAAAACTCTTCGAGGTGATGAAAAAACATTAATGATTACGCATAAGAAACCACACACAAAAGCTTCAGTGCAAACAATTTCAAGGTGGTTAAAACAGGTGTTACTTTTAGCAGGAGTAGACACTGATGTGTTCAAATCTCACTCCACCAGGGCAGCAGCTACGTCTGCGGCGAAGTTACAGGACGTACCACTCGAACACATTTTAGAAACCGCAGGGTGGTGTAAAGAAGAAACTTTTTCAAAGTTCTACAATAAACCTGTTCACACAATGACAGGCTTTGTCACGCGGTGTTGGGCTCACTATAATCACCTGCTTTGTTTCACTATCGATTGATATTATCGATTATGTTATCACTTATATCTTTTATCACTTTGTAATAGGTTCCCCAGATGTAAAAAGGGGGTTATTATATGTTCTTTTATCATTAAAAGATTTATGGAAAGAACTAAAACTGGTCTGGTAAAAGGTTTTTTACTCATGTATGTGTTGACCTAGCCGGACTGTCGTATGGAAGAATTCTACGACATGGAAAACACAGAAGCTTCAAAATCTTCACGTAGTCACTCACGTGACTCCGAAGTAAAATAGTAAGATTAAACGAGAACTTACCAGTTCGAAGTTTGATCGTTATTTTATGAGGGATTACGTGCCCTCCACCCCCCACCCTCATAAAATAAATGATCATCTGGTAGTTCTAAATCTATGATGAGCCTTGCTATCTTACTCCGGCTATTGTGTTCTGTGTTTTTCATGCCGCTGCTTTGAAGTATGCCGTTCTAGCGCCAGGCGGGGCTTCTTCACGTAATCCCTCATCGTTACTCCTCATAAAATAACGATCAAACTTCGAACTGGTAAGTTCTCGTTTAATCTTACTATTTATAGATACAGCGTGGAGACAGGTCCTTTGGCCCACCGAATCCTCGTCGACCATTGATCACTCGTTCATGCTAGTTCTGTGTTATCCTACTTTCGCATCAACTCCCTACAGTCTAAGGGTAAACAACAGTGGAAGTTTAACCCACAAACCCACACGCCTTTGGGTTGTGGGAGGAAACCGGAGCGCACAGTGGAAACCAATGTGGTCACAGGGAGAACGTACAAACCACACAGAGAGGACCCGAGGACATGATCGAACCCGGGACTCTGGTGCTGTGAGGCAGCGGCTGTACCAGCTGTGTCATTGTGTCGCCCCCCTCAACATTATTTCTGCTTTATCTAACTTCATTATTTTCTTCCTCCAGCCCACTTTCCCCATCACTGCACCTACTTAGAAACTGGCTTATCTGAAAAAAGGTTACAGCTCTGATGGAAGGTTATTGGTTTGAAACATAGCTGCTTTCTGATCTGCTGAATATGCACAGCATGTTATTCTTGAGATAGACACAAAATGCTGGAGTCTTTCTTCTCCCCTCTCCCATCAGGCAAGAGGTATGGAAGTGTGAAAACACACATTTCCAGATACAGGGACAGTTTCTTCCCGATTGTTATCAGGCAACTGAACCATCCAATCACCAACCAGAGAGTGATCGTGAGCTACTATCTTCCTCATTGAAGACCCTCAGAATATCTTCGATCGGACTTTACTGGACTTTATCTTACACTAAATGTCATTAATGCTATGCCCTTTATCTTGTGTCTCTAGACCGTGGATGGCTCGATAGTAATCATCAATTGTCTTTCCACGGACTGGTTAGCACGCAACTAAATCTTTTCACTGTACAGGTGACAATAAACTAAACTCGACTCAAAATGGATAAGTGACATTTCGGGTTGGGACTCTTCTTCAGACAGAATTCTTTAATTATTAAGAAAGTCATTCTTAAATCACTTTTCATGCTGTGTTAAAGAGTAAATGGGGAAGTGAATAAATCAAATTAAGATTCATATGTCTTTAATTAAGGAGATAATTGAATAGTGTGGAATACACTAGTTCCTAGATTATTGATAAAATGGAAAAGCAAGCAACAAAAATATACAAAGAAGAAATACAAAATTAAGTTTTGTTTAATTTGAACCTCTGATCAAGTCACGTCAAGTTGTGTTCATTGTTACATGTACAAGAGCAGAGCAGTACACATACTTTGCTTGTAGCAGCAACACAAGCATAGACTCAGGCAACAGAAACAAATTAAATTATGCATAAATTACATACATTCTAATTGATAATGCATAATCTCTACAGGACATTGAAAAGAAAAAAAAAGGAAAACAATGGCATTTCTGCAAAACTCAATTAGAAAACAAGGGCGACACAATGGCGCAGCTGTAGAATTACTCCCCCACGCGCAAGAGATCCTGGTTCGATCCCTACTATGGGTGTTGTTTGTACGGAGTTTGTACGTTCTCACTGTGACTGCGTGGGTTTTCTCCGGGTGCTCTGGTTTCTCCAAATGTTTGAAGGCTTCTGTAAATTGTGTTTAATTTGATCTAATTAGATCTATTTTGTATTCTATGTGTTGTGAGGGGAATGACAGATTAATTTAAGCAGTTGTTGTCATGGATGTTGGGAGTCAGGAGAGGGGCATCAGAGACCAACAGAATTTAGCTGCTGAATGTTTCTATAATCCTGCATGATGATGAGTCGTAGTTTTCTTGTTAACTTAGAATGCCCACCATCAAAGGGATCTACAGAGGGCGTTGTCTCAAAAATGCAGCCAGCATCATCAAACATCCACATCACCCTGGCCACACTCTCATTTCACTCCTGCCATCGGGAAGAAGGTACAGAAGACAAAAACTATAATGTCCAGGTTCAGGACCAGCTTCTTCCCATCGACCATCAGGCTATGGAACGCTACAAACTCCAACTAAACTACGAACTACAAACTACACTATGGTTGCACTAGAGATTTCGGGCTCTGTTTTGTTTGTGCACTTTATTGTTTTTTTTATTTATTTAACTTTTTTTTTTCAGTTTATAAACCTGTTGTTCTACTGCTGCAAGTAGCAATTTCAGTATTCCATTTTGGTACATATGACAGTAGGACAACTTTGATTCTTGGCACTCAACTCTTAAAGTGTAAGACCTGTGTGTCAGCTTAGTGGTCCCAAATTTAGTTTAGTTTAGTTTAGAAATGTAGCATGGAAATAGGCCTTTCGGCCCACTGTGTCCATGCTAACCATCGATTACCCTTTCACACTAGTTCTAAGTTATCCCACTTTTCCATCCACTCCTTATACATTTGGGAATATTTCACAGACGCCAATTAATCTATAAACCCACACATCTTTTGGATTTGGGAGGAAATCCACAGGGAGTACATGCAAACTCCACACATGCATCGCCTGTTGTCAGGACGAAGCCCAAGTCTCTGGCGCTGCAGGCAGCAGCTCTACCCGCTGTTCAACTGTGAAGCCCCTATTACATCTGCACCTCCTTACATTACAAAAGATAACAGTTCATTTAATGGAGTCTTGGTAGCATTGATTGGGAACGGGTGATCTTTTAATTACCATTAGAAGAATTTAGTATTATTTCCTGATGCGTTTTCTAGATGCAACTTAACAGGTTTACTTTTAAAATGTAATGAAAGTTTGATCTCTCTTTATCCAGCTGAATGATCAATGGCTGGTTGAAATGTTATCATAGTTTTAATTTTCAAAGACAGCTTAATTAAAACCCTATGGTCAAAATGTTTCAGATTTCTTTCCCTGTGATTTATTGCTTTGATTTGTTAGAACTTGTTTCCATTTATTTACTTTTCCAATTAAATAGCTTGGCTTCAGTTCAAGGAAATAAGAAGAGAATTATGGTTTGCTAGACCACAACAGCATGAAAGTGAGGAAAATAACTTATCTAATGGAAATGTACATCACAGCATAAATTATTGTCAAATTACTGTTGGGTAAACAGATTATAAAATAGTTTCAGATCAATAGCTGGATCATATTCATATCTGGTGAAACGAGATTGGATCAAAATGTTGCTTGCAGACAATAAATCAATCAGAGTAGTGATGGGGGAAGATTAATGATGTGACTCATCAAATGTGTTAAAGTGAAACATGCTGTTTCCTATCAAAGGTAAATTACCATGTGTGTAGGATTTAACTATTTAAAGTAATCTTTCAAACAATTTTGCCTCAGAATTTATTAGGAAAGTTGGTGGAAAATACTAATAACTGAATTGAATTCCTAAAGTATAATTTTATTTTATAACCTGATTTTATAATTTTACTTTAGAGATACAGCATGGAAACAGGCTCTTCGGCTCAATGTGTCCTCGCCAACCAGCTCTATTTACTGGCTCTACCTTACACAGTAGGAACAATTTACAATTAACAGCAGCACGGTGGCGCAGGGGGAAGAGTGCCTTACATCGCTTTCAGCGCCAGAGACGCGGGTTCGATCCCGACTACAGCAGCTGTCTCTACGGAGTTTGTACGGATCCCCCCCCCCGTGACCGTGTGGGTTTTCTCCGAGATCTTCGGTTTCCTCCCACACTTATCTCTAAAACTAAAGAAGCCAATTAACGTAAAAACCTGTACGCCTTTGCAGTGTGGAAGGAATGTTATACATAAATACAATCAAGTCAAACTCAAGTACATTATACAGAGCAAAGGGGAAGGTTCAGAGTGCAGGATATCGTTCTTAGCATTGCAGCACATCAGTTCCAGAGATACCGAACAAAGAAACAAAATGCTGGAGTAATTCAGCGGGTCAGGCAGCACCTCTGGAGTAAAGGATTAGGTGACATTTTGAGTCGAGACCCTTCTTCAGAGCCAAAACGTCACCTATTCTTTTTCTCCAGAGATGCTGCCTAACCCGTTGAGTTACTCAGCATTTTATGTTTATCTTCAGTGTAAACCAGCATCTGCAGTTCCATCCTACACGCTTATAGAGATACAATTGCTTTACTCTTTCAAATCTATTTTCTAGTAAATATTCTAAGTCCACTTTATATCATGAGAACATTTAGAAATGTTGCCAGATCTACAGGTAGAGAAGAGATTTGGAAGAGTGATTGCCTCAGATGACAATAGATCCTTCTCTGGGACTAGTATGCCAAGAGTCGACACACACCAGTGCCATTTTAGTGTTTGGAATTTTCCTTTGTGTCCATCTTCAACATAAAAAGTTCAGTAAATTTATATAATAAAATAACCGAAACAAACAATAGTAGATGTGAGTTCTGCAAGATTTCCCCTCTGTGATTCCTGCTGCTCTCTGATTCAACAAATGCAGTGGTCTCCCAAGATTCTACTGTATGTACTCTGGGGCTTAATTGGAGGTTGTAGTGTTTAATAACCTGATGGTTGTATGTTTGGCATCTTTGTTTGATGACAGTAATAAGAAAGATTCACAACCTGAATGATTGATGACTTTCTTCCAAAGATGTGCCTGATTTGATATAACCAGCAATTTTAGATTCTTTTTGTATATCCATATCATGAAACCTCTTTGAACGGTGACTTCAGTTAATGCCATGCATAATTACCACCCCATTTCCTTCCCAATTGCTTTCCATGACAGTGATGTACATCTGTAGGGGAATACCTGCAAATGAAAACCATCCATAGATTGTTAATGCTGACGACAGCAGTGTCTCCTAGAGATGAGTAATATTTCACAATTATTTTTGCATAAATCTGCAATGAAATTGCTGATACCTTGTTTGATGAATTTTATTGTGTGGAAAACAAATTCCACATCATAGAGCATTCAAAACTATTTTTGTATATTGCATTCCACTATGATTTATAATAATGTTTTTAATCTCAGAAAGATTGCTTAAATAAAGGTTCATTTAATTTCTGTAATCTATTCAAATGTGATTAAATTGAGTCAGGGACGATTTTAAAATATTAATAAGATTTCCGAGCAAATTTCAGAAATTGCACAGACAGCTGAACCAATTTTATTTTTTGTTCCTTGCATTATGAAGATAGGCAACACAATGTTAAATAGTGATAAGAAAGAACTGCAGATGCTGGTTTACACCGAAGATAGATACAAAATGCTGGAGTAACACAGCGGGTCAGGCAGCATCTCTGGAGAAAAGGAATGGGTGACGTTTCGGGTCGAAACTCTTCTTCAGATTAAGTCGAAAGAGAAGGAAACTAGAGGTTACGAAAAGGTACAGAACAAATCAGAGCCAGCACTACTCACTCAAGAAAGGTGGTACATGGTGGTACATGGGTAGGATAGGTTTAGAGGGATATGGGCCAAACAAAGGGAGATGGGACTAGTGTAGATTGGGCAACTTAGTCCGCATGGGCAAGTTGGGCTGAAAGTCCTGTTTCCATGCTATATGGCTCTATTGCTCAGCTAACACGACATTTACCTCCACAAAACCAGCTCTCTGCCAAAGTTTACATCTTGACATGAAAAGCCAAAAACCCTTGGAATTACAGAGACTAATTTATGCAGGGGCACTTGGAAATAATTGAAAGAACAAATGTTGGAGTGTAGTAGCTGCCACTTGTTAGCCTCTTTGGCAATTCATAGCTTAAGGAAAAAGCATCCATATTACGTCTAAATTAAACCTCCTCAGGAGGAGCAGTAATGGTTCTCCAAGGCCAGACTATTGGTAAGCTTTCCTTTATGATTGTCTTCCTTTCTCTCCAGAAGCGAATAAAAAAATTTGGGTTTGGTGCAGGGAAGTGGTGCAGAGGTAAATAACAGAGCAGAAGTATGT
Source organism: Okamejei kenojei (assembly GCA_035221665.1). Lineage (NCBI taxonomy): Eukaryota > Metazoa > Chordata > Chondrichthyes > Rajiformes > Rajidae > Okamejei > Okamejei kenojei. The sequence continues at coordinate 27,154,580 of CM069154.1, read as the reverse complement.
CCTACTCCTGCTCTTATCTCTAATCTTACTTAGGCCCAGCTATGTACTGAAGTCCATCAATTTTTGACTGCATCGATTTAGATGTCATGTAACATAAAATAGTTGAATTATATCCAGACTCAAGGAACTGCAGATGCTAGGTTTACCAAAAAACCCACAAAGTGCTGGAGTAACTCAGCAGGTCAGGCTGCATTTCTGTAAAATATGGAGAACATGAACATGTGATTTTTCAGGTTGGGACCCTTCATCAGACCGATTTTAGTAGGGAGCAGAAACGGGGGTAGATTGTCAGAAATGAAAAGACAAAAAGGGTGAGATAGGGTTGTATTTATGTATAGCATTATCTGATTGGACAGCATGCAGAATAACGTATTTCGCTGTACCTCAGCACGCATGACAATAATAGACCTGAATCTAAACCTATTGGGCCTTTCACACTTAGATTGCCATTACTTCTTTGACAGTACTGAGGATGACTTGCTTTCACTCTAGTTCTATGGGTCCTGTAGGTGACAGGATTTCATGAGATCATAAATCACAGGAGAAGAATTAGGCCATTTGGCCCATTGAGCCTACTCCCGCATTCAATCATGGCTGATCTATCTTTCCCTCAACCCCATTCACATGCCATCTCCTCGCAACCTTTGACACCCTTACTAATCAAGAACCTGTCAATCTCTGCCTCTAAGGTACCCAATGACATGGGTATCAACAACGATTCGCCACCCTCTGACTAAAGAGCTTCCTCTTCATCTCCTTTTTAATGGTACGTCCTTTAATGCTGAGGCTGTGCCCACTGGTCCTAGACTCCCTCACTAGTGGAAACATCCTCTCCACATTCACTCTATCCAGGCCTTTCACTATTCAGTAAGTTTCAATGTGATCACCGCCCATCCTTCTCAGATTAATGCCAATTACAAGCCCAGATGCATGTGGACAACCTGCGTATAAAAAATGTCATTTTGCCTTTCTTTGCCATTTAAGATGGAGATCAATATACATTTTAGATACAAGAAAATTAAGGGAAATAGTAAGATTAAACGAGAACTTACCAGTTTGATCTTTATTTTATGAGGAGTTACGATGAGGGATTACGTGAAGAGCCCCGTACAGCCGTTGGTGCGTCAATCTTCAAAGCAGCAGAGTGAATTCACAGGTAACAATGACTGAAGTATATGGTAATATAACAAAGACTAGAACTACCAGATGATATTTATGAGGGTTAGGAGCGGAGGGCACGTAATCCCTCATCGTAACTCCTCTTAAAATAAGGATCAAACATCAAACTGGTAAGTTCTCATTTAATCTTACTATTTTACTTCGGAGTCACGTGAGTGACTACGTGAAGACTTCAAAGCACTGTGATTTCATGCCACAGACCCAAATCCAGCGTTCACACTGCATCGATTGACTCAAAACATCGTTAATAATCAATAATGCATCAATGATAGCATTGTTAAATGAATAGCGGTTTATTTACAAACGAAACAATAACAACCCCTCTAACTCAGGGGGAAACTATAACAGAACTCAAAACAGAATCAGCAAACACCCCCAGCCTTGTAATCAGCTTATAGTAAAACTTTTGGAAGGTCAGCACACTGGACCATCCAGCGACCGCGAGGATATGGTCTATAGGCACGTCCGTCGTCCTTGCTGCGGAAGTTAATGCCGCATTGGTGGAATGAGATTTGAATTTATCAATATCAATCCCAGCACTTCCCAGAACCTGCTTTAGCCACCTTGAAATTGTTTGCACAGACACGTTACTGTGTGTTTTTTTGTGGCTAATAAATAATGCAGAATCTGTTCCTCGTAGGGCTCTGGTGGCCTCAATGAAACGAGACAAATGTGATACTACACACAGGCGAGCATCTGTGGGGTATGCTGAAAACACAATCTTACATCCTGTCATGCCTATTCTACTATGTTTGAGCAAATCATAGACATAAAAAGTAATGGCATCTGCCGATACTTGCATTCTGTCTAGCCGTAGCTTTTGCAATGTTTGCACAGGTTGGGCTGATACCAACGCCAAAAGCATGACCACCTTCATGGTTCATTTGGCTAGAGATAGGCTTGCAACAGGAACCCACTGGCGAAGAAGCATAAGAACTTCACTCACATTCCAAATACCGGAATACCTGGATCTAGGAGGATTAGAATTGAAAACTCCCTTTTAAATCGAGAAAACTAATGGATGTGCCCCTATTGAATGTAACTCTGAATTCATGGGTAAATTAGCAGACAGAGCACTTCTGGCTGTATTGATCGCACTATAGCTTAACTTCTGATCAAAATAAAGAGTGGACAAGAACTCCAATACGTCTGGGATGCCTGCAGTCTGATATGAGATATTCTGCTGTAGACAGAATTCCTCCCACTTCCTTATCGAGGTGATGTGCTGCTTCTGAGTACTATCCCTGCAGGCCGACGTGAGAACATCCACGGTACGATCAGACAGTCCTCTCCCCAGGTATGGCCTCCTTAAAATCTGCAAATTAACAAATCAATACGATCATGTAAAGGATGTTGATCGCCAGTTACTGGATTTACCAGCAGCTTTTTATGTTTGGGAATAATCATGTGAGGCTGAGTAGCCATTTGTAATAAGAGAGGAAACCATGGTTGCGTAGGCCAATCCGGCACTGCCAACACTCCTGAAGCGGAGTCCTGCTTAATCTTTTGCAAGCATCTACTGATGAGACAGAATGGAGGAAATGCATAAACAAACATTCCACCCCAATGCAGCGAGAACGCATCCATCGCTGCTGCACCAGGATCTGGTTCCCATGAAACATATCTGGGCAACTGATGGTTTAGTCTAGATGCAAACAAGTCAATATCTGGCATTCCATACTGAGCAATCACTCGATTAAATATGTCCTGATTTAACATCCACTCTATGTTATCATTGAATTGGCGTGACCTAATGTCAGCTACTGTGTTGAATCTACCTGGTAAATATATTGATGAAAGCCAGATATTTTGGTCAATGCACCAGCTCCAGATCTGATTACCCAGTCTATCACAAGACTGTGACTTGACTCCACCCATGTGGTTTACATATGCCACTGCCGTAGTGTTGTCAATCTGAACCTGGACATGCAAGTCCCTCCTGGCAGAGCAAAAAGCTTTAAGCCCATACCAGGTTCCCAATAGCTCTAAATAATTGAAACCTCTTAATTGAAGAAGGGATGTCTCATCAGTATTCCATCTGCCTCCACAACTGGAAGACATATCTGTAGTACCCCAACCCAGTGCACTTACATCAGTCTGTAATATTATGGAAGGTGGATCCACCAAAACCTCCCTAGAACTTTTTGAAACATTTATAATCCACCATTGAATGTCGGATACTGCCCCAGCCGACAATTGCATAGGCCTGTCAAAATGGCCCATTTATATCCTCAGTGCCCGTTCTTTTGATCGTTGTAATTGTTGATAATGCAGAGGTCCATACTGCACAGCTGGAAAAGCGGCCACCAATTTACCAATTAAACTGGCTACTTGACTAATTGAAGGCCGTTGTTCCCTAAGGAGATTAACAATTAACAATCCACAATCAACTGCTGCAATTTGTCCCTTGGCAAAGTTACTAACATGTGATTTGAATTAATGGTAAATTCCAAATAATTAATGAATTGAACTGGTGATAATTTGGATTTATCTGGATGAATAACGAACCCTAATTGTTCAAAAGTGAGTTTAACAATTGAAACAGATGACTCGGCTTCAGCACGAGTCTTTACCATAGTAGGCCATTACCATATGCCCCTGAACTCGGAGTAAAGCTAGAACAGGTTTTAACAATTTAGTAAATAATCTAGGAGCTGAAGTTAACCCATTAGGCAGTGCTTTGAATTGCCACAACTGAGTCATTCCAGATACATTTCAAATGCCTCCTATCATCACCATGAATAGACACTGAATAATATGCATCCTTTAAATCAATGCTGGCCATAATACACCCTTTGGAAACAAGATGTTTGGCCATGGAAACATTTTGAAATGCCTATAGCAAATAAATGAGTTAAAACTCGTCAGATCCAAAATAATTCTACATCCCCCAGTCTTTTTAGACCTAGGAAAAATACTTGACACAAACTGACGATTTTGATGAACTGACTTCTCAATCACCCCTTTCTTGTGTAATGTATTAATTTCTGCTTGTATGAGCACATTTTCTTCTTCTGAAAATATAAGTTTCCGACTTGGAACATGCTGATTAGGTGGAAGCACAGTAGAGTAAAATTCAATTTTTACCCCTTCAATACTGTTCAGTATAAATGAATCTGATGTTATCTCCTGCCATTGTTTGAGAAACAAATGTAATCTTCCCCCAATTTGAACATCTATTTTACTGATTGATTCTCTTTAAGAGGCATTTTCCTCACCTGCATACGTCCTGGCTGAGCTTGTTGGCCCCGGCTCTTTGTAGGAAAAGTCATCCTTCCCTTCACACCAATGGCAGGCTGCCTGTTTCCGATACTGCTTACCTAAATGGCTGGTTCCTTCCCCTGTATCTGAACTGGCACCCTGCCGGTAAGGGAAAATCCTCTTTCCTTGTTTGCCACCCGGCTTAATGAGGCCCATCATTTAGCGTCCTCATGACACTCTTTGACTCGCTTGACGAGATCTGCTCCAAATAAAAGATTGCACAAAGCCGCCAGATTGGGATTGATAACTGGTCTAATAGCACTTCTAATATTATTGATTTTGAAATAAGCACTACAGAGGAGTCCCAGTGCATCCTGATGGGCTTCAGACATATGCCCTTTGTCTACTGTAACGGCAATTGCCGTGAGCCCTGCTGAAAGTAGTTTTAGTACCTTCTGAAATTTTAATTCTTGAGCTCTGGCTGACATCCCCAAATATGTCCAGATCAGATGGTTTACCATAGGCATCTTCCTTAAGTAAACCACAATTGATAGGGGCTTCAATTTTTTAACCGCCTCATCCATGGCCAATTCCTGCAGCTGGTGAGAGAGCATATATTGTATAGCTGAAGCCAATTCATCCCCTAACGGCTCTCCTGCCTCTCTAGGCACTGAAACATTTTCTGCTATATTAGGGATCATTTCCAGCTCCATTGTGGCTCTCCTCCACCACTCCTCTGTGTCAGCAAACTGCACCGGTATAATTTCCTCCTCAAAGGTAGGATATTCTTGCAGTCCTGTTATAGGTGCTGCAAGCACAGGCTCTCCAATTGCCTGGCATGGGAACCACTCCTCCTCACGGAGTTCGTCCCTGTCGAGCATTTTTTGCAATAAAATCTAGACTTGGGAGAGCCATGAGCAAACGGTCTCTCCTTTTGAGGCTAAAACCTCCAGGCCCGACTCTGGATCCACGGGCCTATTTGATTTTCCAGTAGCCTTACGCCCTACTGGCATGGCTACGCTGCTCCCAGGCAGCGGGTCCGGTTCGCTAGCTCCGTCGGACTTGGTGTGCTAAGCGGGCATCCGCTAACAATACTTTCCTGGTCATCGACCCTTTTTGCTGCGAAGCGCCTCTCCAACTCCTTCTTCAATTTCTGTAACATCTCTAACGGAGTATCGACAAACGCTGCTACAGAAAATGAACGCTAGAAAAGTTTGAAAACTTACCTTCTGTTTTAAACTTACCGCTTGGAGGAGCTCTGCTGCTCCAACCGGTCGACTACACCAAAGTGTCTGACGTAATGACGCACCAACGGCTGTACGGGGTTCTTCACGTAGTCACTCACGTGACTCCGAAGTAAAATTGCATTGAGATGGCACTGTTCCCAATGGTGCATCAGGCTCAATAAACTAGCTCGACCAACCAATTTCTTATGTTGAGATAAGGAGCTGCAGATGCTGGTTTACAGAAAAAGGCACAAATTGCTGGAGTAACTCAGTAGGACAGGCAGCATCTTTGAAAAAGATGCATAGGTAACATTTCAGGTTGGAACCCTTTTTGATACTTTAATATCTGCAGTTCCTTGTTTCTACTGCCTGAATGCCAGAAATTGTATACTTTCCATTTAAAAAAACAAAGAACTGCAGATGAAGAAGGGACCCAACCTGAAACATCACCTATCCACGTTCTGCTGACCTGACCCCCTGGGTTGCTCCAGTATTTGTGCCTATTTCTTATGATTTTAAAGGCAATGCAAATTAAACATTCCAACACAAATGTGTAATTCAAAGTATTTCTAATCCCCTATAGATAGTGCTAAATTAATTAATAAAATATTGTGCTGTTGTGGAAATGAAGGCGTTGGTTTTGAGTTGCTGATAATACAACGTTCTGCGCAGGATTGGACCACTTGTGTTTATTAATTAATTGAGACTTGAGTAGGAGCTTTTAAATTCATATTTGGAAGCAGCATTTCACTGGTCTCCATGTTGGCAAAAGATGTCAGCATTTATAAAAGGTAAAATACACCCGACTGCCAAGATCGTCCCATGGCTGCTCTTCACACAAAGTTGCAACAGCATGCAGCATGGTCAAGGAAGATTTCTCCTCCTACTGAAAGCACTATTCCCCTGCCATTAATGAAGCATGTTTTAATAAAGCACCATTAAACCGTTGAATCATTCCTTCCCAACTCGCTCCAGTAGCTGAAAGAGTCATTGATTTATTGCAGTGTAAACATTATTTTTTGAGATACCGATAGAGATTCAGCCAAGCCCTTCGGCCCAGCAAGTCCGCGCCGACCAGCGATCATCCTATACACTAACACAAACCTACTACGCTAGGGACAATTTTACAACTGACTGAAGCCGATTAACCTACAAACCTGTACGTCTTTGGAGTGTGGGAAGAAACCGGAGGACCCGGAGAAAACCCACGCAGGTCACGGGGCAAATGTCACCTAAGCATGTCATCTACACTGTTCTTAAATGTGATTTGTGACCCAGCTTCAAACACTCTCTCGGGCAGTGCTTTTTCAAGTACTTGGTATTCTCTTAGTTGGCATTCTCTTAGGAGAATATGAATCGTAAGGAAATTGTCAACAAACTGAAGGACAGCAGTGCTTTCTGTTAGTGCCAAGTCAAAAATATTCGATGTTCCTCAGCTTTACAGATTGTAAAAATAGTTATAGAATCACTCATCATGGAAACAGGCCCTTCTGCCCAACTTGCCAATGCTGACCAATATGCTCCATCTACACTAGTCCCACCTGCCTGTGTTTAGCCCATATCCCTCTAAACCTATCCTATCCATGTGCCTTCTTAAATGTTGCGATAGTACCTGCATAGAAAAGAAAACCTGACAGTCAAACTCTGAAGCAAAATCAGGTCCTATTTGGAACAAGTAGACCCAAGGAACCGCAGCTGCTGGAATCCTGCACAGAACACAAAGAGCTGGAGTAAGTCAGTGAGTCAGGCAGCATGTCTGGAGGGTAAATACAAATGATGGAGCAACTCAGCGGATCAGGCAGCATCTCTGGAGGACATGGACAGGTGATGTTTTGGACCGGGACCTTTCTTCAGACTGATTGACTGAATCATCTATCCATGTCCTTCAGAGATGCTACTTGACCTGCTGAATTCCTCCACCACTTTGCATTCTACCAATTGTAAGTACAATTTGCTTCAGCTTTCTTGGCATGGTAATGGTAATAGACAATCAGAGATTGTGGTTGGCTGTCATAATGATCTTCTAGCTATGCAAATGTGAACAGAGAAAGGTCTAGTTTATAATTCATGGTAGGCCAAAGGGCCTAACCAATGACCAATTCTATAACTATCTCCTGTTGAACCAGAGGACACCATTACAGCCAGTTTCCCTGAAGGAAGTGCAACTCAGAATTTATTGGCAGAAAGTAGCAACATAGATGCCGCAAAACAACAGTAGGAACAACTGATAATGGCGAAAATGAACAATTCCATCATTCTCAATCATGCAACATGCATAAGCTCAAATTAGTGTCACTCATTCTCTCTGGAGCAATGGTATGCCTCATCGTTGCTCAAACCAATTTCAGTTGTGTTTGCCTGTAACTATTCCAACTACATTACACTTCACCTTAATTGGGGTGGTCTAGATTTAACTAGCAGAAGTTCTCAGTAAGGTTGGTTTCACCGATGCGTATCGCCCATGAAACGCGCAATTAGAGTTAGCAGGGCTTACATATTCCCACCCAAGGATTGTCTTGCTGTCTACATTAAGTTAAACGGTCACAAGTTAATTAAACATTGTTAATCCTCATCATTCTGCAGATTTACTAGCGTCCTTTAATTGGATGTATTTTTTCATCCAAGATCTTATAAAATATCCCATTGTGTGTCAGAGATTTTGTTTTTGCTTCTCCGGGGACTGTGGAATTTACAATGCTATTTAATTCTCCATCTGCATGTCTCCGTAAATTGTTATATGATTCAGTTGCAGAGAATAAATATCGATTTAACTTACACATATATTTCCTGCCTATATCTGCTTAGTGTTGCTGTCAGAACCTGCAGTCTTAAAGGTTTCCAAACTGCAGCTTTTCTTAGAAGGCTCAAGGAACTGAAGATGCTGGAATCTTGGGAAGAACACAAATGCTGGAGTAACTCAGGGGGTCCGACATCATCTCTGGAGGACATGGAAAGGTGACGCTTCGAGTTGGGACCCTTCCTCAGACTCCCGTGGATAGGTCATGTTTTGAGTCAGAGCAGAATGCAGATTTTCCCACCCCCAGGAGAGTTTAATAGAACAGTGCATCACAAGCCTTTCAGCCCACGACGCCTGTGCTAAACATGATGCCAAGACTATCTATTATCTACCTGCACATAGCCAATATCCCTCCATTCCCTGCATCCACATGTCTATCCAAAAGTATTTTCAATGCCACTGTTGCATATACCTCAACCACCAACCTTGGACGCACATTCCAGGTACTCACCACTGTCTGTGTAAAAAAACTTACCCCGAACATCTCCTTTAAACTTTGCCCCTCTCACCTTATAGCCATGCCCTTTAGTATTTGATTCTTCCATCTTGCAAAAACGTTTCTGACTGTCTATCCTTTCTGTGGCTCTCATATTTGTGGATGTTTGTTAGCTACCGGGAAATAATTTACACCATCAACTCATCTGAATTCCAGGACTAGTTCCAGAACAAGAGTCTGAAGAAAGGTCCCAAACCAAAGCATCACCTCTCCATGTTCTCCAGAGATGCTGCCTGACCTGCTGAGTTACTCCAGCACTTTGTGTCCTTTTATGCAAATCAGCATCTGCAGTTCCTTGCTTCAGCATTAATTCCAGATTTGTTTGGCCATTTAATGATTATTGGATTAATTGTTCTCTTTAATTTGTTTTCAAATCTTCATAACTATTTTGTGCATGCACATTTTGCAATTTCGAAAATTGCATTGTGCTGTGCCGATTATTCTTTTTTTAGAGATACAACATGGAAATTGGACCTTCAACCCACAGAATCTGCGATAACCAGCGATCCCCATACACCAGTTCTTTCCTACACACTTGGGACAATTTACAGAAGCCAATTAATTTATCAACATGTACGTCTTTAGAATGTGGGAGGAAATTGGTTGTACAGGGCCCTAGTGAGACCACACCTGGAGTATTGTGTGCAGTTTTGGTCCCCTAATTTGAGAAAGAACATTCTTGCTATTGAGGGAGTGCAGCGTAGGTTAACAAGGTTAATTCCTGGGATGGCGGGACTGTCATATGCTGAGAGAATGGAGCGGCTGGGCTTGTACACTCTTGAGTTTAGAAGGATGAGAGGGGGTCTTATTGAAACATATAAGATTGTTAAGGCTTTGTACACGCTAGAGGCAGGAAACATGTTCCCGATGTTGGGGGAATCCAGAACCAGGGGCCACCGTCTAAGAATAAGGTGTAAGCCATTTAGAACGGAGACGAGGAAACACTTTTTGTCACAGAGAGTTGTGAGTCTGTGGAATTCTCTGCCTCACAGGGCGGTGGAGGCCGGTTCTCTGGATACTTTCAAGAGAGAGCTAGATAGGGCTCTTAAAGAGTCAGGGGATATGGGGAGAAGGCAGGTACGGGGTACTGATTGGGGATAATCAGCCATGATCACATTGAATGGCTGTGCTGGCTCAAAAGGCCGAATGGCCTACTCCTGCACCTATTGTCAATTGTCTATTGTCTATTGGAGCACCTGGAGAAAAACCATGGGGAGAACGTGCAAACTCCATACAAACAGTCAACACCCATAGTCAGGATCGAACGCGGGTCTTGGTGCTGCAAGGCAGCAACTCTACTGCTGTGCCATTGTGCTGCCCTAAGGTCTGCTATTCCTTCAAGGTCTACTTGCAAACTCTACAACAAGCTTTCATTGGAGCACTGATTTGGTATTGCCAGTAATTATATATCTGAGAAATCACAAGCCAGGCTGAACTATTGGTACTGGCTCCTCTTCAGCAGTTTTGGTGTATTGTGCGAGAGCTGCAGAATGAGGCTTCAGTTCTGATGCCATTGAGATCAAATATCCTGCTGACATCTCATTAGTTACACTGGCATATGAAGAATGACCACTTTATTAAAGCAGCCATGTGCCTCCAGCACCCGATGACTCATTTCACCAGCTATATTCAAGTTTCGGGAGAAAAGTAAAGAATGAGGAGATAAGCATTCAAAAAAAAAAGCATTGCCAGTTTCCACATATGCTTCACAATCGCCCTTCCAATTTCTCCTAAGTTGGAAATATGATTGTCTGACCTGGATGAATACTGGGAATACCACAACATATTGCCTTTGTCAAAACTGTGTTTCCACTAGTGGAAGAGTCCAGGACCAGAGGCCACAGCCTCAGAATAAAAAATCGTATTTTTAGAAAAGAGATGACGAAGAATCAGAGAGTGGTGAATGTGGAATTAATTGCTGCAGAAGGCTGTGGAGCCCTAGTCAATGGATATTTTTAAGGCGGAGATTGATAGATTTGTGATTAGTACGGGTGTCAAGGGTTAAGGGGAGAAGAGTCAAGAGTGTTTTATTGTCATATGTCCCAGATAGAACAATGAAATTCTTACTTGCTGCAGCACAACAGAATATGTATAGTACACTGTAAAAAATATGATAAATGAGAGGAAAAAACAGTTCAGTGTGTATATATGTGCATACTCACAAGTACACACACACACACACACACATATATATATATAACATATTATATATATATATACACATACACATACATACTCAAAAAAAATCAATAGTAGTGCAATAATAATAATAATAATAATAATAATAATAATAATAATAATAATAATAATAATAATAATAATAATAATAATAATAATAGTCTATTGTAGTTTAGAGCTTATTTGAGGTTGTAGTGTTTAATAGCCTGATGGCTGTAGGGAAGAAGCTGTTCCTGAACCTGGACGTTACAGTTTTCAGGCTCCTGTACCTTCTTTCCGATGGCAATGTTGATGTGAGTGTGTGGCCAGGGTGGTGTGGGTCTCTGATGATGCTGGCTGCCTTTTTGAGGCAGCGACTCCGATAAATCCCTTCGATGGTGGGGAGGTCAGAGCCGGTGATGGACTGGGCAGTGATCACAACATATTGCAGTCTAATCCAAAGTCAAAGTCAAATGTCAATTTAATTCGTCACATGCATCCAAAGGTGCAGTGAAATGAACTTGCCAGCGGCGATACACTTAAAAAGAACACACAATACACAATAAGATTTAACACAAGCATCCACCACAACATTCTTCACTGTGTTGGAAGGCAACAAAGTTCAACCAGTCCTGCTCCATGTTCACCCGTGGTCGGGGCCATAAACCCCCCGTAGTCACTGCTATGGATGGCCCGATGTACAGGTCCTCTCGTCGGGATGATCCAAACTCCGACATCGGGACAGACAAACACACTCTGCGGCTTGGAGGACCCGACTCGGCACTTTCCTACCGGAGACCGCGGCTTCAGGATATTATAGACCGCAGGCCGGCAGTCGGAGCTCCTCTCAGGCGATTCCCGGCGAGGGATCCCAGTCTCCGGATGGTAGGTTGACGCCACGCCCACGGCTAGAAGCTCCGCAGACCACAGTCCCATGATGTCAACGACACCAGGCCAGCATTCGGAGCACGCCTCTCTGGCGACCCCCGGCAAGGGCTCACCCGCTCCACGATGGAAAGTCCACGCTGCGCCTGCTGCCGATGTTCCGGGCCCGACTCCGAGAAAGGCCGCTCCAATCCATGGTGTTGGGCCGAGAGGGAGGCGACATGGAAAAAGTTGCCTCTCCGTTGAGGAGGCGACCAAAAGCAGTTCCCCCCTTTCCCCTCCCCACCACCCCCACAAAAGACACACCAAGATACATGTAAACTGACATTATACACATCAAAAAATACAAAAAAAGCCAAAATAAGCCAAAATAACGAACACGCTGCTGGTAGGGCAGCTGACTCGCGGCGCCCACCACCGACCAATTCCGCTCCTGGATGTTCAAGTTGCCGAACCAGGCCATGATGCAACCAGTCAATATGCTCTCCACTCTACACCTGTAGAAGTTCAAGAGAATCCTCTTTGACATACCAAATATCCTTAATCTTCTCAGGAAGTAGAGGCGTTGATGTGCTTTATTTATAATTGCATCAGTGTGCTGGGTCCAGGAAAGATCTTCGGAAATATGCACGCCCAGGAATTTGAAGTTTTTGACTCTCTCCACCATCGTCCATGATAGAAACAGGATTGTGGGTCCTCATCTTTCCTCTTCCAAAGTCCACAATCGGTTCATTGGTTTTACTAATATTGAGAGCCAGGTTGTTGTGTTGGCACCATTTGGTCAATCGGTCGATCTCACTTCTATACTCTGTAATTTGTCCAACAACGGTGGTGTTGTCGGCTAATGGGTTTTAGAGGGAAAGATAGATCAGCCATGATTGAATGGCGGAGTAGACTTGATGGGTTGATTGGCTTAATTCTGCTCCTGTGGCCTATGAGCATATGAAAACACAAGGAGCTGGAGGAATTCAGTGGGCCAAGTAGCATCTGTGGAGGGAATGGGCAGTCCCTTCACTATCTTTCAGCACTTTGTGTTTGCTCAAGATTCCAGCATCTGCAGTTCCTTGTATCCCCATTGTCTTTGTCCTCTACCACAAGTCTAAGTTTAGAATTATTATTGTCACGTGTACCAAGGTACATTGAACAGCTTAATTTGCATGCTATCCAGTCAAATCAACTAAAGCAGGCCAAACTCAAGTGCAATAACTAGAGCAAAGGGAAAGATCCAGAATGCAGAATATAATTCTCAGCATTGTAATTTTGTTTAGAGGTATAGCACGGAAACAGGGCCTTTGGCCCATTGATCCCACACCGACCATCAATCACCCGTTCACACAACTTCAACGTTATCCCCACTTTCATATCCATTCCCTACACATGTGTTGGGGCAATTTACGGAGGCCAAATAACCTACAAACTCGCACGTCTTTGTGATGTGAGAGGCACCTGGAGCAACCCAGGCAGTCACAGGGAGAACCTGCAAACTCCACACAGGTCAGGGATCGAACCCAGGTCTCTGACACTGTGAGGCTCTACTAGCTGAGACAAGAATTCCAGAGACAGAATCCAGTGACTGCAATGGAGTAGAAGAGAATGAGACAATACTCCAGCTTTTCACCCTAACATCAACTATCCATTTTCTCCAGAGATGCTGCCTGACCCGCTGAGTTACTCCGGTATTTTGTTTCTGTCTTTGGTATAAACCAGCATCTGCAAATCCTTGTTATTATATATTTTTTGCTAATTGCATAATTTGCACAGATCTCAGACTACTCAACGTCACTTTTAGTGTAACTTATATTCATGGCTTAACTCTGTGTAACAAGCAACTTAACTATCTGATTTTCTCTGGAGCTGAAACTGATGATATGTCTTGCTTTTGTTTTGACAGATTTATTTATGTAGATGAACCTTTACATCAGATCCTCCTCTGATTAAAACCTTTGCTAGATAGCTTTCAGGTTTCTTTCTATAGGGTAGAAATCCTCAAACAAAGGCCAAATGATCTGACAAATGTGTTTTTTGGTTTCAATAAATATCACATCACCTTTTAAAAGTGTCTCGCTAGCTGTTTTTGCCCTTATGACAACCCGGCTCATTTTTCTTTACAAGCTATCATTGAAGTTCCAGAACTGTTTGCAAATCCAATGGCCAATGTTCAATGGTTCAATGGTTCTTTACTATCACTTGTACCTAGGTACAGGGAAATTTCTTCATGTCAGCTAGAGATACAGCATGGAAATAGGCCCTTCGGCCCACCAAGTCCCACGCTGGCCAGCATTCATGCATACACCAGTTCTATCCAACAAACAAGGGCATTTTTATTTCACAGAAATCAATTAACCTACAGATCTGCATATCCGAGGGAGAAAACTGGAGTAGCTGAAGTAAACCCACCAGGTCCCAGGGGAAAATAATAATTCCACACAGACAGCACCCATAGTCAGGATCGAACCCAGTCACCTTTTTGCATGGGGTTCAGTAACAATTTTGCTTTACATGGCCACAATCATACTTGAGTTCAAGACTGTAAGAATATTAAATTACACTTAGGCAGTACACAAGGCACACTACATTTCTGGCACTATCTTGTACCCTTCAAGGTCAAAGTTGTTAAACATTTAGTCTTAACTTGGTCTTAAAGGCCCGTTGTCCTGGCGACGGCACTGGGTTGGGGTTGCAGGGGTCACTCTCTCTGGCCAGATGATGTTGTCGATGTGCTCCACCGCTGCACCATGCCACTGCAGGCCATGTCCGACCCGTGTACTCGGCCTCTTGGAGTGGCACCCTTATCAATCGAGCTCCAGGCTGCTGCAGGTGGCCTACTCTGCTGGCATCTCGATTTGGACATGTCGACCCGCAAACGTGGCATTCCCTTGCCTCATACGGCCACCGCTCAGCTTCCCTGCCTCGGAGCACCTCTGTGGCATGGTAGGAAAGACCCCAGCCCTCTCACCAACACCCTTTCTTTCATAGAGTCACACAGAATGGAAACAGGCCCTTTGAACTGACTTGCCAATTCTGACCAACATGTCCCATCTGCCATAGTTCCTCCTGCCTGTGTTTGGCCCATATCCTTCTAAAGCTTTCCTATCCTTGTACCTGCCTAAATGTTTTTTAAATCTTATGACAGTACCTGCCTCAAATACTTCCTCCGGCAGCATGTTCCATGCACCTACCACCTTTTGTGTAGAAGGTTGTACTCAGGTTCCCATTAAATTTCCCCCCCTCACCTTAAACCTATGTTCTCTGGTTCTCGATTCCCCTACTCTGGGCAAAAGATGGTGCATTTACTCAATCTATTCCTCTCATAATTCTGTCCCCTCTATAAGATCACCCCTCATCTTCCTGCGCTCCAAGCTATAAAGTCCTACCCTACTTAGCCTCTCCCTATAGCTTATGCCTTGGAGTCCGGGCAACATCCCTGTAAATCTTCTCTGCACCCCTTTCAGCTTAACATCCTTCCTGCAACATGAGGACCAAAACTGAATGAAGGGCTGGAGTAACTCTGTAGCTCAAGCAGTGTCACTAGAGGACATGGATAGGCAACATTTTATGTCATGATCTTTCTTCATACTTGATCTTTAGACCTAATTGTGTGTTACAATGTTACAAGCAATGGCATGACTTACTCATTCAATACTCATTCAGTAACAAGACTGAATTCAACTAAATTGGCACGGCGGTAGAGTTGCTGCAGACAGCGCCAGAGACCCGGGTTTGATCCTGACTATGGGTGTTATCTGTACGGATTTTGTATGTTCTTTCAGTGATTGGGCATGGGTTTTCTCTAGCATCATAGAATCATAGAAAATAGGTGCAGTAGTAGGCCATTCGGCCCTTCGACCTTGCACCGCCATTCAATATGATCATGGCTGATCATCCAACTCAGTATCCCGTACCTGCCTTCTCTCCATACCCCCTGATCCCCTTAGCCACAAGGGCCACATCTAACTCCCTCTTAAATATAGCCAATGAACTGGCCTCAACTACCTTCTGTGGCAGAGAATTCCACAGACTCACCACTCTCTGTGTGAAAAATGATCTTCTCATCTCAGTCCTAAAAGACTTCCCCCTTATCCTTAAACTGTGACCCCTTGTTCTGGAGTTCCCCAACATTGGAAACAATCTTCCTGCATCTAGCCTGTCCAACCCCTTAAGAATTTTGTAAGTCTCTATAAGATTCCCCCTCAATCTCGTAAATTCAAGCCAGTACAAGCCGAGTCTATCCAGTCTTTCTTCATATGGAAGTCCTGCCACCCCAATAATCAGTCTGGTGAACCTTCTCTGTACTCCCTCTATGGCAAGAATGTCTTTCCTCAGAGTAGGAGACCAAAACTGTACGCAATACTCCAGGAGTGGCCTCACCAAGACCATGTACAACTGCAGTGGAACCTCCCTGCTCTTGTACTCAAATCCTTTTATCCTTTTATCAAATCTAGGTGCTCCGTTTTCCTCCCACGCTCCAAAGTGGTACAGATTTGTAGGTTAATTGGCTTGGTAAAATTATAAATTCTCCTGTGTGTGTAGGATAATTTTAGTGCATGGGGATCACTGGTCGGTGCGGACTCAGCGGGCTGAAGGGCCTGTTTCCGCACGGTGTCTCTAAAACTAAAACTACCTATCTATTTTTGATACAGAGCTTTCAGTGTCTGAGAACCATTGGCAAACACAGACATTCTTCAGATAAATTAATGGATCAACTGCATATTAATCTTATAAATGTATATTAATCATATCATCATATTACTACTGTTCTCAATGTGTGAATAGGTTTTGCTCATCTTTCTTAGATTGGATCTGCTTTCCATCTGTTGCTTTTAAATTGTCTTGTTAACTTTGGCATGGAACAACACTCTAAGACAGAAGCAGATTAAGGCATTGTTTAGTTTAACAATTGAACTTTGACTAATTGCTCAAATGATTAATGGCCAATTAATCATTATATTTTTCCTCGACATTTTTAAGGTAAGTGATTTATTACCAGCTCTAGATAATAGATTAGGATTTTAAAGGTTGTTAATAACGATGTTTTGGTTACATTTCCCACACATCTGATCATGCTGTTTATAAATGTTTTATAATATGTTTTTTACTGTCTAGGTTACTAGATTCAAGTTTCTTAATTTTGTTTTGTATGAAATATTTATAATCAACTTCCAAATCTTTCAAGATATTGTTTAATTAAATATTTTAAGAGAGCAGTTTTCACCCATATTGTAAGTGGAAGGTGTATGGAACAAGCTGCAAAGATTGTCATTAAGTCCGGTAGTATAATAGTATGTAAAAGACAGGCACATAGATAGGAAAGGTTTCGAGGGATATGGGCCAAATGGGCAAATGGGATTATCATGGATGGGGCATCAAGGTTGGCATGGATAAGTTGGGCCAATGGACCTGGTTCCATGCTGTATATCTCCATTACTTGAGGATAGCAGCTGTTCTTCATCCATAGTGTTACATTTGGCTAGACTAGGCCAACACAGTACAGTTTAATATTCATCCGGCTCAGATCCACTAAGATGCTGTGATGGCAGAAGATTCTGCTGGTAGATAGACACAAAATGCTGCAGCATCTCTGGACAGAAGGAATGGGTGACGTTTCGGGTCGATTCCCTTCTTCAGACTGAGAGTCAGGGGAGAGGGAGTCTGGGAGATAAGGAAGTGTAAGAGATCAAAAGAGATGATGTTCAAGGAAAATAAAGAAATGATCATTGTTAGCTAGGAGAAGGTGACAACAAAGCAAACTGATAAAATGTAATCAGAGGGACAGTCAGACTGGTCAGAGGACTGGGAAGGGGGAGGGATGGAGAGAGAGAAAAAGCAAGTGTTACTTGAAGTTACAGGTCAAATTCATACCGCTGGGGTGTAAGCTGGCCAAGCGAAATATATAGTCACGGTGGTGCAGTGGTAGAGTTGCGGCCTTCCAGCGAATGCAGCGCCGGAGACCCGGGTTCGATCCTGATGAAGGGTGCTGTCTGTACAGAGTTTGTGCGTTCTCCCTGTGACCTGCATGGGTTTTCTCCGAGATCTTCGGTTTCCTCCCACATTCCAAAGACATACAGGTTTGTAGGTTAATCGGCTTGGTAAACGTAAAAATTGTTCCTAGTGGGTGTAGGATAGTGTTAATGTGCGGGGATCACTGGTTGGCGCGGACCCGGTGGGCCGAAGGGCCTGGTACCGTGCTGTAACTCTAAGCAAAATTAAAACAAAATGAGGTATTGTTCCTCCAATTTGCGCTGGGCCTCACTCTGACAATGGAGGAGGCCTAGGACAGAAAGGTCCGTGTGGGGATGGGAGGGGGAGTTAAAGTGTTTAGCAACCGGGAGATTAGGCGGAGCGGAGTGTTCCTTCGATCCAAAACGTCACCTATTCCTTCTCTCCGCCTGTCCCGCTGAGTTATTCCAGCTTTTTGTGTCTATCTTTGGTGTGAACCAGATCTGTTCCTTCCTAGATTCTGCAGGTGTTCAGTTGGGAGACATACCTACCCACTGGACCTCACTGACGAATCTTCCCCTTCAATTCACTGTAGAGGAGGAAACAGCCATACTTCACAAGAATGTTGCTTGGATTGGAAAATGGTACAAATGAGTAGAGTTTGGAAATGCTGAGGCTGTTTTCTTCAGAACTAATGCCCCTGTCCCACTTAGGAAACCTGAACGGAAACGGCGATTATCTCTGGAGACTTTGCGCCCCACCCAAGGTTTCCGTGTGCGGTTTTTTTTTTCCCGGAAGTTTTTGTCAGTCTCCTAAATGGTCGAAAGTGGGTTTCCGCTTCTTCTATGTTCCGGCGATTATTTCAAAAAATTCAAAACCGGCTTCGACTAAAAATAGATTGCCATTTTAAAAATTGGTATTTTTTTAGTCGAAGCCGGTTGCGATGCTAGTTGAAGGTGGTTGCCTTAGAAATAATCGCCGGAACAGAGAAGAAGCGGAAACCATTTTCGACCATTAGGGAGACTGACAAAAACTTCCGGGAACCGCACGGAAACCTTGGGTGGGGCGCAAAGTCTCCAGAGGTTTCCGTTCAGGTTTCTTAAGTGGAACGGGCATAAGGAGCCAGAGAGGAGGCACACTTGAGGTGTGTGTAATATAATGCTGGACCTAAACAAAGTAAAATATATGACCAATGGACATTTGCAATGGAGGCTTAAAAAGGAGCATTTGACTGAAAGTTATCCAGACCAATGATAATACCATAAGACATAGGATTCAAATTATACCATTCAGCCCATGGAGTCTGCGCTGCCATTCGATCATGCCTGATCCATTTTTCCCTCTAGACTTCCATTTTGATGCCCTGTTTCAGTCAATGGGTGGTAAGTTTCTGAAATTCAATGCCTGAAAGGATGCCAGAGACAATTTTTGTCTATGGATCAATGATTCAATGGTATCTACCTAGATACAGTGATCTTGTTTCCTTGCATACAGTTTGGTAAAAAATTCTTACTATACATAGACACAATCATACAAGAATGCAAGAATAGTAGATTACACTGAGGCAGTATACAAAACTCGCCACATTTCCAGCACTATCCCCCATCCCTCAAGTTTGAAGTTGTTTAAAGGCTCAGCTTAGCCTTAAAGTCAATGGCACTGGGTTGGAGTTGGAGGGATCATCCTGGCCAGACCTGGCCAGATGTATCGATGTCTCCAACAACCACTCCGTGCCACTGCAAGCGTGTCTGAATGCACTCGGACTCTTGGAGTGGCACCCGATCTAATCGAGCCCAAGGGTCACCGAGGCCTGGATCCCGACATGTCGACCCGCGAATGTGCCTCTCCCCTCGCCTCACATGGCCACCGCTAGGCCTCCGTGCCCCAGGGTGCCTGCAACAGTCGACATCACAACCCCGAGATCACCTCCGGGGACAGGGGAAGTAACCCCTATCCCTCACACCAGCACCATTCTTTTGAGCCATCCGCTACTGCCGCAATCTTGAAGGAAACCACCACTGCCGCCACCATCTTGAAGGGTGTCAGAGGTTATGGGGAGAAGGCAGGGAAATGGGGTTAGGAGGGAGAGGTACTGTCATTCAGCAATGGCAGAGTTGATTTGATGGGTCGAATGGCCTAACTTTCCTCTTGTCACTTATGGAACAGTGCTAATGAAATGGCTGCCTCTATGCTTGAGCACTTGGGACTTGTTTAGAAAGTACTTGGTTGTTCACTTGAAGATACTTGAGTGCAGAGCTGAGAACTTAGTGCTGGGAAGTCAGATTAAGGCGGATAGCTCTTTTTTTCAATTGGCATATACATGATAAGACTAATCTCGTAACACCAGTACAAGAAGATTAGTTTAAGAAAGTCAGCAAGATTCGCAATGTTGGGTCAAAATCCATTGTAGCCAGTGCATGAGCAGATTGATCGCCAATCATTAGTCTGGCAGATACCTGTTCAATTTTCATAAGCTATTTCACAGAAAACTGGTTTTAGCGAAGATGGAAATAGTGCAGCTCTATCGTAAAGACCATCTGGGAGCTGGATATGTGTATGGTTATTTTACTGTTCTAAAAAACATGAACACTAGATTAATCTCTTTAGTTTTGAGACATATGATTTTCTCCAGCAGTTTGTTTTTTCGCTCAGCCTATTGATTCTGCACCTTTCTGGGAGGGGATTAGATAGGGATTTGTGGCAGTACAGTGTAGTACAGTAATCACAAACAGTTTGTTGTGTTATGATGCAGCTCCATAGGACTTTGTTGAGGCCACATTTGGATGCAATTCATGTTACCCCATTTTAGGAAGGAGTGAAGGCTTTGGAGAGAGGGCGCAGAGGAGTTTTGCCAGAATGCTGCTTGGATTAGAGGCTTACGGCTACAAGGAGAGGGTACACAAAAAGCTGGAGAAACTCAGCGGGTGCAGCAGCATCTAAGGAGCGAAGGAGATAGGCTACAAGGAGAGGTTGGATAAACTTGAAACTTGTGAGGAAGCCGTCATGTCGCTCATTCCTTCTATCCAGAGATGCTGCCTGTTCCGCTGAATTACTCCAATATTTTGTGTCAGTCTTCGGTGTAAACCAGCATCTGTAGTTCCTTCCTACACATACCAATGAATTGATATCCAAAGGAGAACCTATTGTTCTGTAAGACATTTCTTAAACTGAACCGTTGAAGTATTTTCTATATAATTTATAAAATTTTACTTTTATTTTGGAGTCACAGAGACATACAGCTTGGACACAGGCCTTTCGGCCCAACTTGCCCATGCCGTCCAACATGCCCCATCTACAATAGTCCCACCTTCCTTTGTTTAGTCCATATCCCGCCAAACCTTTCCTGTCCACGTACCTGTATGAATGATCTTTAAATGTTGTGATAGACATTTTTTTTAAATGCTGCGAAGGTAGCAACCCACAACAAAAATTCCTTTCTAACTTAAGCCTTTTAATATGTTAAACTTTAGGCAATATATGTTAACCTTAACATGGCAAAACATAAAATCTAGTGATGAGATAAATGTTGTTGAAAATCCCTGAAATATGCATGCCAAAATAAAATTATCATATGCATTTAGAAAATTAGACACATTTTACAAAGAAGTCAAAATTCAAAAGCAGCTTTGACGTAGCCTTTATGACAAGTGACTTCAGCAAATTACTCTTATTGTATAGAACAAACTGTTCCCATCACAATCTATGCTGTAGACATACTGAATACCATATTTTATTACATTAATAAAATACACACAATCAGAGATTAGAATTCATCGTTTGGTTTGATGATTTTTTCAGCATTTGCTAATGAGGGCAATTCTGCCTTTCAAGTCAAATGATTTTTATCCTAAAAGACTTTCAGATCATTTAAAATAGAAAGGTTGGGTCTAGATATAGACAGATAGATAAAAGGCCTTTATAGAGTAGACGTGGAAAATATGTCTCCAGTAATGGAAGAGTCTAGAGCCAGAGGGCACAGCCTCAGAATAAAAGAACGTACCTTCAAAATAGAGATGAGGAGGAATTTCTTTAGCAAGAGGGTGATTAATCTGTGGAATTTATTGCTACAGACGACTGTGGAGGTCAAGTCATTGGGTAATTTTAAGGCAGAAATTGATAGGTTCTTGATCAGGAATGGCATCAAGGTTACAGGGGGAAGACAGGAGAATGGGGTTGAATGGGAAAAATAGATCCGCCATGATTGGATGGCGGAGTAGACTCAATGGGTTGAATGGCCTAATTCTATTTGTATGTTTTATACTTACAACTTTGCAGGATCTTATACATTTCATTGGGAATTCATCTTTTGATAAATCATATTGGTGTGTGAACTGGAAACTTAAATTCCATGCATACCATCAATTAAATATATCATATTTAATATAATTACAATCCAGCCACAATTTAATACTGTACCCTATCAAGAATACAATCATGAGTATTACATTATACGAATTAACAATTTAAATTAAATACTATGTGAAAAGTTTCAAGAGCAAGAGTAACAAATCTATCACCAACAGAAAGTTGTCTCGAAAGGGAGATGGGATAAATACTTGCTACATGTGCATAAATGCTCAATCAATGTAAGATATATCTTAATTCAATTCAACATTTTACATAGATTATATTACTCGAAAACTAAACTGAACAAAAATTTTCCAAATGTCTCTCCATCTGTGATAAATGCTTATCTCAAGAGGCAAATATAGCACATTCCTTTATCTTTTGCATAAAACTCCGAAAAATTTGGAATGAAATTTTTGAAATTTTTTTACAAAGTTATTTAAAATAAAACTGAAACCCAATGCAGAACTGATTATCTTTGGAACAATGGAAGTCGGCTTTGAGCTGACTTCATTCCTAAAGAGTTTCCTTAACTATGACTTAATAACGGCAAAAAAACCTATACTAAAATTCTGGAAAATGCACCCACACCTACACTTAAAATGTGGATTTCAAATATATCTGAAATGTTACACCTCGAAGACATGAGATTCGTCCTAGCAGGCAAATCTGACCAATTCTTAAAGATTTGGTCTCCCTTTGTCGACTTATTACAAGCATATGGTGCAACATAACTCTGGATATAAACTGTTTCAGAACCGGGTGAGGGGTGTGTAAAGATATGAAGCAGGTACATCCCTTTTATTTTATTCTCTTTATATTTTCTTTTTCTTCTTTTTCTCTTTCGTGCTTTACATCTTTATGGGCTCTCTCTTTCTACTTTTTCATGAACTATTAATATCACTACCTTATCTAACTTTCCTCTCTCTCTTTTTCTTGCTTCTGTTACTTTTCTATTGTTAAATTTTAAAAGAAGTTGTACATGAAATGTATTATGTTACCCTTGGTTTATGCTACTGTACATTACTTCTAATTAAAAAAAAAATATATATATATTTTAAAATAAATAAATAAATAAATAAATACCAACAGACTATACAGCAATCCTATAATATCCTGTTAAATTACTATAAGTTGATTTGCCCATCAATTTTTTAGTTTTAAAATGTCAGTGTTGAGAGTAGACACAAATTTAATGGTTTTTTTCTGAGCTCCTATGTCCAGCAAATTTACATCCTCAAGCAAAACCAAAAATCCTTTCCTGGCATCACAGTGGCACAGTGGCACGGCAATAGGGCTGCTACCTCAGAGTGTCAGAGATGCGGGATCGATCCAGAGTACGGGTGCTGTCTGTACGGACTTTGTACATATTCCCCGTGACTGTGTGCATTTTCTCTGGGTGCTTTGGTTTCACCCCACATTCCAAGAACATGTAAGTTTGTAGGTTAAGATAATTGGCTTCTGTAAATTGCCCCTAGTGTGCAGGTTTCCGAAAGTGGGATAACATAGAACTAATGTACGGGTGATCGAAGGTCATTGTGGAATCAACGGACTGAAGGGCCTGTTTCTATGCTGTATCTCTAAATGAAACTAAATTAAATTAATACAGGGACTATCCAGGCAACATATTTTTCTACTCAATTAAATAGTCTTTATTTATATCAGGCCAAATTAAATTTCAGAGGAACACTTTGTGGACTTTAAGTTATTGTCTCCACCATCATTAACTGTGCCTTCTCTAACAAATTATTTTCCCGTCCAATGACTCCAACACAATCCTCAATCTATCTTAAGCTTGTCCAGAACCTCAGCATTCTGTTAAGTTAAGATTCCGCTAAATTCCCTACATGACAAGGACAATTTCCTACTCATTCTGTAATGTTCTCACCTCCTTCTGCCTCAGCCAAGGTACAGTGAAGAGCTTTTGTTGCATGCTATCCAGTCAGCAGAAAGACAATATATGATTATAATCGAGCCATTTATAGTGCAAAGATGCATGATAAGGGAATAACGTTCAATGCAAGGTAAAGCCAGTAAAGTCCGATCAAGGATAGTCTGAGGGTCATCAGTGACGTAGATAGTAGTTCAGGACGGCTCTCTGGTTGTGGTAAGGTGATTCAGTTGCATGGTAACAGCTGGGAAGAAACTGTCCCTGAATATGGAGGTGCACATTTTCACAATTCTTTACCTTTTGCCTGATGGGAGAGGGGAGAAGAGGGAGTGGCCAAGGTGTGACTCGTCCTTGATTATGCTGCTGGCCTTGCCGAGGCAGCATGAGGTATAAATGGAGTCAATGGAAGGGAAGTTGGTCTGGGCTGCGTCCACAGTTTGCTGCAATTTCTTATGGCCCTGGATGAATACTGCCTGCTTTAGAAGACATTAGCTCTAAGGAAAGGTTGAACAAACTTGGATTGTTTTCTGTAGAGCATCGTAAGTTGAGGGCAGACCTGATAGAAAAATGTATGATTATGAGAAGCATAAAAGGATAGATGGTGAATACTTTCTTCCCATAATGGAATGTGCTATCAGGGTGATATCAATAGCATTCCAATTGCACTCATTGATCGACACTGCTTAGAAGTCCACTCATCCCACAGTGTTAATGTTTTCACCTTTATGTTCAAATCCTTCCTTTACCTCAACAACATGCCCCCACCTACCCTTCCTCCATCTCTCTATACTTCTATAACACACTGAGATCTTTGCAATTTACAGCTCTTTTGTAAGCTCCATATTTTTCACACTGGCAATTATACTTTTAACCATCTAACCATCCGACAATCATCTTACGTTTCTCTCCCCCTTTCAGATTCTACTTAATACCTTTTGTCAGTTGTTTGTTACCTAGCCTAGATAACATTCTGTATTGAATAATCATCAGAGCCAAAGGTAGATGCAAAATGCTGGAGTAACTCAGTGGGTCAGGCCTTTCAGTTTGAAAGAATAGATCTGACTCAAAACTTCTTCTATTCTTTTTCTCCAGAGATGCTGCCTGGCCCGCTGAGTTACTCCAGCATTCTGTGTCCAACTTCAGTAGAAAAAACAGCACCTGAAGTTCCTTCCCACACAATCTATGCATGGTGGTGCAGAGACAGAGTTGCTGCCTTACAGCGCCAGAAACCAAGGTTCGATCCTGACTATGGGTGCTGCATGTATGGAGTTTGGACACCTTCCCCGTGACCTGCATGGATGCTCCGGTTCCCTCCCACACTTAAAAGGCATACAGATTTGTAGGTTAATTGGCTTTGGTGGGCTGAAGGGCCTGTTTCCGCACTGTATTCATAAAATTAAAAAAACGAAACTAACAAAATTAGAAGGACAATTTTAACAAAAACATTCCTAAAACAAACACAGGTTCAGGAGTACTCCAACAGTAAAACTAAGTCTTGAATACAGAATGGAGGTCACAGAAAAACTTAATTAGGTACCAAACTAGGTCTTGATTACAGAATAAAATGACTATCCACAAGTCTAACTTAGTTGTCAGGAGTTCTAATTTTCTGTTCCAATGATGGGTGTATGTTATAACATAATCAATGAAGTCCCTGAAACTTGGGTGTCATCACTTGGGTGAACTTTTTTCCCGCCTTCCACCGCAGTGAGGAATGTGGTGCAGTCACTGTGGTGGATGTTAATGTTAAAATGTATTTTGTGTTTTTCATTGCTTTTTATTTGTATGACTGACTTGGCAAATGAAATTCCTTGTATGTTACAAAACATACTTGGCTATTCAAGTATTATTGTGATTGTGATTGTGATCACTGCTGCATTCTATGTCTCCACTTTTAGGCTTTGTCTGCGGTTCCCTGTCACCACATTAGCCCAATCCACATCGCTTTTTACGAATTATTAAGCCTATTCTTCCCTCTACAATGTCCATTAATGCCATCCCTTCCATTGCCTTTTCAGTAGCTGCCTGATAGATAATGTGGCTGTTTCAGCTGAAATGATTAATTATTGTTCTCTCCATTATCTAGCTGGTAGCCATTATGTACTCAAGTATGTTATATTGCCCTGGAAAATATCAATGTTTTACATGGTGGATGGTGGGAACTCTTCTCCCTTCCACCTTCTCATCCATGCCTCCAGCGTAGCATTGGTAAAGTTTGGAGTCAGCTCTCAATTGTGATATTCCTTGCTTATTTGAACAAATTCATCAGAGCTGATAATACATAGAAATACAACCAAGTCTAGCTCAAGTACAATAGGCAGAGCTACAGAGTGCTGAATATAGTTCTCAGCATTGCAGCGCATCAGTTCCAGAGACAAAGTCCAATGCCTGGAATGTAGTAGAGGTGAATCGGGTAGAACCCTAGCTTATAGAAGCCCAATAACAGAGGGTAAGAAACTGTTCCTAAATCTGGCATTAAGAGTTCCAAGTATTCAAGTGGAAAATTGATTGGGAGACTAGTGTGCAGAACATAGTTTTTAGCATTGTAGCGCATCAGTTCCAAAGACAAAGTCCAATGTCCATAATGGGGTAGATATAAATCAGCTACCCTAGCTTATGGAAGGACATTTCAGAAGCCTGATAAGAGAGGGGACACCAGTTTCTGAGTCTGGTGGGCCACCCTTTCAAGCTCCTGTATCTTCTGCCAAAGGAGCAGGGAGAAGTAAATGACTGGGTTGGGACAAGTTTTTGTTTATGCTGGCTGCTTTTCCGAGGCAAGGTTAAGTATGGATGGAGCCAATGGTGGGAAGTCTGGTCTGTGTGATGGACTGGGCCACATGAGCATTTCTCACTGTGTGCAAGATCCCCTACATCACTTCTGTCTCAATAGCAAAGGTTCAGTCATATTTTTCTCATGATATCTAATTTTCTGAAAAGGTATTTTTAAAGTTTCAAGGTTGCTATAAATCAGCATAATGTATTCTTCTGGCTGCTGCTGAAATGATTTGAACAGGACACAATGAGTTATTATTGTAATGTTGTTTACCTGCACATATCTTGCTCTGCGAAAATGGCTTTTCCTCAGGTAATAATGGTGTAATGTATGTCTCAGTTCTACTGCAGAGCTGAGATGGGTAGTGATTACATAAAGCTTTGATGAGATCAGTCGGAGAGCACGGCTTCGGAATAACTGCTCTGAGAATCATTTATATTGCGGACACATCAGAATTGCTTCGAACTTCTGAAAGTATTTTTCATTCCAAATCCAAAATATACATCCTGACAGTTCTTGAGTTCATCCAGTGAAGAATTGATTCTGACATACAAATTAACCCACAAAAAAAAATCTTATTTAATGAAATAAATATCCTGCAGTAGTTTTATTCTCACCTGTGCATAGACAACAAAACCAAATTATTGTTAGTCTAATTTCATTGATTTAAATCCTATATTATACAACTGCAGTTTCTGGTCGTAAAGTCATACAGTGTGAAAACAGGCCCTTCGGACCAATTTTCCCATGCCAACCAACAAACCCCATCTACATTAGTCCCACCTGCCCGTATTTATTTGGCCCAACTCCTTTCTCAATCTATCCTATCCATGTACCTGTCCAAATGTTTCTTAAACATTGTTTTAGTACCAGCCTCAACTACTTCCTCATTCCATACACCTAACACCCTTTGTGTAAAAATGTTGCCCCTCAGGTTCCTATTAAATCTATCCAATCTTACCTTAAACCAATGTCCCCTGGTTCTTGATCCTTACCTAAATTGTTGCTACACCTGGAAGATAGAGTGGCAGCACAGCGGCACAGCAATAGAGTTGCTGCTTTACAGCGCCAGAGACCCAGGTTCGATCCTGACTACGGGTGCTGTCTGTACGGAGTTTGTACGTTCTCCCTGTGGCCGCATGGGTTTTCTGCGGGTGCCCCAGTTTCCTCCCACATTCCAAAGATGTGCCGGTTTGTAGGTTGATTGGCGTCTGTAAATTGTTCCTTGTGTGTCGGACAGATCTGGTGTATGGGTGATTGCTGGTTAGTGCAGACTTGGTGGGCTGTGGGATCTGTTCTGTATACTGAATTAAACTAAATACAAGGGATGCGAGGCCTTCTAAAAAATAATAATAAAAATGACGGTGATGTAAATCTGAAGTATAATGCACCTTAAGAAATTATATATTTGCCAGGAAAAAACATAAAATATGAACAAAGTAAGATTAACTATAAAATAAAGACAAGAGTGCTGGAGTAACTCAGCAGGTCAGGCAGCATCTCTGGAGGACATGGATAGGTGATGTGTTAGGTCACAACCCAAACCGTTCACCAGAGATGCTCCCTGACCTGTTGAGTTACTCCAGCACTCTGTTTTTTTAAAAAAAACAGCATCTGCAGTTCCTTGTATCGCAATGATTAATTCTTATCCTTTCCGCGTCGCAAACTATGTGCTGCAGCATTTTCCAATCAATCATTAAATTTTACAAGGTGTTTTCAACAAGCTTCTTCATGGTTTACTTGTCAGACTGAAATCATAGTTGCAAAAGAAATCGGCAAAAAAATGTGTTTGTAGTCAGAAACATTAAATGTACTTCCACTTGCAAGATTCAATTCCATTGCCGTCAAACAGAGAACATGTTTTACTAACAACTGGAGATTAATTTGCAAGCAATATTATGTAATGTAATAGAATGATTGCAGAGTTTTTTTTCTGAATATACAATGATGTGGATGAAGAGGTAGAGTGACAGATAATGTGGATGTGGAATGGATGTTTCCACTATTGGGAGTGTCTACGACCAGAGGACACAACAAAATGTGTGGGAAGGAACCGCAGATGATGGTTTAAACCAAAAATGGACACAAAAAGCTGGAGTAACTCAGCGGGTCAGGCAGCTTCTCTGGAGAAAAGGAATAGGTTTCTGGTCAAGTACCTTCTTCAGACTGAGGATCAGAGGAAAGAGAGACGGTGATGTAGGAGATATAAAACAAATGAATGAAAAATATGCAAAAAGTAACGATGATACAAATCGTCTTTCGGGTTCCCCTCTTCCATCATGGATGAGTATCGCTTACTCACAATTCCTCCGTCTATGCCACATCTCCACCCAAGATGAGGTGTTCCATACCAGGACATCGGGATGTGCTCATTCTTTCGGGAACGGTTGTTCCCATCTTCCTTCATTGATGAGGCGCTCACTCGTATATTCTCGGTATCCCACAGTTCTGCTCTTGCTCCCCCTCCCCCTAGTCACAAGAAGGACAGAATCCTCCTAGTCCTTTCAGTCCATCACCTATCGCATTCAACACGTAATCCTCCAACATTTTCACCACTTCCAACGGGATCCCACCACTAGTCACATCTTCCCAGAGACCCTTCCCTCCACAACTTCCTGGTTAACTCATCCCTTCCCACCCAAACCACCCCTCCCCCCCCCCCCCCCCCTCAGATACCTTCCCCTGCAACAAAGGTAAACAAAAGTGCTGGAGAAACTCAGCCGGTGCAGCAACATCTATGGACCGAAGGAAATAGGGAACGTTTCGGGCCAAAACCATTCTTCAGATTCCTTCCCCTGCAACCACAAGAGATGCAACACCTGTTCCTGTCCTCCTCCCTCGACTCTGTCCAGGGACCCTGACAGTCCTTTCAGGCTAGGCAGTGGTTCACTTGCACCTCCTGCAACCTCATCTACTGTATCCATTGTTCAAGGTATGGACCCTTATACATTAGCAAGACCAAACGTAGACACTGTTTCACTGAACACCTTCATGCAGTCTGCCTGGACCTACTTGATCTCCCGGTTGCTAAACATTTTAATTCGCTGTCCCATTCCCACACTGACCTTTCTGTCCTAGGCCTCCTCCATTGTCAAAGTGAGGCCAAATGCAAATTGAAGGAACAGCATCTCATATTTTGTTTGGGCAGCTTTCAACCCAGTGATTACTGATTTCTCTAACCTCAAGTAACTCTTACATTCCCTCTCTCTCCATCCCTCCCCCACCCGTCATACCAGTTTCAAAGTCTTTGGGTTGAATCTCATTGTCTCTACTCATTCTCACCTAGCACTCAGCTAACAATGGGTACACAAAAGGCTGGAGAAACTCAGCGGGTGCAGCAGCATCTAAGGAGCGAAGGAGATAGGCAACGTTTCGGGCCGAAACCCTTCTTCAGACTGATGGGAGGAAGGGGGGGTCGGGGAGAAGAAAGGAAAAAGGAGGAGGAGCCTGAGGGCTGAGGGAGAGGTGGGAAGGGGAGGAGTCAGCAAGGGTTAACAGAATTGAGAAAATTCAATGTTCAAGCCCAGAGGATGCAGACTCCCCAAGCGGAATATGAGGTGCTGTTCCTCCAACTTGCGGTGTTGCTCACTCTGGCCGTGGAGGAGGCCCAGGACAGGA
Organism: Okamejei kenojei; assembly: GCA_035221665.1. Classification (NCBI taxonomy): domain Eukaryota; kingdom Metazoa; phylum Chordata; class Chondrichthyes; order Rajiformes; family Rajidae; genus Okamejei; species Okamejei kenojei. The sequence goes on along the minus strand of CM069154.1, from coordinate 27,124,073 downwards.
GGCCCAGCCCTCGGGCTCCTCCTCCTCCTTTTTCCTTTCTTCTCCCCGCACCCCCCCCCCCCCCCCCACCACCACCTCCCATCAGTCTGAAGAAGGGTTTCGGCCTGAAACGTTGCCTATCTCCTTCGCTCCTTAGATGCTGCTGCACCCGCTGAGTTTCTCCAGCCTTTTGTGTACCCTCGATTTTCCAGCATCTGCAGTTCCTGCTTTAACACTCAGCTAACAATGGCCTGTTTGCTTTACCATTTTTTCTTTTTTGCATATTTTTCATTCATTTGTTCTATACCTCCCTACATCAACATCTGTGTCTCTCGTTTCCCTTTCCCCTGACTCTCAGTCTGAAGAAAGATCTTGATACTAAATGTCACCTATTCCTTTTTCTCCAGAGAGGCTGTCTGACCCATTGAGTTATTCCAGCTTTTTGTGTCTATCTCCAAAGGGCACATAATAAAAGGATGTACCTTTTGAATTGAGATTAGGATTTCTTCATTCTTTAGTCAGAGGGTGGTTAATCTGTGGAATTAATTGCCACAGATGGCTGCGGAGGCCAAGACACTGGGTATTTTTAAAGCAGTGATTGATAGGTTCTTGATCAGTAAGGGTGCCAAATATTACAGGGAGAAGGCAAGAGAATGAGGCTGAGAGGAAAAAAAAATATCAGCCATGATTCGATGAGTTGAATGGCTTAAATGGTGTTAAATTCAAAACTTCTCAAATTGTTCAGTTCATTCCAGCTTCCTCAAAGCATAATTTTTATTTCTTAAACTTTTCATAAGATTCCATAAAAATCATCACAGGAGATCACATCGATCAACTGCAATGGGTATTTTGCATATTTCAAAATACAGAATCATTGTAATGACAAGCTAAAAGGTGCAATTACATTTATAATGTTTTATACGGTTATTAACCTGGAATTGCTTACGATGTTGTGGTCTTATTGCTTGTCAGATTGCAGCATTCATTTTGAATGGAAAAGTGATCTTGAAAGTATACTTTTTAAAAATGGTACAAAAGAATATAATAGCTGCAAAATTGGCCATTTTATTAGTAGCAATTTGCCTCCAAATTTCACTGAGGTTGGTGATCCATGACAGTCTGCAAAGTAAAGAGAGTCACGAAGTGTGCATCAGGCAGCATGGTGTCTCAGCAGTAAAGTTGTTGCCTCACAACGCCAGAGACCCATGTTTGATCCTGAACAAGGGTGCTGTCTGTACAGAGTTTGTACATTCTCCCTGTGACTGCGTGGGATTTCTCCGGGTACTCCGGTTTCCTTTCACACTCCAAAGACTGTCTGTCTGCCTGTCTGCCTGCCTGTCTGCCTGTCTGTCTGTCTGGTCCCCCGTCTGCAGGTAAATGTTAGTGTATTCATTGGTTGACGCGCACTTGGTGGACCAAAGGGACAGTTTCCATGCTGAATCTCTAAAATCTAAAGTCTAAAGTGTGCAGCACAGTTACTAATATTAGCAATTAATAAGGCTTCACAACAGCGGCTTTGCTGTCCAAATATAGACACAAAATGCTGGAGTAACTCAGCGGGTTAGGCAGCATCTCTGGATAATATGGGTAGGTGATGTTTTGGGTTGGGACCCTTCTTCAGACTGTTTGTAGGGGGTGGGGGGGGAGATGGAATCGGTGTGTGGGGCGGGGTGGTAAAAGCAAGAAAACACTAAGACAAATCAAGGCCACAACAAATGACCTCAGGCAGGGTGGTTCCCCGATAGGTCGATTGTTGGCTGGGTTAACAGTGTGATCCTCCCCCCCTCCACACCATTAAAAAAAATGAATCAAACAGGTACATGGATCGGAAAGGTTAAAGGTGAGGGGGGAAGATTTAATAGGGATCTGGAGGGAAGTGGGTGTATGGAACAGGCTGCCAGATGAACTATTTGAGGCAGGTACAATTGCAACATTAGAGAAAACACTTAAACAGGTACATGTATAGGAAATGGTCAGAGGGATATGGATCAAATGCAGGCAAATTGTTGAGCATAGGTACTGGTCGGGAAGGACAAGTTGGGCCGAAAGGGCCTGTTTTGATGCAGTCTAGCTCAATGACACAAAACATTTTTAAAAGGATTAGTAATGTAAAAATAAGATAATACCATTATCTTATTAATAATAACTATTAATCATTTTAAAAAATGTTTTGTGTCATAAAATATATTAATTATTAATAACAAACCAAATAGTAGGATTTATGTCATAACTTCAGTGTTTCAATATCCTTCTTTCTCAACCAAGTAACTCCTTGTCAAATTCATATGTTACTCTTCCAGTAAAGTATTTTGTGGCTGAAAGATGTGAATGAGGTAAAGTCTCACAAACAGCAAAGTTGACAAATGAGGAGGTGAATGGATAAGCATAATTGCAACTTCAAATATATCAGGTTTAGTTTAACATCTGACCTCAAGGATGCACCTCCAACTGCACAGCAATCTCACAGTATGAGACCATGTAAGGGATCTTGGGGTTCAAGTCCATAACTCGATACACTCGGGGCAACACATTGGCGCAGCAGTAGAGTTGATGTCTTCTGACCTTGAGGACAGGTCCATGAATAAAACAGCTCTGAGGGACAATAACTGATGGGCTGTGATTAGGTGGGTGGGAATTCATGGCATTGTCAGAATGAATATGGAAGTGAGAGATATTTGGTATCATAAAAGGGTGTGTGTGTGTGTGTGTGTGTGTGTGTGTGTGTGTGTGTGTGTGTGTGTGTGTGTGTGTGTGTGTGTGTGTGTGTGTGTGTGTGTGTGTGTGTGTGTGTGTGTGTGTGTGTGTGTGTGTGTGTGTGTGTGTGTGTGTGTGTGTGTGTGTGGTCACTAGTGTTTTTACATTGGAATTAACTATCAGATTTATTGAGGTGACTGCTCGTGGATGTCAAATTAGATGTCACATTATTGTCACCTCAGGTCATTTATGCTGAAGAAACTATGATTCATTTTAATTTTAAGAAAAGGGAATTAAGACCCATTAAATATTCATTAAAAATTATGCAAACAGTTAACATTAATTAAATTCAATTTTACTTCGGATTCACGTGAGTGACTACGTGAGGAAGACCCCGCCTGGCGCACGTCGACGCATGTGAAGCTCCAACAGGGTGGAGAGCGCTGCTCCCACCAGCATAAGTTTAACTCGTAGGTAAGTCGCTGTTGAACTTTCTTGCTAGTGGGTTTAAACTCTGTAAGTCTGCAGAGCCAGCTAGAGTGCTGATGTATTTTGAATTTTTTTTTAAAAAACTCTGTAACTCTGGCTCGAAATACGGAACCAGCTAGAGTGAATGTATTTTTAAACTGCGGTAATTGAATAGAACGATCTGGAACTGCAGTTTCCAATTTAGATCGGATCGGGAGATAAGGGCTGCTTTAAAAGCCGGCTCCCGCTATTTACTGCTATTTAGATCGGGTTTGGAGATAACGGCTGTGCTAAATGCCGGCTCCAAATACCCAGTAATTGTAAAATAAAGTCTGCTCTGAGTATATGTTACCAGATGCAGTTTTCTTTATGGAAATGTATATAACTCTGTGTGATACTGAGGTTAATACAAATATTCTGCAAGCAGAATGTGCCTGTCAGAATTACAATTTTAAACATATATGGTTTATACACAAATACAAAACAGTAAAGAAGTAACTCTCCTCCAAGGGAGGACAAGAATGTGGAGGAGGCTGGAAATGGAGAAAATGCTCTACACTTGACTTAGTCAAGGGTTCTTGACCCAGGTATGTCTTCCTGTAAGGCAGGCTCCAAAGGAGTTTCCATACGCCTACGAAAATGGGATTCTCATTCACCAGTGCCTTGTTTAGGTCTGGATGAAGTCTCCTAGAGCAAAGACTCGGGAGTATCAGGGCAGGATGAAACTGACCCTGAAGCTGGTGTCCCTACTTATGTGTATACACCAGAGCACAATAGAAACGCTCCAGGTGTTCCCGATGTAGCACCAAGTTTTGCTATATCAGTATGGACTGGTGAGGCTATGGATGAACCTGGCGGCAAACATTATTTGGTTTCTCACCTACTCCAAGAAACTGTTATGGCTGAAACAGTAAACAATATATAAAACACCCGTCTATTGTGCCTCGCTCAGGGTGCCAACAGTAACTCAGTAATTGGGCACCCATGAGTGTAACGATGCGAGGACAGGAAATGTGTTCCAGCATGTCCTCTAGCTGATATTCAGTTGGCATCACTGCATTTGGGGAAGACATACATGGGTCGATAAAGTCCAGTACTTTTAAGACATGCTTGCGTTACTCTGCAATGCATATTCGAACCCAATTGTATGATGAAAATTGACATTTGGCTAACATTATACCCAAAAAATGCAGGATTATGTGGGCAAGCTATAACCAGATTTATGATTGATGAAAAACTGCCCAAACAATTAAGGATATTTGCCTTATAAAACTTCTCATCGCTGCTTTGAGAAAACAAACAGGTTGAATACGAACCCCTATATTAAGAGAAGGGGATCTTCTGGTTCATTTACAGAAGTACAGAAACGTCATTCCATCATACATGGAATTTCTGGGAAACAACCTCTGGTTGGTTGTAAGATTGCAATTGTTTTGTAATTCTGCATTAAATCTGATCGGCTTGGTGTTTGAATGTACCAGGAACTTGTCAGGTAGAGATAATATATCCCAGACACAAGTATGGAGGTTGCTGAGTCATTCTGGGACTCACAAACTTAAATTTATAGTTCAGTATAGGCATTTTTAAAAAAGTACACTTCAACACTGTAACAAAGTTGTTATCACAAGGCTGCTATATGGCTATTATTAGACTTAAAAAAGATACCTTATTATTCAGATACTTAAATTAATTGGATGGGTCAGCTGAAGGAATTATCTAATGGGTTAAATTTAGCCCTCAGATTGCTCACACAATTATTGAAACCAGCACTGATGTTAATGAGGGCTCAGAATCACATTGTAATTACTTATCTAGAGGATAAGTTCATTGTACATGGGAGACAGCTGAAGAACTGGGTTCAGCAACCATAAGCCTATTGAAAGGCTAAGGTTCTGTACATCCAAACAACATGTAAGTTACAGGCATCCCAAACAATTGATTATTTGGGGTTTGTCATTAATACAGTTGATATGTCAGTAACTTTACCAACAATTACGGTTGGGGATGTTATAAATGCCTGTACTTGTCTTGGTAAAAAACATTATCCCACCATCCAAGAAGTAGCTACGGTTACTGGTAAAGTGATAGTGGTAAAGTAAAGTGATCAAAGTCTGCAAAGACCAGAGAATAAGCGTAAAAAGCATGCAGGTCATTGAATAGGTCCATGCAATTACCAACTAAAAAGGTTGAGCTGAATTGCAATGATGGATTCTCAATGTTGCACAAGTTACTAGAAGTAAAAATGTGCTTGCTCAGTAGTCTTCAGTGGTATTACAGACTGATGGGAGTGCTCTCGGATGGGGAGCCAAGGACAGTGACATCAGTTGTGGTGGTCGAAAGACTGTCCAAGACGATTAATTTTCCAAACGCATGGTATGAATTATTTGGAGTTATTGGGGGTGTTTTATGCATTGATAGCTGTTTGTTCTACAATAAAGAACTTACATGTTCAATTATGAGTAGACAATACCACAGCTGTGGGAGAAGACAATTTTGTGGTAAGACAACAGATCATGAAAGTTCAATGACAATACAGAATGAATGTTAAAATTCAAAAAGTTTAAAAAAGATTGTCAGACAGTATGAGTACCAAATGTTGATCTGTTGTGTCTGGATTAAATCTCCAATGGTCTAAATGTGTCTCATGGGAGCCAGACCCAGGAGCATTGGCGGTGGATGCATTCTCGTTACATTGGGGAAGTATAGTCTTTTATGTTTTTGCCATTTTGCCTGATTAGGCAATGTGTCACCAAAATAGAGCAAGTCTCCACCCGCAGGCGTTTGGTGGTTCCAAACTGGTATTGCTTCTCGGCCTTTTGGCTAAGATCAAGTGTAGTATCTGTTCTTATCAGTTTAATATCTGATACGTCCCTTATCTAGGGACCATTACTACACAGCCATTGTTCCCATTGGTGCTCAGAATGATGATTCAGACATTCATGACAAATCCCAGGTGCAGTAATTGTTGGTACATCCAGTAACAGCAGAAGTCATCCATTATATGACCGTATTAATTGTTAATCTGCAGGTTCTGATGGAATGTCGGATAGGACCATGGATGTCATAATTGCAGCTTGGAGATATAGCACTAAGAAACAATATATGTTTCATATAAGGAATGGGAAATATTTTGTATACAGTCAGATATATTTTATCATACTGCAAACATATCGGATGTATTGGAGTTCCTTGCTATGTTGCATCTGAGTTATAGTACCATTAATGGAGCTCGGAGTGCTTTGTCCTATTTAGGACAATTTTCAGAACGACAATTTACCGGGTCTCATCCGTTAATATCCCGATTTATGAGAGGAATTTTAATAAAATCCTACCAAACTCAGATATACAGAAATCTGGGATGTCAGTATAGTTCTCACATTGCTTCGGCAATGGACTCCAATTACGTCACTGTCTTTTCAGAAGTTAATATTTAAAGTGGTTATGCTGATGACAATAATATCAGCACAATGAATACAAATATTACAAATGTTGCGGTTACATTGTATGCAGTTGTCTGTAGATAAAATGACGTTTTATGTCAATGATCTAAGCAAGCAAAGCAGGCCAAGAAAGGCTGGAACCAATGTAATCTTTAAGACATACTCTGTCAACTAAACATTGTGGTTAAGCATCTGATTTAATATATAATGAATTAAGAGTCTCCAAGATTGTGAGACACCAATGTTCATTACCCACAAGAAACATATTAAAAATTGACAGTAAAAACTATTTCTAGATGGATAAACAGGTTCTGGATTAACTGGAGTAGACACTGATGTGTTTAACTCTCACTCCACAAGGGCGGTATCAATGTCCGCGGCAAAGGTGCAGGACATGCCGCTCGACCAAATTCTGGAGACCGCAGGATGGTCTAAAGAGGAACTTTTCTAGATTTTATGATAAACCTGTTGTCACAGTGCCAGGGTTGCACATGCTGTGTTGGGTTCTGTTCAAATAGTTTGCTTTGTTGCATATCATTTGTTGTAATTTTCCCAGGGATAGAGGGGTTATTACTTTTCTTTTTATTATTATTATTAAAATATTAAAATATTTTATTGCATAATTTCAAGCAATATATTATTTACTCACTACTGTGTAAACTCAAGCAATGTGTCGTATGGAATGATCTATGGCATGAAAAATCACAGAGCTTCAAAATCTTTACGTAGTCACTCACGTGACTCCAAAGTAAAATAGTAAGATTAAACGAGAACTTACCAGTTTGAAGTTTGATCGTTATTTTATGTGGAGTTACGATGAGGGATTACATGCCCTCCACTCCCAACCCTCATAATATAAATGATCATCTGGTAGTTCTAGTCTATGTAAGCCTTACTATCTTACTCCGGCTATAGGTTCTGTGTTTTTCACGCCGCTGCTTTGAAGTATGCCGAGCATGCACCAGGCGGGGTTTTCTTCACGTAATCCCTCATCGTAACTCCTCATAAAATAACGATCAAACTTCAAACTGGTAAGTTCTCGTTTAATCTTACTATTATATTTGGTTCAAGATTATTGGATATTGTTCAGAATATCAGTATGAATGTTTTTCACCTTATAAAACTCAGTATTTTCTCTGGGAGATCCTTACCTACATCCTTACACTGATCCAACAAAGGTTTGTTGCATGCATAACTCCACACTCCGAGGGGCAGTTCGTCTGCAATAAGACTGAAGAATTTACTTTAACTTTATCAAAATATAAAATTATTTTTGATTCACTTTCTGGGAGATACAGCACAATTTTGAAGAGTGCAAAATAGTTGCAAGTGACATGCAGTAAGAATCTTACAAAAATAAGATCAGTAATTAAGAAACAAAAGCAGCATTTAAAGGCACGGTGATGACATGATTTTCTGCAGGCTAGCAGAGGGTTACTGAAGATATATAAGCTTGCAGCTTTCGTGTGTTCAAAGATGTGGAACACGTCTTACCAATTTTCCGTTATTAAGCTAATAACTGTATCAATTGGAACCAGTAATTGTAATATGTTTGTGGATTTGCTGAGATATTGAACAATATCCAATAATCTTGAAACAAAAGTAATTCAACTTAATTAGTGTTAACCGTTTGCATAATTTTTGATATTTAATAAGGGTCTTAATTTCGTTTTCTTAAAATTAAAATGAATCATAGTTTCTTCAGCATAAATGATCTGAGGGGCAATAATGTCACATCTAATTTGGTACTCACAAGCAGTCACCTCAATAAATCTGATAGTAAATTCCAAAGTAAAAGCAATTCATATCCACAAACTATGGATATTAATTATCATGGCACTGGGCATCTTAATCATGTTACACACACACTAGTATTAGATTCCAGCCATTCCAGGTGCCAAATGTAAACATCTAATTATAAGTGTGCTTCCTGTTGATCCACAGAATGCAAAGGATTTACTTGCACTATTTAAAGAAAAACAGGTAGGTAGAGGTCCCAAAATAACGTACGTCACCAAATGCGGGCAGGCGGGGCTCGTGGGACTAGTGTAGTTGGGGCATGTCAGTTGATGTGGACAAGTTGGGCCAAAGGACCTGTTTCCACACTTTACTACTCTATGCCTCCACTGATGGATTTTTGAATAGTAAGGGTCTCAGGGTTATGGGGTGAAGGCAGAAGAATGGGGTTGAGAGGGAAAGATAGATCAATCGTGTTTGAATGGCACACTAGACGTGATGGGTCGAATTGCCTAATTCTGCTCCTATAACATGAACTTGGAGAGATTTTGGTCCAAATGTTAACTGTCAATTTTTATTTTTGCACAACTATGGCTAAAAAACCCTTTTGAATAATTTGAAGATATGTAATGTGCTGCAATCAATAATTTATTACTTTCTATTCATACCTGATCCTTTGAAATTCTGCCATGTCTAAATATCTGCTAAACCTCTCCGCCTAGTCCAATTATTACATTGAAATCAGGCCTAATAAGGACAGTTATGTATTACTCCACCAGGCTCATTAACATTCTAGCAATGATTAAACAGTCACAGCCCACTAAGGCAGTGGTGATTGCGAGAGAGTGGGGGTGAGAGAGAGAGAGTGAGAGAGAGAGAAAGAGTGAGCACGAGAGAGGGGGCAAGAGAGAGGAGGTGAGAGTGATGGGGCGAGAGAGGGTAAGAGAGAAGGGAAGGGAAGGGGGAGGGGGAGAGAGCCAAAAAGTCAGATAGAATCAAAATCAGGATGCCAGGAACTCAGAGAGACAATCAGGAAGAGATGCAAATACACTCAGCTACGGTTTACATGTTCCCCATTCAAGCGATTATTTGAAACGCTTATCTTCTTGAAAAGGGGCCAATTCAAACACAGTGGAACCAATAGTCCCACATGACCTGTGCTCATACTGTGGGTCCTTATTTACTCCTTCATGACTGCCTGCCTGAATACCAGACACAAAGTGCTGGAGTAACTCAGCGGATCAGGCAACATTCCTGGAGAACATGGATCGGTGACATTTCAGGTCGATACACTTCAGACTGTTGCTGGTTTACGGAAAAAGACACAAAGTGCTGGAGTAGCTTAATGGGTCAAGCAACCTCTCTGGAGAAGTTGGAGAGGTGATTTTTTCAGGTCAGGACCTTTCTTCAGACTCTATTTTCTGCAGGTCCTTGTTTCTAGTGGCTGAAAGCCAAAACTGATTTACTTTCAATGATAGAAACAAAGAATTGCAGATGCTGGTTTATACCAAAGATAGACACAAAGTGGTGGTATAACTCAGCAAGTCAGGCAGCATCTCTGGAGAAAAAGGATGTTTTGAATTTGAACCCTTCTTCAGACTGAAAGTAGGAGGTGGTGGAGTGGGGTGGGGAGAGGTGAAGAGCTGAAAGTGAGAAAAGACCAGGATCAATCAGGGCCAACCACAAATGACCTCCGGCAGGGCATTGCCGGGGGAATTGTGAACTGTGGAAATAGTAAAACAACTAGGGTGTAGGGGAGGAGAATGCAAGATGAAGTTATTTAAAATTGGAGAATTCAATGTTCATACCGTTGGGTTGTAAGCCACCCAAGCGAAATACGAGGTGCTGTTCCTCCAATTTGCTTGTGGCCTCAGTCTAGCAATGGAGGCGGCTCAGGACACATATGTCAAAATAGGAATGGGGAGGGTAATTGAAATGGTTGGCAACCGAGAGATCCCTAGGCGAACCTATGGTAAATGTTCAGCAAAACAGTCGCTGAGGCTATGTTTGGCCACGTTCATGTACAGGTGCCATCATCGGGAACGCTGGATGCAGTAGATTAGATTAGAGGAGGTGCATGTGATAACAAACACAACAGATCATATTTTACTTTCTTTCCTCTGATTTTTAAACTTCAGTCTCGCGGGAATGGATATCTTACCTTCAGTTTGTTCTGGTGTCCATTTCAAATCCATAGCCAGCACCATCATGAGTAGTGATGTAAAATATTGGTCAGGTTTGCAAACTGTAGAAGCTGTTTTTGTGCTCAGTATTCAGCCTATTTTATATTTCCAGTCATGATGACATAGAACAAAGATCAAAACATTTTAAAGAAGTAAATATAATTAAAATATATATATTTTTTGTCTACTGTTAATTGGTTCATCAAAGAATTAGTTGTTTACTGTGGTTGGTGTGGCCAATTTGTTTCCTCTGTTTTAAGATAAATACTTAAGACATTACTGATATTTAAGTTAACATTTGCTTTCCCTCCCTCTCTGTCCCATCCTAGTCATCTTCCTCGATTCACTGTTTGTATCCTTTCATTATCACCACCTCCACAGCCAACAATGGACCATTGTGGGCTCCTTGGCCATCGGTGCTGGCTGTGATTTGTTCTGTACCTTTTCATACTTCTGGTTTCCCTCTCCCCTGTCTCTCAGTCTGAAGAAGGGTCTGGAGTCGAAATGTCACCTATTCCTTTTCTCCAGAGATGCTGCCTGACCTGCTGAGTTACTCCAGCATTTTGTGTCTATCTTCAGTGCCTTAATTATGCCTGATTAGTTTTTATTAGTTCTGTGCATAAATCGTTAACCTCATCAAGTGGCGCAGCGGTAGAGTTGCTGCCTTACAGCGGATTCGATCCTGACTATGTTGTGCTGCCTGTACAGAGTTTGTATGTTCTTCTGCGTGGGTTTTCTCTGGGCTCTTTGGTTTTCTCCCACACTCCAAAGACACACAGGTTTGTAAGTTAATCTAGGATAGTGTTAATGTGTGGGGATTGCTGGTTAGTGTGGACTCAGTGGGCCTGTTTCCGCGATGTATCTCCAAACAAAATTAAACTAAAAGAGGTTAGTTATCGCAATTTCACGTTTTCCTCCCATAGAGAGAGAATAACTAGTATGGGAAAACTCATCCCATTGTGCAGAATGCATCCATTCACTGGAACCTATTCACTGCAAAGAAATCGCAGACTTGCAAAACACTATTTTATTAGAAATTTTTTTTGTATAAAAATGAACATGCTCTACACTTTCCATTACGTATTCATAAACAACCAGGCACTGTACTTTTGATTGGTCAGGACATAAAGCAGACATTTTTTTTTCAGTCAGTTTGTGACATACATTGACTTGCCATCTATTTGGTGAGCACTTAGACATATTTCATTTCGCAACACATAGATTAAGTTCAAAATCAATAGAAATAAAAACAACTCTGACACAATCACGGACAACTTCACAAGATTTAAAGGGAGTTAATTCTGGTGACAAATTATCAAGGAATCAAAAGATCCAGGAATTGTCATCCTCCTTCCGTGCAGTTTGTCATCTTGGTATTTTGGGTCTCCAGGTGAACGTTAAGCTTGGATACAATCCTTTTACTTTCAGTCTGTTGGGAACTCTGCAATGGCCCTTGTTAGCATCTGTAACTGGACATCCAGACCAACGATGCATCTGTCTTTCTGCAATTGTAAATTCTTGACAGACCCTTTTGGAGTGTCCTGTTCATTCAGATTGCATGATTACTGTAGCTGACATATGTTTGCTTGGTAGCCAACGCTGTAGAGAAAAAATAAACACCAAAGACACATTAATGTCTTCATAATTAAAAGGAGACAATTCTGACACAATCAATTGTACAGCATGAGAGGATAGATCAGGTAGATGCACATCATTTCTTGCCCAGAGTAGGGGAATCGAGAACCAGAGGACATGGATTTAAGGTGAGGGGGGAGGAAGATTTAATAGGAACCTGAGGGGTAACTTTTTCATGCAAAGGGTGGTGGGTGTATGGAACGAGCTGTCGGAAGAGATAGTTGAGGCAACGTTTAGACAGGTACATGGATAGGACAGGTTTAGAAGGATATGGGCCAAACACAGGCAGCTGGGTCAAGTATAGAATGAACATGTTAACCAATGTGGTCAAGTTGGACCGAAGGGCCTGTTTCCAAGCTGTAAGACTCTACGAAAGTAGCAGAGTCCCTCTTACTGATGTAAATTATAAAATACTTTGCAAAGGGAAATGATTGCTTGATTATTCAAAAATGTCTTAAACAACTGTGCTACAAAAAAAAAACTATATTATGAAAAGTTTTATGTATAGTGTGATTATACTGGATTGTAAGCAAGTCAAGCATTTCACTGTTCCTGGATACATGTGATTGTAAACTATTGAACTATCTAATTTAATTTAAATTAGTTAATTCCTGAATGATCCCTGTGAGGCAACACATTTAATGGAAGTATTGAAAATGTTTGGTATTTGTTTATGCTGAGGTTAAATGAAGGATGTGGTGTTTTCTATGACTAATTCATTGAATTTTAACAATGTCCTTAGTATTCTCATTAACAACATCTTAATTGGAATCAAACGTTCTAGGTACCATGAACTAGTGCATTGACAGAAGTCTGAAATGAAAAAGTTCCATAAAGAAAGATAAAAAGTAAAGATAAAAAGAAAAGGAGCAAAAGATAAAAGAAAGAAAAATGTGCCCTTTGATAAATTGATAATCCTTTAGGCTTTACTTTAGACTTCAGAGCGGAAACAGGCCCTTCAGCATATCTAGTCCCCGCCAACCTACAATCGCCCCGTACACTAGCACTATCCTCCACACTAGGGACAATTCACAATTTTACTGACGCCAATTAACTCTGTACGTGTTTTGGAGTGTGGGAGGAAACCAGAGCACCTGGAGGAAGGAAGGAAGCAGAAGAAATAAAAGTACAGTAATGAGACAGATAGAGTAACTGGGTGACATAATATGGGAGTGATCAACTAGAGTATGCAGCAAAAAAACATTCTGCGGGATGATAGGGAAGCGTCAAGAGTGCAAGAGTGTTGAATTTATGTCATAAGTTCACAGGTTATAGAAGCAGAATTAGACCATTCGGTCCATCAAGTCTACTCCGCCATTCAATCATAGTTGATCTATCTTTCCCTCTCAACCCCATTCTCCTGCCTTCTCCCCATAACCCCTGACACCTATACTAATCAAGAATCTATCAATCTAGTGACGCTTTGGGTCTGGACCCTTCTTCAGACTGATCTAACAAAGCTAACATGAAGTAGGACTTCCAGGTTTTATATTTGTGAATGAAGCTAAGCAGTTGGAATGAGCAGCAATAGAAGAACCTTTTGGTGACAATAATCTTTAGTTCACTTTGATCTGGAATAGTCATGGAAAAGGACAAATCAAACTCCAAATGAAAAGTTCACAATCCAGGTTAAAGCTAATGTTATTAAACGTGACTCACCAAGGGTGGATGTGGGGGGGGGGGGGGGGGGGGGGGGGGGGGGGGGGGGGGGGAGAGCAATATGAAGGTGCAATAGGCAACATTCAAGAAGAATATAGTGAGAGTTTAGAGTAAATAGACCACCCTCTAAGAAACAAAGGAAGTCCCAAATATAAACCTTCTGAAAAGTCATGAAGATTACAGGGGAGTATAACACCAAGAAAATGAAGCCAAATTCACGCTGACATGAGTTACATTTCTTTCACGGTCACAAATTTATATAATTTTACCAAAGAAAAATGCCGGATAATGCTTCGCAGCAGTAAATATTCAGGTTTCCGATAAACATTTGACTATAACATTAAGGCTTTTACATTATGGAAGAAGGATATTTTAGAAGGAAGAGATAACATTTCTAATAATGGGATGGTTAAAGGTACAATAATTACTGGCACTTTCATCATCTAAGATGGAATTGCAATGAATTAAAACCTCTATCCGTATAACTTTGGAAAGGTGATGTAACTAATGTTGAGCACAGATAAGCATTATCATGTAAATGTGGTGTATAATTCAATATAATGATGTGAGCCTTGTAATACACTTAATGGAAGAGTTGCTGAGAAATTAATGATAAGGCTATCAGCAGAACATTCCGTGCACTAAAGCAAGAATTTCTTAGGTATAATGAATAGTAATTTTGTTTCAAAATGGCATCGAGTGCAAGCACCCACTTATGATGCGTACATCAGAGCTAATTCCCAGCGGCAGTATACAAGGCAGTCTCACAGAGATCCCAAATTTTTATTCTTTTACTTTTGCACAGCTGGATGTCCATTAAGTAACTTGGACAATACCAGTGCCATTAAAAGCAATCAACAATTACTCGCTGATTCCCTTTAAGGAAACCCCTCCCTCCTCCTTCCCTTTCTTCCCCACACCCACCTGGACTCACACCGATTTCTCCCCTCCTCCTCCACTCTTCCTCTGGCTTCACAATTCGCAACTCTTCAATCCTTTTGTCTCACACCTTCTGTTTTAATCTCTGGCCTTTGTCCAACCATCTGCCTATCCTCTCGTCTTGGTCTTCCATGTAGCTTTGCCAAATGCAATGCAAACTTGGTGGCTGCAGCCTTGCTGGTGGGAGGCCCCATCCGTGCATTGGAGGAGACCAGATGATATTGGTGATAGACACAATGTGCTGGAGTAACTCAGCGGGTCAGGCAACATCTCTGGAGAAAAGGATGTGTGACATTTCGGGTTGGAATCCTTCTTCAGAAGTACGTGCCACCCAAAACATCTCAAAACATCAGCCATTCTTTTTCTCCAGAGATGCTCCCTGACCCTCTCAGTTATTCCAGCACTTTGTGTGCATCTGTAGTTCCTTCCTGCACAAATTATATTGATGGGTGGAATTGATCAGCCCTGCGTCTAGAATATTCAACTTCAGATTGTTGCAATTTATATTGGGCAACAATAGTCTACTTTATAACATCATAAGACATGGATTAAGAATTAGGCCCTTAAGTCCATCAAGTCTGCTCTGCCAGTCGATCATAGCTGATCTATTTTTTCCCCCAACCCATTCCCCTGCTTTCTCCCTGTCACATTTGACACCCTTACTAATCAAGTCCCCTATCCGCTTTAAAAATACGCAATGAGTTGGCCACCCCCGCCGTCTGGGACAATAAATTCCACAGATTCACCGCTCTTTGGCGAAAGAAATTCCGCCTCAATATTAATTCACACTAGTATACATTTTAAAACCAAAATTTTAAGTGGAACAGAAAACGGACTTGGCCTCCACCATTGTCTCTGGCAATGGATTTCACAGATTCACCACCCTCTGGCTAAATAAATTCCCCCTCATCTCCATTCTAAAGATACAGCCTTTTACATTGAGGCTGTGCCCTGAGAATAGTTAGGTTGATTGATAGACAAGAGTAAGAGTTTAGGTAGATCAGCAGAGATAGAATAACTAACATTATAATGCTGACAGGTTGGTGTTCTATGATACCATTACCATTGGTGTTTTAGCTACCTTTGAAATCTGTAATATACCCTTTGAACATTGCTATTCGCGGCAGCAATGCCAGCAAAATCACCCTGGATGTTTAAAAATAATCATCCCTCAGTCAGTAGATGGCTTACCCTTGCATTGTAATGGAAACTGGCAAGCCAACTATCAGACACTATATCATAGTCATTGAGTCCTATATCACTCGTTCAGCCCACAACTTTGATGCTATCCCTTTTCTTCTTCTTCTTGCGTATGGCGTGCACAGCCTAAAGTTGTCGGACAACTTGTTCTATTTGATCTTATTTGATTGTGCACGCCGGGTTGATTGCATTTGTCGAAACAGGGCGGACCACGTGAAGGTTGCAATCTCCCACTCCCTATCCCTTTTAATACATCTACACGAATGCCATTTGCCTGCATAGGTCTGTATCCCTCAATTCTCCAACCTAACAATTACTTGCATTCTTGAGAGCATGTTTTCCAAGCAAAGACTATGATTGCAGGCACCTATCAGATAGTGAATGCACCATGCATTTCAAAAGCCAATTCCAAACATCTCATACTCCATCCTAATCCTATTCCTAACCCTGAT
Organism: Okamejei kenojei; assembly: GCA_035221665.1. Lineage (NCBI taxonomy): Eukaryota > Metazoa > Chordata > Chondrichthyes > Rajiformes > Rajidae > Okamejei > Okamejei kenojei. Next base: position 27,107,687 of record CM069154.1, on the reverse strand, counting down.
CCGTGTCCCACTCCAGTCATTCTTTCTTCTCCCCGCTCCCCTCCGGCAGAAGATACAGAAGCTTAAAAGCAAGCACCACCAGACACAGGAACAGCTCATGCCTCTTTGTATCAGGCTTTTGTACAGTCCTACCATAAACTAGGGTACTCTCCGATTCACCTCTACCCCCATTGTGGATATTGCATTTTTGCCATGAAACAGGCGTATTACAATGCTGAGATCACACTCTGTATCTTCCCCTTTGTTCTATCTATCGTATTTGATTTGATTAGATTTATGTACGGTGTTATCTGACTTGATTTGATAGCATGCAAAACAAAGTTTTTCATTGAAAACTGCATTATTGTTATTTGTACCTCTAGCTAAATAAATCTTTCCTCATCTCCATTCTAAAGATATGTCTGTTTATTTTGAATCTGTGCCCTGAGAATAGTTAGGTTGGGTGGTAGACAAGAGCATGCGTTTAGGCAGACCAGCAGGGATAGAATAGAAAAACTTTCATTGAAAAACATTACTATTGTCATTGGTTCCTCTAGTTGCAGAAATGCCATTTCATGTTAGAGTGGAGATGAGGAGGAATTTATTTCGCTCGACGTAGAAATGACAATAATAACGTTTTCATTGAACCTCGGTAAAATGACAATGATAAATCGAAATCTAATGGCGACAAGATTACCATGCATGTTTAAAAGTAACCATGCCTCAATCATTAAGGTTCAAGAGAGTTTATTGTCATGTGTCCCAGATAGGACAATGAAATTCTTGCTTTGCTTCAGCACAACAGAAAAAAGTAGGCATAAATAAATACAGAACAGTGTGACCATATACCAATGAATATATATATATATATATATATATATATATATATATATATATATATATATATATATATACACACATATACACACACACACACATAAATAAACAGATAAAGTGCAATGGGCTATTAATCATCAGAGTTTTGTTTGAGTTGAGTTTAATAGCCCGATGGCTGTGGGGAAGGGCTATTCCTGAACCTGGATGTTGCAGATTTCAGGCTCCTGTACCTTCTGCCTGAAGGCAGCAGGGAGATGAGTGAGTGGCCAGGATGGTGTGGGTCCTTGATGATGCTGCGAGCCTTTTTGAGGCAGCGACTGCGATAGATCCCCTCGATGGTAGGGAGGTCAGAGCCGAAGATGGACTGGGCAGTGCTTACAGCACTTACCCATAGGTTACTTCTTCTTCCATTGTATTGGAAGCTGGCATGCCAACCATCAGATGTGATATCACAAAGTCATGGAGTCCTACCTCACAAAACCAGGCCTGTCAGCCCATTACATTGATGCTAACCTTGTTATGAATCCACACTTGCCTTGCATAGGCTCATATCCCTTAATATCCAGCATGAAAAGTACTTGCATTCTTGAGAGTATGCACTCCATGCAAAGACCTATCAGGCCAGTGAATGAGCCATGCATTTTATTAGCCAATGCTAACCTTGTTATGAATCCACACTTGCCTTGCATAGGCTCATATCCCTTAATATCCAGCATGAAAATAACTTGCATTCTTGAGAGTATGCACTCCAAGCAAAGACCTATCAGGCCAGTGAATGAGCCATGCATTTTATTAGCCGATTCTAAACATCTGCTGGCTAATCCTAATGTAAGTCCTCATTTCAATCCTTTCCACAGATCGTAAGTGAAACATCATCATCCGGGTAGCCAGCAAAATGGCTCAAAGTGCTCGAGTAACTGAGCGGGGCAGGCAGCATCTCTGGAGAACCTGGATAGGTGACGTGATGTATCGGAATCCTTCCTCACATTGTCTCAAGAAGAGCACTAAACAATAACATCAGCTATCCACGTTCTCCAGAGATGCTGCCTGACCCGCAGAGTTACTGCAGTACTTTGTGTCTTTTTTTGTTGTTGTAAAGCAGCATCTACAGTTCCTTGTTTCTATGTTTCCCCTCTGTCAGCCACATACCACCTGCAGCCACTGAATTATGCAAAATGGTGTTATTTTCTCCACCATCAGTGTCTTCTTGCTCTTCCTCCATTACAGGTCCTGTTGTGCAATTCTTGACTGTCCAGGTGACTACAAGGATGAAGATGTGATGAGAGGATAGGGGAAAGAAAGAGGTGCATGTGTATGCCAACAACAAAATCTAAACCAGATTGTATGAAGCAGGAAATTGGATTGTGAGAAGGAGTGGTCATCACGCTATTAGCTCTAGCTCCAGTAACTAATGACAGCCAAATTCATGAATCATAGGAGCAGAATTAGGCCATTTGGCCCATTGAGACTATGCCACCATCCAATCATGGCTCTTCTATTTTCCCCTCTCAATCCATCTCATTTTCCTGCCTTCTCCCTGTAGCCTTTGATACCCTTCCTAATCAAGAACCTGTCAATCACTTTAAAAATATCCACTGACTTGGCCTCCACAGCGGTCTGTGGCAATGAATTCCACATATTCTGGCTAAAGAAATTCCTCCTCATGCCCTTTCTAAAGATACAACCTTTTATGCTGAGGCTGTGCCCTCTGGACTCTCCCACTAGTGGAAACATCCTCTCCACATCCACTCTATCCAAGCCTTTCACTATTCAGTAAGTCATAAGTTCCCCCTCGTCCTTCTAAACGCCAGTGAGTACAGGCCCAGTGCTGTCAAATGCTCATCATACGTTAACCCACTCATTCCGGGAATCATTCTCTTAAACCTCCTCTGCATCCTTTCCAATGCCAGCACATCCCTCCACAGATATGGGACCCAAAACCGTTCACAACCTCCCACCCCTCATCCTTCTAAACTCCAGCGAGTACAGACCCAGAGTCATCAAGCACTCTGGTTATAAGGAAGTGGGTTCCTCCATAGCTATAAGTTATGCTGGCTACTTTCCAGTGATGTTGGTCAGTCAAGAGACTGTCCTCTGCCAAGGCATGCATTAAGGTAAGCATTGGTGCATGCTGCGAACATGTAACTGGCTGCACCATGCAGATTGTGTACTGCCTTTAGTGGATGGATGAAACCCGCATCATAATCCAGTGTTGCAGGCAATTGCGTTCCACTGCCTATGATTTGTGTCAGGTTTACAGTTGAACTATAGTTGTGCTAACTAAAGAAAAATAAATATTTTTGGTTGTTGATAGTTCTGAGCCGATTCAAAACGTATCCCTCAACGGTGTGTAGTTGTGATGCAGGTCATACAGTGACACACATGCTAAATCCTTGCCCACTGACCCAGGTTTCAGAACAACATCTGGTCAGCAAAGAAATGCCACCCCTTGGCTTATAACACATGCAAACACAAAATGCATACATGAGTAAATAAATAATGTTGAAATACTCACCTGCAAAGCTGACAAAACTCACCTCGTTATCCCTATTGCTGTACCCCAGGACACCATGCTGCGTGTTAAATTTAGGGCCAAGTTCAAAACAATTTGAAAAGGACTCATTAATGTCTCTTTAAAGCATTAAATGAGTCAATAATTAGCCACCACCTGCAATAATTAAAACCTTGACTTGCTTTTAACTACACCTCCAATAAATCAAGAAACCGGCTAAGTTGCAGCTGAGTTCCAAAGTTCAATAACTTCAATCCTTGCCACATGTCAACAAACCTGTTCTCGTGAATTAAATCCAGCAGTCACCCTCTGCCCACATACGTTGCCTCTAAAGCTTAACAACATCAAATCATAATTAAGAAGTCGCTAGTGAAGCTAATAACATGCTTTATATTCTATGGATGTCAAGCGATGAAACAAAAGTGTACAATCTTCAGACTTGAGAGGAAGTCAGTGGGTGAAATGTAACACCTTGCTAGTGAAAGTGACATGCGTTAATTTCTATTCAACACGATTAATGATTTATTCCTTCCAAAGCATGAAATGTTGTTCCAGCCTCAATGGATAGCACGATTCAAGTTAGTGGTGCATGAATTAAATGAAATCAATAAAAACGCAACATGATCTTTTACTAAGCCTGATGTAGAAGTGGAACGGTGAAATTAGTACATTTTGTTACATTATTCATAAAGCCTGATTTGCTGTCAGGAACAATTAGACTATTTTTTCCAAAAAGGTGGCAGCACAAAAAACTGCAAAAAAAAATCAAGTCCTGTTGTTTGCAACTGATCTTGGACTATTTGCTGTCATGTTGGGTTGCAAGGTTTTAAACCAGAGTCAATATTGTATTTGTCTTATATTCATCTACAAAATAGCAGAAAATTCATATATAGCTGGAGGAAAAACATGCAGAAGCTGAGAATCAGAAACAAAAACAGAATATAGGGTGGCCCAGTGGCACAGCTGGTTGAGCTGCTGCCTCACAGCACTAGAGGCCCACGTTCGATCCCGATCTCGATTGCTGCCTGTGCGAAGTTTGGATGTTCCCTCCATAACTGTGTGGAATTTCCTTCAGTTTCTCTGTTTTGTCCCACATTCCCAAGACATGCGTGTTTGTGGGTTAGCTAGTCTCATTAAATTGTCTCTAGTGTGTAGGGAGCGGATGCGAAAGCAGGATTACATAGAACTAGTGTGAACAGGTGATCGATGGTCAGTGTGGACTCAGTGGGCCGAAGGGCCTCTTTTTCATGCTGCATATTTCAATCAATCGATCAATCAAATGTTGCGTCAGCTGTGAAGCGCTTGAGTAACCCTGAAGGTGCAAAAAATATAAAAGAAGTCCATTTTATTTTTAACTTCCCCATCTGGCATACTTTTGATAACAACTTTTTTTAAATGTTACATGTCCATTATGAATATGGCTGTGATTTTTTAATTCCAAAATTATACTCAATTCATAATACATACAGGATATACAATTGTGATGCATCTTTGTCTATGTTCATTTTATCAGCAATGCAATACATTTTCTCACCAAGTGTCAAAGCAACTCATGTTTCTTTCTTAAAGAATGCTGGCATGAAGCATTCGAGAGGCTGGTAAACGGGCACCAGCCGCTGACCAAGCGCAGACTCGGCGACCGTTTTGCCAAACACTTACGCCAAGGCCTACTGGATCTTCCAGCTCCGAACCATTTTAACTCCTCCTTCCTATTCCCATAATGACCTTTCTGTCCTGGGCCTCCTCCATCACCAGCGTGAGGCCACGTGCAACCTGGAGGAACAGCACCTCACGCTTGTGTAGCTTCCAACCCAACTGTGAGAACATTTATTTTTTTTCTCCAATTTTAGGTAACCACTACGTAGCCTCCCTCTCCTGCTCCTCTTTCTTCCCCAGACCTCTCCTGTATTGCCATCCCCCTTCTCTCCCCTGTGCCTCACTTGCATTTGCACCCATTTCATCCTTTCTCCTTCCTTCCACCCACCTCTCTTCCTCTGCCTTCACAATTCACAACACTTCAATCCTTTTGGCTCTCACCCTCAGTTTTAATCTCTGGCCTTTGTTCCAACCATCTGTCTATCAAACCACACCCCACACCCTTGCCTATGTCCACCTATAACCTAGCATACGTTGTCCCTCTCCTCTCTCCCAGCTTTCATCCACAAGCCCCCCTCTACAATTAGTCTGAAGAAGAGTCCCGACCTGAAACGTCACCTATCCTTTCTCTCCAGGGATGATGTCTGACACATTGAGTTACTGCAGCACTTTGCGTCCCTCATTGTGTCCAGTGGTTGCTGGATCGCAGTTTGAAATAACTCTGCACAAAGCCTTTGCACCAAGCTTCAGTTTATCCCTCAGTACATATCCCAGCACCGTGGAATGTTCCAACCTACAGCCTCTACTTGCCAACATCCCTTGCGCCGGAAGACCAACAAGTTGCAGGCAGAGCGAAGTATGGCCGTTACCTAGTTGGTGATCTACTGTTGTTATCAGTATGCTGAGAACATTGTGTAGGAAGTAACTGCAAATGCTGGTTTGCACCAAAGATAGACACACACTGCTGCAGTAACTCAGCGGGTGAGGCAGCATCTCTGGAGGAAAGGAATAGGTGAAGTTTCGGGTCAAGATCCTTCTTCAGCTGCTGCTGTAAGATCAGCAACTTGGGAACAACTCATAGCACAGAAGTTTTTGTTCCTCATTGGAACAGTGGTTCCCATGTCTTGGACCTTATGTGGTCCACGAAAAGGCTCAAAGGCTCGCCGGTCGTTGGGGCCCGTCTGAAGACTCGTAGGTTGGCGGGACGGGGAACCCACCTGAAGGCTCGTCGCACAGCGTAACCGGGAGCTAAGAGTGGGAGGGTGAACCGGGGTATTGCCCCGCGGCACTAAGATGGTCGGGTGAGGAGAGGAGAGAGACGTCGGTTCACGGGAACTGTTCCAGTACATCGAGCGCACAGGCCGACCGGACTTTAGACTTTGAATAATGGCGCTAAAAATGGCGGCGCCTGCATGTGTGATATATGCAAAAATAATTTCACTCTGCAGTTGCATATGTGACATATAAAACACTATTGAACTATCTATCTCTGTTCAAAAGTAAAATACCACAAATGCTGGAAATTGAATGCGAAACAAACTACTGGAAACACCCAATTAATCCAGCAGTCATCCACGGAGTGGGAAATCGAGTCAACATTTCAGATTAATGGCCTCTCATCAGAATGAAGAAACAAAGCTTTAAGTGAAAATAAAAAGAAAGCAGCGGAGAAGGCCTGAAACAACTCAGCAGGTCAGGCAGCATCTGTGGAAGAAGAAACAATCAATGGTTTACATCTGAAATATTGACGGAGGGAGGAGAGAGGTGCAAGCCAACGGTGTTTTAAGTCACAAGTTGCTTCTGAAAGGAGGGAGCAGTGCAAAGAACAAAATGAGAAGAGACTACACAGGAGAGTGGTGAGGGAGTTCATATGAAATAGGAGAATTAGGCCATTCGGCCCATCTCGTCTACTCCGCCATTCACTCGTGGCCCATCTATCTTTTCCCTCTCAACCCCATTCTCCTCCCTTCTCCCCATAACCCTGTACTAATCAAGAATCTGTCAATCTCCACCTTAAAAATACCCTTTGACTTGGCCTCCACAGCCATCTGTGGCAAAGAATTCCACAGATTCACCACGCTCTGACTAAAGAACGTCACCATCTCCTTTCTGAAGGTATGTCCTTTTATTCTGAGGCAATGGGCTCTGGCCCTAGATTCTCTCACTACCAGAACCATCCACTCCACATCCATTCTATCCATTCTATCCAGGCCTTTCACTATTTACTATACCAAGTTGGCTGATTAAGGTTTGAAAGGACTACTGAAATCGCATAATATTGGTTTGGTGGAGGTGTAAATGGGAAAAGATAAATACAAACTGAAGTTAACCGATCGAAAAAAAACAGCAAATGGTAGCAATTGGAGTTACAAGGCCACAGTTGAACTTGTGAAAGCTGTATTATTCCCTCTTCTTTTACCATTTATTCATATTTTTTTACAGCAAAGGAGATCTTTTAACCCATGACGTATGTTGACCTGTATTCTATTCCCCCTCACATGTTTAGTTTAGTTTAGTTTATTGTCACATGTACCGAGGTACAGTGAAAAGTCTTTTTTTGGGTTAAGTGCTATCCAATCAGTGAAAAGACTATACATGATTACAATAACGGGAATAACATTTAGAGCAAGATAAATGCCAGTAAAGTCCGATTAAAGAAGGTCTCCGATGATGTAGATTCGGAGGGCCAGGACTGCTCTCTATGTAACCCCTGCTCTTCCCCACACACACCACAGCCCCCATATCCCCCCACCCCCTGACCACCCTCCACCACCCCACCACATTACGCTTCGTCCTCAGTCCACTCACCTGCCTTCCTCCGGCCACAACCCCCATCCTTGCCGCGTGTTCACCATCCCCCCTGACCTATCCCTCTCCGACACCGAAAGGTCGGTCCTCAGCAGAGGTCTTACCTTTGTTCCCCTCTGTCCCCACCTCAATGAGTTCCGCACCCCAACACGACTTGGAGCTCTTCTACCGTCGCCTCCGCCTCACAGCGTTCTTCCATGGGAAGAAGTCCTCGCCCCCACTGATGATCCCTTTTCCTGTCTCCAACGAACCCCCTCCTCGTGGACCCCCCCTCATGGCCCTCCGGCTTTAGAACTCTTTATCCAGAACTGCCGTCAGGACATCAACCACCCTCGACTTCTCCACTCCCCTGTCTCACTCCAATCTCTCCCCCCCCCCCCCCACCGAACGTACTGCCATCGTCTCACTCCATAACAACCCAGACTGGGCTATCAAACCCGCCGACAAGGGAGGTGCTGTTGTAGTCTGGCGCGTCGATCTCTACAAAACGGAGGCCACGCGCCAACTCTCGGACACCTCCTCCTACTTACCCCTGGATCATGATCCCACTGACGAGCACCAGGCCACCATCTCGAGCACCATAACCGACTTCATCAACTCCGGCTTCTTACCCCCCGAGCCTCCAACCTCATCGTTTCCCAGCCCCGCACGGCCCGATTTTACCTTCTCCCCAAAATCCACAAACCTGACTGCCCCGGCAGAACCATTGTCTCTGCCTGTTCGTGCCCCACCGAACACATTTCCACATACCTTGACTCCATCCTATCCCCCTTGGTTAAATCCCTCCCCACCTATGTTCAAGACACCTCAGACACTCTCCGTCAGCTCCGCGCATTCCATTCTCCAGGCCCCCATCCTCTCATCTTCACCATGGACGTCCAGTCACTCTACACCTCCATCCCCCACCAGGATGGTCTCAAAGCCCTCCGGTTCTTCCTCGACCAGAGGAGCAACCCATACCCGTCCACTGACACCCTCCTCCGCCTAGCGGAGTTGGTCCTTACCCTCAATAACTTCTCTTTTGACTCCTCCCATTTCCTCCAAACACAAGGCATAGCTATGGGCACACGCATGGGCCCCAGCTACGCGTGCCTCTTTGTCGGGTACGTCGAACAATCCTTGTTCTCGGCGTACCAGGGCCCCATCCCCGACCTCTACCTCCGTTACATCGACGACTGCTTTGGTGTCACCTCATGCACCCACACACAACTGACTGACTTCATCCATTTCACCAGCAACTTCCATCCGGCACTCAAATACACATGGACCATTTCCGACACTTCCCTACCATTCCTTGACCTCATCATCTCTATTGCAGGTGATACACTTCTGACTGACATCCACTACAAACCAACTGACTCCCACAGCTACCTGGACTACTCTTCCTCCCACCCTGCTTCCTGTAAGGACTCCATCCCCTATTCCCAATTCCTCCGTCTACGCCGCATCTGCTCCCAGGATGAGGTGTTCCACACCAGGTCATCACAAATGTCCTTATTCTTCAGAGAATGGGGATTCCCCTCCTCCACTAAAGATGAGGCTCGCACCAGGGTCTCCTCCATACCCCACAACACTGCCCTCTCTCCCCATTCCCCCACTCGCAACAAGGACAGAGTCCCCCTGGTCCTCACCTTTCACCCCACCTGCTGGCACATACAACACATAGTCCTCCGCCAGTTTCGCCACCTCCAACATGACCCCTCCACTCGCCACATCTTCACATCTCCCCCCGTCTGCCTTCCGCAAAGACCGCTCCCTCCGCAACTCCCTTGTCAATTCTTCCCTTCCCTCCCGCTCCACCCCTTCCCCGGGCACTTTCCCTTGCAACCGCAAGAGATGCCACACTTGCCCTTTATCTCCCCCCTCCACTCTTTTCAGGGACCCAAGCTGTCCTTCCAGGTCCGACAGAGGTTCACCTGCACCTCCTCCAACCTCATCTACTGCATCTGCTGCTCCAGATGCCAGCTGATCTATATCGGTGAGACCAAGCGGAGGCTTGACGATCTTTTCGCCGAACACCTCCACTCGGTTCTCAACAACCAACTCGACCTCCCGGTGGCTCAGCACTTCAACTCTCCCTCCCACTCCGTATCCGACCTCTCTGTCCTGGGCCTCCTCCACGGCCAGAGTGAGCAACACCGCAAGTTGGAGGAACAGCACCTCATATTCCGCTTGGGGAGTCTGCATCCTCTGGGCTTGAACATTGAATTTTCTCAATTCTGTTAACCCTTGCTGTCTCCTCCCCTTCCCACCTCTCCTTCCTTTTTCCTTTCTTCTCCCCCCCCCCCCCCCCCCACCTCCCATCAGCCTGAAGAAGGGTTTCGGCCCGAAACGTTGCCTATCTCCTTCGCTCCTGAGATGCTGCTGCACCCGCTGAGTTTCTCCAGCCTTTTGTGTACCTTGCGCTCTCTACTGATGGAGCTGAAGTAGAGATGGTTGAAAGCTTCATTTACCTAGGAGAAAATATCACCAATAACTTGTCCTTACCCACCCATGTGAAAGCAATGGCCAAGAAAGCACACCAACGCCTCTACTTCCTTTGAAGGCTAAGGAAGTTCCGTATGTTCCCAACAACTCGTACCAACTTTTACTGATGTGCCATAGAAAACATATTATCGGGATGCATCACAGCATGCTTTGGGAACAACTCCATCCAAGGCCCATATCTGAGGAAGGATGTGCTGGCGTTGGAGATGGTCCAGAGTAGGTTTACGAGAATGATCCCAGGAATGAGTGGGTTAACCTATGATGAGCATTTGATGCCACTGGGCCTGTGCTCGCTGGAGTTTAGAAGGATGAGGGGGGGAATTGATTGAAACTTACTGAATAATGAAAGGCCTGGATAGAGTGGATGTGGACAATATATTTCACTTAGAGGGAGAGTCTAGGACCAGAGAGCATACTCAGAATAAAAGAGCGTACATTTACAAAGGAGTTGAGGAGGAATTTCTTTAGTCGGTGGTGAATGTGTGAAATTCATTGCCACAGACGGTGGTGGAGGGCAAATCATTGGATGTTTTTAAAGCAGAGATTGACAGATTCTTGATTAGTAAGGGTGTTAGAGGATATGGATGGGGAGAAAGCAGGAGAATGGGGTTGAGGGGAAAAAATGGCTCAGCCTTGATTGAATGGCAGAGTAGACTCAATGGGCCGAATGGCCAATTTCGACTCCTATAACATGATATGAAAGCATTGTAGTGCTGATTTGCAGCCGCTTTTGTTGCAGCTGTGAGTACTTGCACAATCTACAGTACGTGTCCCTTTTGATATATCTTTCTCGATTTCCAAAGACCTCTGTTGTTCGAATTGAGATTTAATTTCAAATTTATTTACTGAATTAATAATTTAAAATCTAGCACCTTCGGTGGACTACATAAGGAGTGTTACACACAGTCCCTGGTACATAAATATAAGTGATAAATGGACCTTGTGGCAACATTCAGATGACCATAAAAAGGAAATCAGGAGCAGATAATCCACAAAAAATAAAAACTGGATGTTCATCTGCATTTTATTTGCAATTTGCAGCCAATTTGTGTGAGCTAAGTAACTTATTAAGCATGTTTTGCCATATTATGCTATACAAAATCCCAATTCCAACATACTTAATTTATAGATCACAATTGTTGTCTCAATCGGTGGCGTGTTGGTTGAATGCGAATCAAGAATGGCTTAAATGTTGATATGCTTAAAATCATTGACTGTGATGGAAAGGAGTTACCAGCATGTGCAGTAGATTTGTATTTTCATAAACAGATGTTTCACATGTCATGTATTCTGCATTTAAATGACAATTTGTCTACTGTTTGTCTCTGAGCAAATTTGCATCATTTTGTAAATTGCATAGTTCGGGAGCTTTAATCTACATCAGAATGCACAAAAAAGCACATTTCCTGCATTTCAATCTCAATGGTTGAAGGGTCCATCTAAATATACGGTGGGACTTATTTTGATGCATGGTAATGTTCAAGCTTTATTTTTAATTATCTCACAAAAGGTATTTAATCAGTTTTAGCCTCAGTTTTAGTTATAGAGAAATACAGCATGGAAACAGGCCCTTCAATCGACTGAGTCTGCGCCACCCATCAACTATCCTTTTACACTTAATCTACATTAAACTAATTTATTAATCTTTCCTCATTTTCATCAATTCCTCCACAGAGACTACTACTCACCTGCACACAAGGGACAATTTACAGTGGCCAAATAGCCCACCAACCTGTATGTCTTTTGGGATGTGGGTGGAAACCGGAGGACATGGGGGAAACCCACACGTGGTCACAGGTAGAGCATGTAAACTCCACACAGACAGCACCCGAGGTCAGGATTGAATCCAGATCTCTGGTGCTGTGCCACTGTGTCGCCCCTGGATAATTTCCTAAAGAAAAAGGCCATTCCACCCATTGTAACTATGCTGCTGCTATGAGAAGACATATCATCTCGCATCCAGTCCAATTCTCCCACTATCCTGCCCCTCTTTCGCCTTCCACCAACATTCTTCTCTCTTGCTTTACATTTCATTGTTACCAGGCCTGTGTTAGCTGTTTGTTGGTGCAACTTGGGTGGGGGAGGGATGGAGAGAGAGGGAATGCCGGGGTTACTTGAAGTTAGAGAAATCAATATTCATACCACTGGGCTGTAAGCTGCTCAAGCGAAATATGAGATGTTGTTCCTCCAATTGGTGTTTAGCCTCATGGGCCTGTCCCACTTGCGCAACTTTTTTGGCGACTGCCGGCACCCATCATAGGTCGTTACAGGTTGCCGAGAATTCTCAACATGTTGAAAATCCAGCGGTGACCAGAACATGGTACGACTCTTTGGGCAACTACTCAACACCATACAGGCTTCACCCCCGCGCCAGGGTGTTGCCTTTATGGTCGTGAGTAGTCTCTTCAGTCGCCCAAAGAGTCGTAGCATCTTTCCTGTCACCACTGAATTTTCAACATGTTGAAATTTTTCACCGACCTTTAACGACCCATGACGGGTGCTGGCAGTCGACGAAAAAGTCGCGTAAGTGGGACAGGCCCTTTACTCTGATAATGGAGGAGACCGAGGACAGAAAGGTTAGTGTGGAAATGGGAAATTAGCAACTGATCGATCGGGTAGGTTCAGGCGGACTGAGCGAAGGTGTTCAGTTGGAGTTCCTTCCTACGCATCTGAACTGAACTGAGCTCACAATGGTCCATTTCAAACCTTTTAATACGTCCAGTTTCCCTCTCCCCTCACTCTCAGTCTGAAGAAGGGTTTTGACCCAGAGATGCTGCCTGTCCCACCAACATCCCCCTCTCTTGCTTTACATTTCATTGTTACCCATTGTTATCCTACCACAACCAGAGAGCAGTGCTGAACTACTATTTGGTGTATACTCTTGGTGTAATTGTATAGATGTATACAACTATATTATTTTTGTGTCTTTTACCATCTTTTTGTGTCTATCCTTGATTAGACTTTACTTGCTTTACCTTGCACTAAACGTAATCCCTTATCGTGTATCTATACAATATAAATGGCTTAATTGTTTCATATATTGTCTTTCTGCTGACTCGATAGCACGCAACAAATGTTTTTCACTGTACCCCAGTACACGTGACAATAAACTAAACTGTAATTACAGTAACTATCTCCTTCTCATTTCTAGACCTTGTCCACCCATTTGCCAAACAACAATGTGTAGATTGATGTTAAAAAATAAATAATTTAATCCATTTTAGAATAAGGCTGTAACGTAACGAAACCTGGAAAAAGTGAAAGGGTCTGAATACTTTCTGAATGCACTGTATAGACACAAAATGCTGGAGTAACTCAGCGGATCAGGCAGCATCTCTGAAGAAAATGGCTAGGCGATGTTTCAGGTCAGGATCCTTCTTCACATGTCTTGACCCGAAACATCACGTAAGAATTAAAAAACAAATTCAAGATCAGAGCTCTGTTAGAAAAATAATAGATAATGTTTGACTGGCTTGGAGGATACTGAGGAATAGCCATACTCAGAGAGAAAAACTTCAAGCATCACACATTTTGACAGCTCTCCATAAACTGATTTGTGGCCTGATTTAACAAAAAATGCTTCCACTTGTGCTCTGCATTGAAAACACCTGTCTTCTATGCTTCAACACATCAATGTCAATATGTGTATCTTTCCAGCTAAAGCAGGCTCATCTGTTGCAAAAAGCCATGACAAGAGTGAGTGTGGTTCAGTGAGTAAAATTAGATACACTTCATGGAGGCACAAGGCATTAGAGATGCTGGAATCTACAACAACATACAATCTGTTGGAAGAGCTCAACGGGTCATTTCTGTGGAGGGAAATGAGCAGTAGGTGAAGTTAGGGGCAGCATAGTAGCACAGTTGGTAGAGCCTCAAAGTGTCAGAGACGTGGGTCCAATCCTGACCTCATCTGCTGTCGGTGTGCAATTTGCATGTTCTCCCTGTGATCAGATGGATTTTCTTTGGGTGTTCCAGTTTCCTCCCACATCCAAAAGATGTGCGGGTTTGTTAATTGGCCTCTGTAATTTGCCCCTCGTGTGTAAGGTGTGAATGAGAGAGTGGAATAACATGGAACTAGTATGAATGAGGGATTGATGGTTGGCGTGGGCTTGGTATTGGGCCAGCATTGGGCCTATTTCAATGCTGGATCTATAAGCTAAACAGAGTACCCCATCCATCTCACCTCTTTATGCTAACTATATCTCCCCTTTCAACCGGTGGTTTGGATGAAGGGGCCCGACCCGAAATGTCAACATTTCATTTCCCTCCAAGGATGTGACCTGACCTGCTGAGTTCCTCCAGCAGATCTTTTTGTTGCACTATATACATTTTGTGTTTTTGTACAGGAATATAGTTGATGTTATAGAGTTAGGAACACACCGACTAACGTGCCAAACACATTTACTAATTAGATTTTTCAAGATAAAGTGGTATTGGTTATGACATCAATTCTGCGTAGCATTGGTAAAGGCGTTTCCAGATTTCAAGTTGCAGATGAATGGACTACTGCAGTAGAAATGTATTGATATTCAGCTGCCATTGAGTCCGTGCCCACACAGAAGATGAGGTGTTGTTCCGTATAGGTGGCCATACATAATAAGGTAGGAGTGAATATGAGTGCCATTTTAATTTTTCATCCCGCTCCCCTTTGGATTAAACATAAAATTCTACAAGTTCAGGTAACCCAAATCCACTATATCAGAATTAGTCAGGTCATCCTGGATAGGACCATCTATCTCTCGCCATCACTGCCCCCATTAACTAATCCACTAAATGATAGTGGCTCCGTTTTTACCCTTCATTACTTAGCCACTGGGCATGCACTGCAGCACTATATTTAATAACTTTAACAGTCACTTTCTAAATGCTGGGGCAACACTGTGGTGCAGTGGTAGAGTTGCTGCCTTACAGCCCCAGAGACCCAGGTTCAATCCTGACTACGTTTGCCGTCTGTATGGATTTTGTACATTTTTCCTGTGACTGCGTGGATTTTCTCCAGGTTTCCTCCCACAATTGGAAGATTTGCAGGTTAATTGGCCTCTATAAATTGCCCCTAGTGTGTTGGATAGTCTTAGTGTATGGGGTGATCACTGGTTGGTGAGGACACGATGCACCAAGGGGCCTGGTTCCACATTACAATTAACAATGTGCCAGCTTCTCTCCCCCTCACAGCCAATATTAACAAACCAACCAAATAACCTTAGGTCCAGCTTCTCCCCAGGGCAACTCACTCACCCTATCGGAGATATTTCCTTTGCCCAGTCCATTCCTCCCATCCTCCCTTGCCACTTAAACTAGCTTTCTTCTCCTTTCCACATATGACAATAAGTTGAATATCTTTTGTTGAAGATCTTTTGTCAAAAGTGGGAAAGAACTGTGTATCTCTCCATACACGCTGCATGACCTGCTGAGTATTTTCAGGATTTCCTGATTATATTTCAGATTCCAAAGACATTTTGGTTTGTAGCTTAATTGGCTGCTGTAAAATTTTCCCCAATGTGTACGATTGAATAAGTGTACAGTGATTGTTGGTCAGTGCAGGCTCGATGTTCCGAAAGGCTCGTTTCCATGCTGTTTTTCTAAGCTAAACTTTAGACCTTAGACTTTAGAGATACAACGCAGAAACAGGCCCTTCAGCCCTCCGAGTCTGTGCCGACCAGCGATCACTCTATACACTAACATGATCCTACGCACTAGGAACAATTTACAATTTTAACAAAGCTAATTAACCAACAAACCTGTACATCTTTGGAGTGCGGGAAGAAACCAGAGCCCCCAGAGAAAACTCACGCGGTCACAGGGAGAACATATAAACTCCAGCACCCGTAGTCAGGATCAAAGCCGGGTCTCTGGCGCTGAAAGGCAGCAACTCCATAGCTTCACCACTGTGCCGCCCTTTAACTAAATTAAAATTCCAGCGCCTGCAATTCTGATTATTTTCAAAGGTTTGAGTTTACTTATTTATGGATATGATATTTAAATAACATTAGTTCTGCACACATTGTTTGCACCTACATTTTTTGTACACATTATCAAGGTGCACTCTCTAAATCAGTGCCTTTTTGGCATACGTACACGCATACACGAACAAAATACTGTATGTGGTATATGAGGGTACGCAAAAGGCTGGAGAAACTCAACGGGTGCAGCAGCATCTAAGGAGCGAAGGAGATAGGCGACGTTTCGGGTCGAGACCCTTCTTCAGACTGGAACCTGTTTAAGGTTCCTTAAAATGGCTCAAAAAATGGATATGTTATTTATGACCCCTTCATGTCCCCCGGTAAAGCCCGAAACGACCCCCCCCCCATGGGGGTCCCGACCCCCAGGTTAAGAACCACTGCTCTAAATTAAATGTACCCTTCCCTTATATTTGTGGGGAAATTAGTTACTGTTGCAGCTTTGAAACAACCGGTTTGGATTTGTATAAACAAGCTCAATATAATGACTGAGAAACTATGTGGATGTAATTTTGTCTCTGTTCCCGTGGCACAAATCACATCAACAGTATTGAATCGAGATATCTCCCTTTTGAATTGATCACAATTCCCTTGAATGTCTTGTGAAAAAACAGGTCGCACATCTAATTTCTTGCCTTTAAAATGACGATCAAATCACATCTACAAGAGGAATAGAATATTAATAAGAAATATTTTTTTTTGCTGTTCATCTAATTGTTCTGCTAAAAGTAAGTCTAATTACCCCAACTGTAAAAGATTGAAAAAATCTACAAAAGGGATTTGGCTCCATGATTTAGGATCAATGTAAGTTTCAATGCTTTGATTTGACTAATCCATCTTCAGTTAATGAACACTTTGTTGGATAAGAAATCCTACTCCTGGATCATGTCATTGTTATATTCACTTTCTAAATGCTTTCATTTCACACGTTGCACTGTCATTAAGACTGAAGCTATATTTAATTTCATATTTCACATATCTTCAGAAATTTTTATGCTGTAGAATCCATACAGAATTGAAATAGTGAAATGGTTATTGTGTCAGATTTCAAACCTAATAATGAGTCTTCGTTTTAAGTTTAGACTTGCGAGATAGGGTGGAAACGGGCCCTTCAGCCCACCGGGTCCATGCCGACCATCGATCACCCGTTCACACTAGCTCTATGTTATCCCAGTTTTGCATCCTATGCACTGAGGGCAATTTACAGAGGCCAATAAACCTACAAACCTGCACGTCTAGTTTTTGTATAGAGATACAGCGCGGAGACAGGCCCTTTGGCCTTTCCAGTGCGCACCAACCACCGATTACCGCACGCGAACACTACCCTGCACAAATTAGGGACAATGTACAATTTTACCAAGTCGATTATCCTACCAGCCTGTACGTCTTTGGAGCGTGGGAGGAAACCGGATCACCTGGAGAAAATCCGCGCAGGTCAAGAGAAGAACATATAAACTCCATACAGACGGCACCCATGGTCAGGATCTAACCTGGGTCTCTGACGCTGTAACGCAGTAACTCTACTACTGTGCCATCGTGCCGCATAAGTAAAGTCATTGGAAGGCAGGTGGAGATCGGAGTAAACCCATATGTCAGTGGGAGGACATACAACCTCCATACAGACAGTACCCGACGTCAGGATCGAGCCCATTTTTCTGGCGCAGTAAGGCAGCAACTCTACCGCTGCGCCACTGTGCCGCCCAGTTATGAAGCACATCTCGACATCAAACTGGTGGATATCTTCAGACCTCCTCCAGTCATTTTTGTACCTTGTGAACCAAAGAATCTATCTCAGAGTAGAAACTACCCAGACAATTGCTGTTCATCTACATACAGTTCAATTAACTGGGGGGGGGGGGAAACACTCAAGTTCTTCAAAGAATTTGAAAAATACAGACACAAAATCAAATTGTATGCATTGGCTATGCTGAATTCCACCACTAAACCATGAAGAAAGTACTTTGAGATTCTTCAAACCTAGAACGTCACTGAGAAATGTTCTTCATCGCAGTTTCCTGGACCCAATAGTTCCAGTCATAAGGCAGATAATGAAGATTTTTTTTGCATACAGCAAAACCATGATCATTCTAAACTTAGAAGATTCAAGATGGCGCCGAAGCCAGGCGACTCTTTTGCGGCTGGTCCCAGGGAGGATCTGCAATCATTCATTATAGAGTCAAACAGTCATACAGTGTGGAAACAAGCCCTTCGACCCTACTTGACACTGACCAACATGCCCCACATATGTTAGACCCACCTGTCTGCGTATGGCCCATATCCCTCTAAACCTGTCCTATCCATGTACCTGTCCAAATGTTTCTTAAATGTTGTATAATACCTTTCTAAACTACCTCCTTCAACAGCTCGTTCCATACACCCTGTAAAAATGTGTTAAAACACCCCTCAGGTTTCTATTTAATCTTTCCTCCTCACCTTAAACTTCTGTCATCTGGTTCTCAATTCTCCTACTCTGGACAAAAGACTGTGCATTTACCCGATCTATTCCTCTCATGATTTTGTACACAACTGTACGATCACCCTTCATTGCTCTCCGAGAAAAAAAGTCCCAGCCTGCTCAATCTCTCCACGTAGCGCAGGCCCTTGAATCCTGCAACATCCTCATAAATCTTCTCTGCACCCTTTCCAGCTTGCCAACATATTTCCTGTAACGTGGTGACCATAATTGAACACAATACTCTAAATATAGCCTTACCAATGTTTTATATTAACTGCAACATGACCTCCCAACTTCCATACTCAATATTCCAATCGCTTTACTCTTTAAAATCTTTAATTCAACAGATTCCCTTTAGCCTGTACCTGTACACTATGCACAGCTTTTCACTGTATCCTGGTAGACGTGACAATAATCAACAAAACTAAGAAATAACATTCACAGCCATGGAATGCCCAAATCTGCAAGAGAGTGAGAAGTTAATAATTATCACTTGCTGTTCAATCAATCATTTAAACTCCCCTTCCCATTCCCACACTGACCTTGTTGTCCTTGGCCTCCTCAATTGCCAGAGGAGGCCAAGGATAACAAGGAAGCCACTAACAAATTCACTGCAAAGCACTACACTGTTTATCGTCCCTGCAGCAAATCACCGCAATGGCTTCTCCCACATTATCAACTTGGAAAATGGATCAGTCAAATGGGAACGTCATAATATTCAACTTCCCTTCTCAAAGTAGCTTGGAAACAGGCCTAAGTTGTTTGAATATGGAGTAAATTATAGCTATACCAACCCTTTACTTTAAGAATAAGCGGTAAGCCACAGTTTAAGAATAAGAGTTAAGCCATTTAAAACAGAGATGAGGAAAAACTTTTTCACACAGAGAATCTATGGGATTCTCTGCCTCAGAAGGCAGTGGAGGCCAATTCTCTGGATGCTTTCAAGAGAGAGTTAGATGGAGCTCTTAAAGATAGCAGAGTCAGGGGATATGGGGAGATGGCAGGAACGGAGTACTGATTGTGGATGATCAGCCATGATCACAGTGAATGGTGGTGCTGGCTCGAAGGGCCGAATGGCCTACTCCTGCACTTATTGTCTATTAAAGATACTCTGGGAAAATCCTTCCATAAACTGAGATAATGTCCGATTCACCTCTACCCCAGTGCGGATATGGGACCTTGTTTATGGAACTGGTGCACAACAACGCTGAGAAGTATATTCTGCACTCTGTTGCCTCCCCTTTGGTCTACCTATTGTAGTTTAATTTAGATTTGAGTTTACAGCGCGGAAACAGGCCCCTCAGTCCACCTATTCCATGACATCCAGCAACCAACCTGTACACAAGCACTATCATATACACTAGGGACAATTTACAATTTTACCAAAGCCAATTAACCTACAAACCTGTATGTCTTTGGAGTGTGGAAGT
This sequence comes from Okamejei kenojei, assembly GCA_035221665.1. Lineage (NCBI taxonomy): Eukaryota > Metazoa > Chordata > Chondrichthyes > Rajiformes > Rajidae > Okamejei > Okamejei kenojei. The sequence continues at coordinate 27,087,626 of CM069154.1, read as the reverse complement.
AAATTGGAGCATTCGGAGAAAACACACGTGGTCACGGGGAGAATGTACAAACTCTATGCAGACAGCATCCATAGTCAGGATCGAACCCTGGTCTCTGGTGATGCGAAGCAATGACTCTACCGCTGCGCCACTGTGCCAGGAACTCGTACATGTGGCGGTTTTACTGCAAATTCTGCCCAAGGATTCACATTTACAAGATAACCTCCAGGGTTGTAGAGCTCTATTTCTTGGATTCCCCTTCCTCTGAGAAGGCATGTTGGAAGGAATATAGAATTTAGTTTAGAAATTTAGAGAATTGTGGGAGAGTCAAGGACCAAAGCACCCAGCCTCAGAATAAAAGGACGTAAAGGAATTTATTTAGCCAAGGGATGGTAAATTTGTGGAATGCATTACCACAGATGGCTGTGGAGGCAAAGTCAATGGATATTTTAAAAGCGGAGATTGACTGGCTCTCGATTAGTATCAGTGTCAAAGGTTACGGGGAGAAGGTGAATGAATGGGGTTGAGAGGGAGAGATCAGCAATGATTGAAAGGTGGATTAAATCATTTAATGGGCTGAATGGCCTAATTCTGCTCCTAAGACTTATGAACATAAACTTCTGAAATGACAGGGCAATTGTCTGGTGGGTGACCATCATCACACAAAATAGCAGTGAAAAGAATGGCAACAGTGCTAGGAGTGAAGAAATCTTTGGTGCAGAAGGAAGCATTTAATCCCATAAACCCTTTATTTGGGATGGAAAAGATTTATTTCAAAGGGACATTATACAATGTTAAAAACATTTCATGGATACAAAGTGCTTTTGTTGCTGACAGACCCTATTTAGTTTAGTTTATGATACATTTATAACCAATCACTTCTTTCAGACTCCCCTGCTGTGCAAATTGATTTTATTTAGTGAGGCAAAAATATGTCCTGAAAATGTAGATGATTTGTTGTGTATTATTTTCTATGGTTGTTGGCGAAAAAAAACCCCACGTTATTTTCTTCCTCCACATCTTTTCAGTCGTATGCCTTTGGATTCAAGCCTGACATTCGACTTCGACTTGAACTTCAACTTGAACATCAAACTTTTATTTCCAGCAAACTTGCATAGATTTGATAAGATGCAGGGAAAACAATGACCCATTTTGATCGGCATCCCAACCCCCTCCTTTTATACTCACGCCATCCAATCCTGCTAAGATTTCGGAGTAACGCCTACAACCTACATCCCCAGGAGTTCAATAGCTTTAATGACATTTCCCAAGAGAATGCGAGAATCTTCAAACACTGGCTCTTCCCTAAATGGTCAACACAGTATTTACTCAACATAAAGAGCATGATCACTTTGAATGTAGGATACTGATAGTGCACGGGGTGATCGCTGGTCAGCGTGGACTCGGTGGGCCGAGGGGCCTGTTTCCATGCTGTATCTCATGTCATAACAAATAGGAGTAGAATTAGGTCATTCGGCCCATCAAGTCTACTCCGCCATTCAATCATGGCTGATCTATCTCTCCGTCCTAACCCCATTCTCCTGCCTTCTCCCCGTAACCTCTGGCACTTGACATCGCTAAGGTCTCAATCTAACTTTTCTCCAGCCATCAACTTTAATTCACAACTTCTCGATGCCACTTATATTTTGCTGCTTCAGAATGCAATTTGGAATCAAAGTATAAGATGGAGATCTTTAGCTGGACCTTTGCAGATCTGAGGGAATGCTGTATGTAGCCCAATCTTCCATAGATCAAAAAATAAAGTCTAGGGCATCTGAAGCAAAGCCTTCAGTGGGATTCATCATATGCATGAAAAAGTTATCATATTTCATGCATAGGAAAACGTGGCCTCATGTGCATTCACAATGTTAGGAATAAACCATCCTATCAACAACCAGGGAGTGGTACTGAGCTACTATCCACCTCATTGGAGACCCTCGGACTATCTTTCAGACCTCTAGTGCAAGACTTTATCTTCCACTGAACATTATTCACATTATCATGTGTTGTAAACTGTGGATGGCTCAATTGTAATCATGTATAGTCTTTCCACTGACTGGTCAGCACTACAACAAAAGCTTTTTACTGTACCTTGGTACATGTGACAATAAACTATACACAACTATTAAACAATATTCTGAGAAACTGAAGCTGCTGGTAAAAGATCCTACCACTGAGTTACCACTGAACTACAATAACACCATGAGATGACCATTTCCAACAATCCAGTATCCAACCATCTCAATGGTTCGATGGTTTTTTAATGTGTGGCATGGTGGCGCAGTGGTTGAGTTGCTACCTCACAGCGCCAGAGACGTGGGTTCGATCCTGACTACGGGTGCTGTCAGTACGGAGTTTGTATGTTCTCCCTGTGACTGCGTGGGTTTTCTTCTGTTTCCTCCCACACTCTAAAGGCGTGTGGGTTAATTGGCTTGGGTAAAATTGTAAATTGGCCCTAGTGTGTAGGATAGCGCTAGTGTATGGGGTGTTTATTGGTCGACGAGGGACCAGGTGGTCTGAAGGGCCATATCTCTATCTCTGTCATGCTGTATCTCTAAAGTCTAAATCTCATTTTTCTCCAGTCATCAGCTTCTATTGTTAGTGTCATTTAGTGGCCATTCTATGGACATGCTGTGCTGCAGTATCATGGCAAGTTAGGAAATACAGGAGTGATGACAGTGAAATGCAGCCTTAGTTTAACTCCTAGTTAATTGAAATATATATCTTTGGGATAGTTTTAGGTTAAAACATTGTGCTTGGAGGTTAAATTAATGGGTACAGATTTAAGATACGGATAGCTGAGGAAGTTCTAGACTTTCGACATTAAGATGTTAGAGATACAATGCAGAAATAGACCTTCGGCCCACTGAATCCGTGCTCACCAGCGATCACCCATACCCTAGTTCTATCCTGCATACTAGAGGCAACTTACAGAAGTCAATTAACCTACAATCCTGTATATCTTTGGAAAGTGGGCAGAAACCAGAGCACCTGGGGAAAACCCATGTGGTCACAGGGAGAACGTACAAACTCCGTACAGACAGCACCTGTAGCCAGGATCGAATCCAGATCTCTGGCGCTGTAAGGCAGCAGCTCTACCACTGCACCACAGATCCACTCTTTAAAGATACTGTGTGGGAACAAGCACTTTGGCCCACCAAGCCCACCAAGTTCAACAACAATTTTTTGGTTAACCATACTAACTTAAATAAAGTTCATCGTTCCCCAGACTTCCCCATTCTGTCTTATAAAGCATAACCAACACTTGTATGGCAACATTCTGCGCAAAGCCTATCTATTTTGACACCTTCACCGAGTCACTTTATTCTCCTCTTGTTTGCAATCAAGCCAAATAAATTAAAATTGCAACATATTGTGAATTTTTTTTAAAAATGAGAAAACAAATTGTGCATTGCTTATTCAATCTGAAAGAAAACACTATCAAAGCTGAATAGATTAGCATTTTAAGTAACAGTTGTTTCTATTCACTGTGTTCATGCAGCTGGCTTTTAAAAAACATCAATTTAAAAATACCAAAATTATCTCAAAATTATTCCAATTAGAAAATTAATTGTGTTAAATTAAAGGATATTCCTTTTGATGGAAATGGCAGATAAATAACTTTCTGAACAATACATTCAATAATTATGTGGTAATATCTTCATCGCTTTTAAGGCACATAATATTTTAATGACAAAAATATGTTTTACCTTGGGTTTCGAGATTTTCACATAGTTCGGTTTTGGCTTCTCCATTGGGGCGGAGATTTCCTTTCTGGGTAAACTTGTTGGACATTGTGGCCGCTGTCACGACAGCTTTTAGGCTGCGCTTACGTCTCTGCACGTTCTGTTCTGGGTGGAATAGGATTACATAAACTTTGGGCATATACAGCATGCCTAGCGACACAGAAGCACTCAGATTTATGGAGATCGTCAACGTGGTGGTTTGAATATACATCTGAAAGTAAACAAAGGGAGAAATGCAGTTTTCAGTAAATGGGTTCCTGTTTTATGTATTTTGGTTTGCAACTAGTTGCAGTAAGTTGTCGAGACTAGGTACATGGATATCTCTTCATGACAAAGCTAACTATAATTCAAAGCATAAACAGAGTGCTGAAGTAATTAAAACATGTCATTCAGTTAGCAAAACAGAATTAAGAACCATGTAATGTATTTTGATCTGTTAAAATGGCACTGAGCTCTCCAGTTCACTTGAAAGGTGAGGATGGTATGTAAAAACATAGAACCAATGTCACCAGCAACTTGTCTTGGACCACCCAGATTGAAGCACTGGCCAACAAGACCCAACACCTCTACTTTCTTTGAAGGCTTAGGAAGTTCGGCATATCCCCAACAAAAATCTCACCGACGTCTATAGATGCACCATAGAAAACATCTTATCAGGATGCATCACAGCATGGTTTGGGAACAGCTCCATCCAAGACCGCAAGAAATTGCAGAGAAGTGTGGACGCAGCCCAGACCAACCTCCCTTCCATTGATTCCATTTATACCTCACGCTGCCTCCGCAAGGCCATCAGCTTGATCAAGGACGAGTCACACCCCGGCCACTCCCTCTTCTCCCCTCTCCCATCAGGCAAGAGGTATAGAAGTGTGAAAACGTACACGTCCAGATTCAGGGACAGTTTCTTCCCCGCTGTTATCAGGCAACTGAATCATCCCACCAACAACTTGAGAGCAGCCCTGAGCTACTATCTACCTCATTCGTGACCCTCGGACTATCTTTGATTGGACTTTACCGCAAAAAGCTGGACTCAGTGCAGCAGCATATCTTATCGCGAGACTACTTTTGATTGGACTTTACTGGACGTTATCTTGCACTAAACGTTATTCACATTATTCCCTTTATCATGTACCTGTACACTGTGGATGGCTCAATAGTAATCGGGTATTGTCTTTCCACTTGGTTAGCACATGACAAAAGCTTTCTACAGTACCTCAGTACATGTGACAATAAACTAAACTCAAACTCAAACAGGGGACTGCAGATGCTGGCTTAACAAAGACTCAAAATGCTGGAGTAAACCTGTGGCTCAGGCAGCATCTCTGGGAAACATATTTAAGTGACGTTTCGGGCCAGGACCCCTCTTGCCAGTCCAAAATATCACCTATCCATGTTCTCCACCGATGCTGCCTGACCCGTTGAGTTACTCCAGCACTTTGTGTTGTATTCTGTATACCAGCATCAGCAATTCTTTGTGTCTACAATTCAAAACATGCTTCTTTGGTTCAGCACAATCTAAGATGCTGTACGATTGGAAGACTATCTTTTATTTCAACCTTTTGTAGCTTTGCATAATGTATTTTTGGCCTTGTGTGATCTCCATTTTCATGTAACTATATTCAACTTTGCTCTCCTATAATGACAGTCAATGCTGCAGGAAAGTAATTCAAGAAGATTTAGTTTTTCTAAATGATCCAATGTTTAACTCTAATCCAGGCAACAGCTTGGTTGCAAACTGACAAATCCCATCATAATCGGGGTTGGCAGATACAACAATCAACCATTCTAAAGTGAGCCTGCAATTATTTGTATGGGAGCAGAAATTGTAGCTGGCAGGCCTCCAGCGAGCACTTATCCCTCCTTATTTCATTAATTCAACACAAGTTCAGAGAAATGATAACACTGAAATGGACAGAATTAAGCTGGAATCTTAATCCCATGAGCATTGGAGCCAGCTCAATGCTCATGGCTCCCATCCACACTCACCCAAGTCCGATCAGGAAAATTGAATGTGCATGTATTCCACCCGAAGATTTGGGCGTTGAGGTATAACTAAGGGACAAGGCTTTAGTCTCAGTTACACAAATCACCTTGACAGCTTTTAACAAAGGGATCTGGGGACACATGCTCATCTCAAGGCAAACTTGAGCAGTATTTTTCTCTCTATTTTACTTTAACATCTCTGACAATCAAATATACTTAAATGAATTGAAGTAAAAATCATTAAATAGATTAAAAAAATAATGGAAAACTTGAAGGTGCAATGAAATAATCGGAAGTAAGATTCACTTTAGAATTTATAGATGCGGCATGGAAATAGGCCCTTCGGTCCCCCGTGTCTGTGCGGACCAGCGATCCCCATACACTAGCACTATCCTACACATTAGGGACAATTTCCAATTTACAGAAATTAACTACAAACTTCTATGTCTTTGGAGTGTGGGAAGAAACCGAAGCACCCGGAGAAAACCCACGCAGTTCTAGGGAGAACATACAAACTCCGTACAGACAGCACCCGTAGTCAGGATCGAACCAGGGTCTCCGGCGCTGTAAGGCAACAGCTCCACTGCTGTGCCACTGTGCTGTCCGACGCACTCTTGTCACTCTTTGCAAATTTCAATTATCTTTGTGAACATGAGATTTAAATAGTGAATACTGTTAATGTACCCAAATTAACAAAATACTTCCCCTCTCAGAAATCTTATTCGCTTCCCTAGACCAAACCTATTACACTACATTGAAAAAAAGATGTTAAAACAAATACCACATTAAAACAGAACAGTACAGCGCAAGAACAGGCCCTTCAGCCCATAATGTTCATGTCGAACAGGTTACCAAGACCAACTCTTATCTACGTGTACATAATTCATATCCCTCCATATACCTAAATTATCTTAAATACCACTCACATCTGCCTCAACCTCCACCTCCAGCAGTGCATTACAGGTATTCACCATCTTCCATGTAAAAATTCAATCTAGCCAATTGCAAAAAATTGGCCTTGTTCAGAACAACACAATTTGAGTGTGAGAACATTTCACATCAAAAGTGTACAGAGGAGATGAAAGTAAGCATGAGTGTACCACTTACAAGATTAATTTACTAAAAATGGTTCAACAGTCTGGGATCAAATCAGGTAGCAACTCCAAAGTAGACAAAGGATGCCTTACTGTGTTAAGGCCACATAGTTTGAATTTGATATTAATTCAAAATATTTTAATTGAAAAGTAAAACAAACATGGTGAACTTTAATGAAAACTTTGTGTAATGGCATATTAAAAGGTCACTGTCAAGGTTAATTCATTTGCATAATTGCACATAAAATGAGCAATCAATTATAATGGCATTATAATTTGCATGTTGAAGTTATTGTTGAAATAATTGCCTGCTTTCCATATTTTCCCCACTGAATTGAATAATATCGTTGTTGATATTTTCTTGGCTGTTCTCAACAGTATTCATGCTACCTCAAGCATGATTTTTTTTTCATAATTCTACATTTATCAGTTGTTTTTATTTGGAAAATGTGTAACTCCGGATAACATTTATCATTGTTTATTTTAACCAGGACAAGTTTTTGCTTCATCAACAACATTATTGGAGTGAATAATAACGTATGGGCAAAAAAATTGGTTTGCACCTTATTCTTTAAACAAGGTATTATTAGATCTTCATGGAGTCTTAGTTCTGAATATCCAGCTTATTTCTGTTCTTCTGTTTATTCCCTTAGTTTTGCACCTAATTCTATCCCACAATTTCATTCCACTTTTATTCCAATCATTTTTCTGAGCCCAAAAGATTGCACTTTTGCAAACTCATCTATATGGCTACTCCATAATTGTCAGTAAACTGCAAATTATGGAGTTTGGGGAGAAGGGGGGGAGAGAGAAGGGGGAGAGAGAAGGGGGGAGAGAGAAGGGGTGGAGAGGGAAGGGGGGGGAGAGAGAGAAGGGGGGAGAGAGAGAAAGGGGAAGAGAGTGAAGGGGGGAGAGCGAGAAGGGGGGGAGAGAGAAGGGGGGAGAGAGAAGGGGGGGGGAGAGAGAAAGGGGAGAGAGAGAAGGGGGAGAGAGAGAGAAGGGGAGAGAGAGAAGGGGAGAGAGAGAGGGGGGGAGAGAGAGGGGGGAGAGAGAGAGGGGGAGAGAGGGGGGGAGGAGAGGGGGGAGAGAGAGGGGGGGGGAGAGAGGGGGGAGAGAGAGGGGGGGGGAGAGAGAGGGGGGAGAGAGAGAGAAGGGGGGAGAGAGAGGGAGAGAGAAAGAAGAGAGGGGGGGGGGAGGGGGAGGGAGGGGGGAGGGAAGGGGGGTGGGAAGAGGGAGATGGAGTGGAGACTCTTTTAAAAAGCCAGACAACTTTTAATAAGCCAGAGATAAGCTGTGAAGTTTTGCGGGCATTTAACATTACCGGTCGGTTTTCCTTGGTTCTGAAAACTCGTGCTTACGTTTTTTTTCCCCAATGAGCCAACGAAAATGCCCAGTCAGCAAAGGAGATTAACTATAACTACCTACGACTATCTCGACTACCCGTAACTACGTGGCTACCCCACTACCACTGCACATACGACTACAAAAGTATCGATTTTCTCCATGTTGAAAAACTTGCCGCGACCATACTGAGGCCATTACTTCCCAGAATGTGGGAACTCCTCGCTACCATGAAGGAGACTCATCAGAGACCACCAGCGAACACGTGCCGACCATATGCCGATCATGAGGCGAGCGCAGAGTCTCCTGCACTCGCCTAAAAAGTCGCCGAAGTGGGACAGGCCCTTTATAGTAACTGCAGTCTTGCCGGCAACAAGATGAATATACCTTTTTATTCACTCCAAAATCAAGAACATCATTGCTAGTTGCAAAGCATTCATTTTCCTACCATAATTCTTGTTGCAAAATACCTGTAAAGAACCTTTCAATTAGATATTCAAACAGGAAATTTCACTTTTTTTAATGTAACTTTAAATATTATAAAAAGCATGTAGATGATTGAATATATATTTTTAGTCTGAACTGTTTGCTCTGATATGTCAAAATTAATTCAGTTTAGTTTAATTTAGAGATACAGTGTGGAAACAGGCCCTTTGGCCCACGGACTCCGCGCCGACCTGCGATCCTCGCACACTAACACCATTCTACACACACTAAGGATAATTTACGATCACCACCAAGCTAATTAGCTTACAAGCCTGTACCTCTTTGGAGTATGGGAGGAAACTGGATCCCCCGGAGGAAACCCGTGGGATCAACTCCATACAGACAGTACCCGTCGTCAGGATTGAACCTGGGCCTTTGGGGCTGTGCCACCCTTTTGAAGCCAGAGCTACATTTTTTTAATGTTTGATTTCTGTAGGAGCATTGGCTAACAATCAAAATCTCCTTTGGCACATTTATGCAAACGTTGAAAATGAACACAATTTCCATGTAAAACAAAACGTTCTGTTTCCATTTCAGCTTTCTTTCCCACCCCCTTACAATCAATTTGAAGAAGTGTCTCAAACCAAAATGTCACCTGTCCAAGTTCTCTAGAGATGCTACCTGACATACTGAGGAACTGCAGCATTTTGTGTCTATCTTTGGTATGAGCCAGCATGTGCAGTTCCTTGCAGTTCAAGTAACCCTTGCATTCCCTCTCACTGACACTCCCCCACCCTAATCGTCTTGCTAGTTTCATTGTTTGTATCCTTTCATTACCACCTCTTCCACAGCCAACAATGGACCATTGTGGGCTCTACCTTTGTTGAGTCATCACAGCCGGCTGAGATTTGGTTCTGTAACTTTTCATACCTCTAGTTTCCCTCTCCCCTGACTCTCGATCCGAAGAAGGGTCTCAATCCATAACGTCACCTTTTCTCCAGGGTGGTGCTGGCTCGAAGAGCCAAATGACCTGCTCCTGCACCTATTTTTCTATGATGCTGCCTGACCCTTGAATTACACCAGCGTTTTGTGTCTATCTGCCGTTCCTTGTTATTATCAGACTTCCTTTGTTTTAGTATAACATGGCCAAATAAACCTGGATCATGAACAGCTCTTGTTAGTGTGGACTGAGGCACGTAATCTGCATGATTAATATTCAGCCACACTGCGTTTCATTCTCGTCTTTATAAATTTACGATTGGTTTAGAGAAGTCTGCATTAAATGAAACCCTCGGGCTCGACCGGAGGTCATGACAAGCAAAGCTGAAAGAGAATTAAACACCTTCACCTAGATACAGCGTTCTTTTTTCAATGTGATTAGCAGAATGGGAACTTTAACATTGACCAAGTATTTCACAAATGCTTCAGGTTAGAATTATACTCAGAGTCAAAAAGCGTGGAAACAGGCCCTGTGGCTCAACTTGCCCATGCCGACCAACATGCTCCACCTACACTAGTCCCACTTGCCTGCATTGGGCCCATATCCCTCTTAACCTATTTTATCCATGTACCTGTCTAATTGCTCCTTAAATGGTGCGATAGTCCCTGCCTCAACTACCTCCTCCGGCTGCTCGTTCCATATACCCACCACCCTTTGCGTGAAAGAGTTACCTCTCAAATTCCTATAAATTCTTTCCCTCTTCACCTTAAACCCATGCCCCCTGGTTCTCGTTTCCCCCACTCTGGGCAAGAAACTCTATGCGTCAACCAGTCTTATAAAAATTATGGTAAATAATCATAACTCATAACACATGGACTTCCTCTCATGCCTCCTACATTCCAAAAGCAGATGTGTTTGTAGGTTAATTGGCTTCTGTAAAAGTTGTCTCTCCTTTATATGATGTTGCCAGGACTTGAGGTATCTGAGATATAGGGAGAGGTTAGGCAGGTTAGGACTTTAGTCCTTGGAGGGCAAGAGGATGAGGGGACAGATAAAAGGTACAACATTTAATACAAAGCTGTAACATTGAATTCCAATAAAGTCCTATTGATAATAGTTCAAAGGTCTCCATTGTGGGTAGATGGGTCAGTACCGCACTCGAGCCTATGAAAGGACCATTCAGTTATCTGATAACAGCTGGGAAAAAAACTGTTCCTGAAACTGGAGGTGAACGTTTTCATACTTGTATGGTTTGCAACATGACATTAAATATAATGCTAGTAAGAGTGCTGTTATGGTGTGTAGAACCAAAGAGGATAAAAGCCTAAAATATCCTAATTTTAAATTGTCTGACAACAATCTTAGTGTCTGTAATCAGATAAAATATCTAGGGCATATTATTACAGAACAAATGACAGATGATGAGGATATTTATAGGCAACGACGCATGCTGTATATACAGGTGAATATCCTCTTGCGTAAATTTGGTGCGTGTGCAGACGTGGTGAAGATGTCGCTATTTAGAGCATACCGCACACCCCTCTACACTGCGCACCTGTGGTCGAACTATTTAAAGACAAGTATGCAGTGACTAAAGGTTGCATATAACGATGCCATGAGAACACTGCTAAGGCAACCAAGATGGTGTAGTGCCAGTAATATGTTTGTGGCTGCAGGAGTCAGTACTCTAGAAGCTATCCTAAGACACCACATGTATAAATTTATTTGCAGGATAAATTTACTAAAATTGTGCTTATTGTGACTGGGTTATTAGACACTGGTTAGCTCGTTTGTAGCGACATAAGTATTGTGGGGGGTTTTTTTAATCTATAAATTATGATGTTTTATGTGATTTACCATGATTTAATATATATTTATGATATTTGATATGCAATGCATTTTTAATGTAATGTTGCCCCTTGTCTGGATCCTGAGTCCGTAATAAAGTTATTATTATTATTATTATACCTCTGTATCCCGTGCCTTATGGGAGAAGAGATAGTGGGCTGGGTGAGACTGGTACTTGATTACACTGGCGGCCTTGTTGAGGCAGTGGTGTGGATGGAAGGGAAGTTGGTTTGTGTGATGGGCTGGGCTACGTCCACAACTTTCTGCATTTTCTTGCGGTCTTGTAGGGAGCTGTTCCCAAACCAGTCTGTGATGCCTCCTGATAAGATGCCTTCTATGGCTGGATCACCTGAGAATGCAGCATAATGCTGAGGTGCAGCCTGAGATGCCCACATTCATGCTACAGTCTGGACAATGTGCACATAAATAAAGTTGAACACACCCAACTTCATTGTTGTGTTTGACAGCAACATCAGGTAAAAAAAATGTCTTCGCTAATGACATTCAACAATGTTATTGATATGTGGTTCGATTTATAGTGACAGATTTAGAAGATCAAAATAGTCAGTGAAAGGCAATTACCAGAGAATGTGTTGACATACAGTACTTATTTGGAATTCGAGTAACATCCTTGTGTAATATCTTAAAAAAAACAGGCTATTCAATTTAAAACTATACTTATTCGTCTGAAATATGGATGAAAATGGTGCTACAGAATTCCTTGTGTGGGTAGAAAACTGCAGATGCTGTTTTACACTGAAGGTAGACACAAAAAGCTGGAGTAACTCAACGGGTCAGAGCATCTCTGGAGTAAAGACCCGCTGAGTTGCACCAGCATTTTGTGTCTATCTTTGGTGTTCACAAGTTGTCAGGTTATAGGAGTAGAATTGGGCCATTCGGCCCATCAAGTCTACTCAGCCATGGCTGATCTCTGCCTCATGATCCCATTTTCCTACCTTCTCCCCATAACCATTAACAACCCTTAAACCAGCATCTGCAGTTCCTTCCCACACAAGAAATTCTGTAGAATCATTATCATCTATACATAGGACAAGTAAGTATAGTTTTAAATGTACAGTCATTGTACAGGTTTTCACTGTTATTCAGTGATCGATGGCCAACTTATTTGGATTCCTTTACATCAGTGAGATTGAGTGTAGACCAGCTGACCGTTATACTTGCTTACATTATCAAGGCTTGATGGATCTCTCAGTTGCTAATCAATTTAATTCCTCTTCCCGTTCACATACTGACATTTCTGTCTTGGGCCTCCTTTATTGCCAGAGTGAGGCCACACGCAAACTGGAGGAACAGCACCTCATAGCTGGGTAGCTTAAAACGTATTAAATTCTTCCATTTCAAGTAATACCTCCCCATCCCCTCCCTCAATCCTCTACCCCATAACTCAGGGCGACGTTGTGGAACATTGGTCGAGCTGCTTCCTTACAGCACCAGAGACCCGGATTCCATCCTGACTACGGGTGCTGTCCGTACGGAGTTTGTACGCTCTCCCTGTGATAATACACGGTTCCCTCCCACATTTCAAAGACGTACAGATTTGGCGGTTAATTGGCTTTGGTAAAAATTGTAAACTGTCCCTGGCTTGTAGGATAGCGTTAGTGTGCGGGGATCGCTGGTCGGCGTGGACTCAGTGGGTCAAAGGGCCTGTTGCTCCACCCTCCACCCCCACCGCCCATCACAATCAGTCTGCAGTAGAGTCCCGACCTGAAATGACATCTCTCCATTCCATTTCCCAAAGCTGCCTGACCCACTGAGTCCTGCACTTTGTGATTTGCTCAAGATTCCAACATCTGCAGTTCCTTGTGGCCCTAGATGGTGCCTTTGTTTCCCAACAGGTGGAAATGTAGTCATTAAATTATGAGGGGCGAGTCTGTGATTTGACAGAACTCTCAAAATGCATGAAGGTATTTGTTTGCAGCAACAGAAATTGATTGTAACCACTAGTTAAAGAACGATGGGAACTGAAATCAACAATATCTCTCTGTCTCTGTCTCTTTTTTGCTCAATCTCTCTCGGCCTGTCTGTCTTTGTTTCTTTCTCTCTGTCACTCTTTCTGCCACTCACTCTGTCACTCTCTCCGTCTCTCTCTCTCTGTCCGTCTCTCTCTCTCTCCCTCTCTATCTTTCTCTGTCTCTTTCTCACCATCAATTGCATAACACCAAAGGCCAAGAGAAAGTCATTGGTATTACTCATGTCTTTTCAAACAGTTATGGAAAGTTTAAAGACATTTAAGCAATATTGGTATATATTTTTAAATTCTAGATGACAAATACAATTGTACATTTGCATACCTTGAAAAATGGTGCAATAATTTCAAAAACAAAATAATTCTGACTACATCTGACTGGTCTGAAATCAGGGGATACATTTGCATCTTACAACTAATTAATACTTGGTTCCCAGGGATTGCAGCGATAATAAATATAGAAATAGAAACTCAGCAGATAAATCCTTTATGTGATTTGTCCTTGAGATAGAGCAGGCACACATCAACAGGGAAGAAAGATGAGTGGATAATATTAGGTAGAATTTATTGGAAATATAATTAAGTGCAGAGTGACTGAGCACTTTGAGGAACCCGAGTTGATTAGAGAGAACCAACATGGATTAGTAAAGATCACATCTCATAAACATAGAGTAACTGAATTTTTCATGGAATAAACTAATATTGTGGACTGGGGAATGTTTCCAGAAATCATTTCAGCACTATTCTATAAACAACTGTTTATTGCTATTAAATCTTGTGGAAGAGAAGACAACATGTTGATGCAGTTGAACACAAAGTGCTGGAGGAACTCTGCGGGTCAGGCATCTTCTGTGGAGGACATGCATAGGTGACGTGGAGGACATGCATAGGTGACGTTTAGGGTGGGGAGTGATTGTAGTAGCGGGAGCTGGCAAAGAGCTGTGGGGGCGGGACTAAGCCTGGCAAGTAAAGAAATGGGGAGGTCGTGTTGCAGATATATAAAACGTTGGTGAGGCCACATTTAGAGTATTGTGTTCAGTTTTGGGCACCATGTTATAACGAAAGGTGTGTCAAGCTGGAATGGGTGCAGAGAAGATTCACGAGGATGTTGCCAGGACGCGAGGGCCTGAGATATAGAAAGAGGTTGAACAGGCTAAGACACATCATTGGAGTGCAGGAGGATGAGGGGTGATCTTATAGAGGTGTAAAAAACTATGAGAGGAATGGATCAGGTAAACGCACAGAGTCCCTTGCCCAGAGTAGGGGAATAGAGAACCAGAGGAAATAAAGTGAGGAGGAAGAGATTTAATAGGACCTGAGGGGTAACTTTTTCACGCAAAGGGTGGTGGGTGTATGGAATGAGCTGCTAGAGGGGGTGTTGAGGCAGGGACTATCGCAACATTTACGAAACATTTAGACAGGTGCATGGATTGTATAGGTTTAGAGAGTTATGGGCCAAAGACATAGAATGACTCAATTGTACATTCTAACTTTGTTCAGTAATGACTGCTGCGTCACTCTATTGAAACTCCTCTGAGAAATCCAAACACACCACTTCAACTGATTCACCATTGCTTATTCTGCCAGGTACTACCTCAAAGAAACTGTAGCAAATTTGTTAAACTATTAAAAACTCATACATTTACACAGCATGGCCAATATCTTGAACACACTGAGGACCTAATCGAATCAGATACAATAATTAGTTTAAGACATTTGGACAGGCCCTTAAAGAGGGTAGGCATGGAAGAATGGAGCTCTAATGTGGCAAATGGGATCAGTGTAGATCGGCAAGAATGCTATCATGAATGAGTTGGGCCAAAGAGCCTTTTTCTCTGCTGTTTTTCAGGATGACTCAAACTCAAAAAACACCTGTATGACCTTTGTCCAGACCTATGATTGCTTTAAATAGTTTTGTTACCACCTATTTAATAATGAATTTATTAACAACATGGATATACAATAAAGAGCTTCTCCCCAAATTTCCTACATCAGGTTGGGACCCTTTTGAGTTTGATTGTAAGAGAGGGAGGAAAGCTGGGAAAGAGAGCTGGGGTGGGACAAAGCCTGGAAGTGATAGGTGGATATAGGTGAGTGGGTGATGTTGTTGGCAGCTGGGTGAAGAAGTTGACAAAAGCTATAGTTGAAAAGGGTAACAAAAGGGTGTCAGTCAACGAGCGAAAAAGAGTCAAATGTAAAACCATATGGTGCGATAAAAGTGAAAGGGGACAGGCGGGAGTGGGGAGGATGGGATGCAGGGCAGTTGCCCATCTGAAGATGGGTCTCAACCCGAAACGTCACCTACTCCTTTTCTCCAGAGATGCTCTCTGACCCGCTGAGATTCTCCAGCTTTTTGTGTCCATCTTCGTTTTTAACCAGCATCTGCAGTTCCTTCCTACACAGGATAGTTATTTGTTCTTCAGGTGAATGACATTCCTATTTAGTTCTCTACGTTCCTTTGGACAAATGGAAGATGACAAAATTACAGTGTGCGTAACAGAAGTGTGGGCTTGCACTTTTAATTTCTTATCTAAAGCATGCATTTAAGATGTTGAATGATTCAAAAAAAAAAAATCTGAGGTAGGACTTACTGTCACAAAGAGTTTTTTTTTAATTAAATGCAATTGTTCATTGTTGCCTTTCGTCTCCATATCGACAGGGAAACAAATTAACTGAAAAACGATTTTACAAATTCAATGATTCAACTTTGTTACAATTTGCACAGAGAATAATTGATTATACCTGAGCTGATGAATATCTTTGTCAAGCAAGAAGTCAGTAATGGACAGGGAGATGAATTGCTTTCCTCAGTGAAGTGTAGAAAACCAAATTTACAGACGTCATACAGATCTTTAACATATTGTCTCCTCCTACAGGGTTATGTACATAACCAAATGAGGTACTGTAATTCAACGGCAAATTTAAAAGATTATCTAATTTTGACAAATAAATTGAAGAAACAAATCTGGATAATTTATTCTATTTCTAATTTTAGCCCAAATTGCCCACATACATCGTTAGGATACATTTTCAGAATGTGCTTGGCATTATTGCACATCAACTCAGTGGGCTGTTTCCATGCATCAGGCTGCACAGTGGCACAGCGTTGCTGCCTTACAGCACCAGATATCCATGTTCGACCCTGACTACGGGTACTGTCTGTACGGAGTTTGTATGTTCTCCCTGTGACCACGTGGGTTTTCCCCGGGTGCTCTGGTCTCCTCCCACACTCTAACAACGTACAGATTCGTAGGCTAATTGGCTTTAGTAAAATTGTAAATTGTCCCCAGTCTATAGGATAGTGCTAGTGCAGGGGGAGTTCGCTGGTGGGCTGAAGTGTGGGTGAGCTGAAGTATCTTTAAAGTCTTAAAGGTGCTTCACTGGGTATTGTACTTATGTTATGGCAATAGTCTTACAGGTCTGTATGCAAAAATAGAATCTCACTGTACCTTGGTGCACATTATAATAAAGGAACCATTAAACCTTTAAACATACCAAGTTTGAATTCAAAAGCAGAATTTAGAGATTTCTAAGAAATGTAGTAAGTGAGCTTGGTGACCTGGGGAGGAATGGAAGGAGGGAGAGGTGACATAAAAAGAACATAAAAAAAAATAAACAAACACTTTGAGGACTGGACACAGATCCTCTGGGAGTCATTTGAAACACAGCCTCACAATTAAGGAAGTATGTCTGTCTTGAATTGCCGTTATTTAATTAAAACCTTTAGCGAAAAGCCATTTTATGACGTTTAAACGGTGAAAAATCTCAGGTGACTCAACTTTCTAGGAGGACGTTTAGACCTTTTTTTTAAGAAATTCACATTTGTTAAGAATTGAATGATTGATTAATAAAAAAATACACTATAAACCACGCTGACCATCGATCACCCGTTCACACTAGTTCAATGTCATTGCACTTTCACCTCCAATTTTGGGGCAATTTACAGAAGCCAATTAACCTACAAACTCACATGTCTTTGAGGGTCACTTCATATCTTCACTGAAATGTCCCCTTCTCAAAAAACCTGCACATCGTCTTTGGGATGTGGGAGGAAACTGGAGCACCCGGAGAAATGCTATGCAGTCACAGGGAGAACAGGCAAACTCTACACAGCCAGCACCCAAAATCAGGATTAAACCCAGTCGCCACTTAAATTTCCCCTTCTTGATTGTTTTGTTTAGAGATACAGTGTGGAAATAGGCCTCTCGGCCCATCGAGTCCACACTGACCAGCTATCACCCATGCACTAGTTCTATCCCACACACTAGGGGCAATTCACAGAAGCCAATCAAACCAAAAGCCTGCATGTCTTTGGAATATGGGAGGAAACCAGAGGAAACCCATGCAAACTCCACACAGACCACACCCATGGTCAAGATCGAACCCGGGTCTCTCGCACTGAGGCAACAAGTCTACCAACTGCGCCACTGTACTTTTATAAAAGATTGCTTAGCAAAGTTTTGGAAATAATTTAGATAAACAGAACGGTAAGATTTAAATGGAGGCATGTACTTTTCTTTATCACTGGTTATTTTGAATCCATCACATTTTCTGTAATCTTAAATTAATTCCTCAGTAAATTTCTACTTGTTCTGTTAATTCACTCCGTCCCATTATCAATATCACCCTTCACCCAACACATAGCTTGGATGATTGTTAACAATGCACTGAGCATTTTGGCAATTTGAACTAGCTCTGGGTTACCTGGCAAAGTTTAAAAATATTTTGTTTAAGCCAATGAATTTAAAAACAGTAAGATCTCCACATGCTGAAGGGGAAACTGATGAGAAGGAGTCTACTCCTATTGCAGCACACTGTTCCTCAATGATAATAGCTCGCAACAAGACCTTGGACCAGTTCCCAATTCTTGGCAGGCACTTCCAAACAAAGACAGGCATCAATAATTAATTTCACTATCACATTGCCAGACTTGCCTTTGGTTCATTGAGGAAAAGATTTGAAGATCAAAACCTGAGATCTAGCACAAAATTCCTAGTCTACCAGGCAGCATTGATTCCTGCCCCTTTATTTGCTCCAGAGACATGTGCCTCCTTCAGTTGTTCTTTCAAGGCTTAGAAAATGTCTCTCGCATAGTCTTTGCAAAACCTTCCAAATTAATCGGTGACACAGTGGCGCAGCGGTAGAGTTGCTGCCTTACGGCGCCAGAGACCCTGGTTCAATCCTGACTTCAGGAGCTGTCTGTCTGGAGTTTGTACATTCTCCCTCTGATTACATGGGTTTTCTCCAGATGCTCCAGTTTTCTCTCACAGTCCAACTTACAATATATGACTCCATATGCAAAAAAAACCCCAGCTACCTACATATTAATTATCTTTAAAAAAACTAATCCTGTAGATGCAAGTATATCATTGGGGTTATCAAGTGGGCAATTCCCTTCATTGGTGTTTTGTTGAGATAGGCCCACAACACCTTGGGAAGGCTCAACAATTGGTTCTGGCATCCCAGGACAAACAAACACCGCTCAAAACATGATCTCACCACCTATGCTACCAGTCTACTAAATAAAAGAAGCTGCAGCCAATTAGCTCATTCTAACAAATGCTAAACACCTGCATCCTATATTACACTAATCCTGGCCCATCATTAAGTTTGTAACACCACAAATATCACCCTTGCATAAGACCGGGATACACTTGCACAGACTACAATTACAAAGAAATACACATACTGCATATCATACGTTTCCTTTCTGCCTCCAACTGACACTATTTCTTCTCCACCAAATCCTCTGCTGCCTCTGATATTTGCTTTACAGCCTGACTCATACTCTGTCCACAAATTCCCAGTTCGCCAAATAGCGACGTGGTTGATCTCACTATGAAACCTCTACAACCCACATCTACTGGGCGTACTTGCTCTCCATCCTCATTGATGCACTTCCGCTGCCAACTCTACCTTTTCCTTTCATATGCCTCATCCACTAAGTTCTCCCAAGGCACTGTCAGTTCTATAAAATACACTATCCTCTGACTAACTGACTATAACACTATATTAGGCCTCAAACTAGTAGTAATTATTTCCTGCGGAACAACAAGCTTTCCTCCCAAATCTACCCGCATCTCCCAATCATTGGCTCCCCGTAATTGGCCTGACTCATACCTATCTGAAAACTTCCCTCCTCTACTTTTCTCTCCCTCATGGACAAAATGAATCGCTACACTCTCAGTCCTGATGTCTACTGAATTCACCTGTACACTCATCCTCTCAATTGCTGCAGTTATGCACTTCAATACCTGGTTATGCCGCCAAGTATACCGACCCTGAGAAAGACTAGTCCTACATCCTGACAAAATATGCCTCAATGTTGCCACCTTGAAACACACGGGACACGCTGGATCCCCACCTACTCATTGTTTGAGGTTCTGCGGTGTTGGCAGCACATCATAAATAGCCCTTATAAAGAAACGTACCTGACCCACCTCCATACACCACAGGTCCCTCCAGCTAAACCTCTTCTTTTCTACACTTTCCCAGTTCATCCACTGTCTCTGCTTAACTTAAGCTACTGCCCCTACACATCTCACTGCTTCCTCCTGACGATGTACCTTTTCTACAACCAATTTCCTCCTCTCTGTTGGACCTGCCTTACTCCACACTGGTTTCCCTACTCTGAGCCCTAAACCTCCTTTCCCTAGCTGCACCCGACCAACAATGTCTGTCTGCCTCAGAACTGCTTGTGCTTCTTCTACTGCCTGCTTTGAGTTCCACTTCATCCCTCTAGTTACACTCGGCTCCATTACTAACTAAGATATCCATACTCCCTGATAATTGCATCTCTAACCTCACCTTAGCACACTTAAACTCCTCTGTTAGGCTGGACAACGGTAAATGGAGAATACCATTCCCATATAAAGCCACATTAATAAGACACCATGGAACTTATATATGAACTAACCAATCTCTCTAACCTTATCACCTTAGAAATTGGCACCTCATATACTGTCAATGGCCACATCAACCAAGGGAATAGCCCAAACTGCAAACACCACAACTTCAACTTGCCTGGAAGCCCTGACTTCTCTATCCTTTCTAACCCGCCAGTAACATCATTTCTAAGTTTCTGAACCTGGTCAGTGCCATCCAACTTCCTGTTATACCACCTACCCAAACTTTTAACTATTTTCTCCATTGTATATTTAATAGGAATCTGAGAGGTAACTTTTTCACACAAGGGTGGGGATGTATGGGACGAGCTGTCGGAGGAGATAATTGAGGCAGGTTCTATCGCAACGTTCAAGAAACATTTAGACAGGTACATGGACAAGACAGTTTAGAGGGATATGAGCCAAACGCAGGCAGGTGAGACGTGCAGATGGGACATGTTGGTCAGTGTGAGCAAATTGGCTGTAGGGCGTGTTTCCACACTGTATGACTATAACAGTGGAACAGGGGGGGGGGGGGGGGGGGTAGATGGAGATCATGAGCCCTAAGGATATCCAAGTGTACCCTGCAACAGTGTCTCCAAGGATAATCGAGGATGAGATGACTTAGGGGTCAAAATATTGAGATAACATTCTTTTGGGTGAAATTGAACAATGGATATATCAAGGTGGGAAGTGATGGCATGCATGATATGTTACATCAGGAACTTACTACAGCACCGCTCAATGTAAAAGCTGGGAATCAATGATGATCCCTCCTGGAACAACATGGGCTAATTTCACTGGCACCACACCAATGTGCCAAGTAAGCACATACTTAGAGTTGCTGCCTTACTGAGCCACACACCCGGGTTTGATTTTGACTACGAGTATTGTCCGTATGGAGTTTGTACGTTACACCGTGTGACCGTGTGGGTTTTCTCTGGGTGCTCCCATTTCCACCCACACTCAATTCAATTCAATTCAATCTTTAATTGTCATTGTGCAGTGTACAGTACAGAGACAACAACATGCAGTTAGCATCTCACCCAGAAGAGCGAACTTAGGCTAATGAACGGTAAAATATATATATGTACAAACAGTATCAGTAGTGCAATTTTACTGGGGGAGGAGTGTCCGGAAGGGGGGGGGGGGGTGACTGGCAATCACAGAGGTGCAGAGTTAAGTATTGTAACAGCCCCAGGGAAGAAGCTGTTCCTGAACCGGCTGGTCCGGCAACGGAGAGACCTGTAGCGCCTCCCGGATGGGAGGAGGGTAAACAGTCCGTGGCTGGGGTGAGACCAGTCCTTGACGATGCTGCGCGCCCTTCGCAGACATAGCTTGCTTTGGACAGACTCAATGGAGGGGAGTGAGGAACCGGTGATGCGTTGGGCAGGTTTCACCACCCTCTGCAGTGCTTTCCAGTCAGAGACATAGCAGTTGCCATACCATACTGTGATACAGTTGGTAAGGACGCTCTCGATGGTGCAGTGGTGGAGGTTCACCAGAATCTGAGGAGACAGATGGACCTTCTTTAGACTCCTCAGGAAAAAGAGACGCTGGTGAGCCTTCTTGACCAGTGTTGAGGTATTGTGGGTCCAAGAGAGGTCATCAGAGATGTTGACCCCCAGAAACCTGAAGCTGGAAACACGTTCCACCTCCGTCCCGTTAATATGGATGGGGGTGTGCGTGCAACCCCTAGACCTTCATAATGAGCTCCTTGGTCTTCTTGGACTTAAGGGCCAGGCTGTTGTCAGCGCACCATGCTGCTAGGAGCTGAACCTCCTCCCTGTAGGCCGACTGATCGTTGTCGCTGATGAGGCGAATCACCGTTGTATCATCTGCATACTTGATGATGGTGTTAGAACCATGTACAGGTGTACAGTCGTAGGTGAAGAGGGAGTAGAGGAGGGAGCTCAGCACACAACCCTGTGGAACGCCAGTGTTCAGAGTGAGGGTGGAAGAGGTGTGGTTGTCCAACCTAACAGACTGGGGTCTGTTAGTTAGGATTCCAGTAACCAGTTGCAGAGGGAGGGGTTGATGCCCAGGTCGCTGAGTTTGGTGATCAGTTTTGAGGGGATAATGGTGTTAAATGCTGAGCTATAGTCGATGAACAGCATTCTCATATAGGTCTCTCTGTTGTCGAGGTGGGAGAGGGCGGAGTGGAGTGCTGTTGAGTTGGCATCCTCCGTACTCCTGTTCTTGCGGTAGGCAGCCTTTGAGGTGTGCCAGGACCAGCCTCTCGAAGCACTTGGTGATGATGGGAGTAAGTGCAACTGGGCGGAAGTCGTTGAGGCTCGCCGCAGTGGAGTGTTTTGGCACCGGCACGATGGAGGTGGTTTTAAGGCACGTGGGGACAACTGCTTGGGCAAGTGACAGGTTGAAGATGTCAGTCCAGACGTCTGTCAGCTGCGCAGCACAGGTACTGAGGACGCGCCCGGGGATGCCGTTAGGCCAGCAGCCTTAAGTGTATTAATCTTACGCAGTGCTACATACACGTCGTAGGGGGTGAGTGTGAGGACTGGTAATCAGCAGGGAGCACAGCCTTGATGGCCATCTCTTGATTGTCTCTGTCAAAGCGGCCATAAAAGTGTAAGCTCCTCAAGGAAGGATGCGTTGCTGGATGTGGGGGTGGTGTTGGTGGATCTATAGTCCGTGATGGCCTGGATGCCTTGCCACATGCGTCGGGGGTGGGAGTTGTTATTGAAGTGCTCCTCAATCCTAAGCTTGTAGCTATGCTTGGCCTTCTTGATGCCCCTCTTCAGGTTAGCCCTGGATGAACTGTAGGCTCGAGCATCGCCTGACCTGAAAGCGGTGTCTCGTGCTTTCAGCAGTAGCCTGACCTCGCTGTTCATCCATGGCTTCTTCGGGATTGTGGTAATCCGTTTGAGGGTGGTAACACTGTTGATGGTGGAGTTGATAAATTCCAAAACAGAGGATGTATACGAGTCAATGTCCGTGTGGGAGTCAAGGGTGGCCTGAGCTGCAAACGCATTCCAGTCAGTTTCCAAAACGCTGCTGAAGTGTGAAGTCCGCCTCCTCTGACCAAACTTTAACTGTCCTCACTGTGGGTTTAACACGTCTGATGAGTGGGGAGTACTCTGGGAGCAGGAACAATGAGAGGTGATCAGACTGACCAAGGTGGGGGAGGGGGATGGCTTTGTAAGCTTCAGCCATATTTGTGTAAACTTTGTCCAGTATCTTATCTTATCTAGTGGCGAAGGAGACATGTTGGTGGAATTTGGGGAGTACAGTCTTCAGGTTGGAGTGATTGAAGTCACCCGCAACAATGAAGGCTGCCTCGGGGTTGTGAGTCTGTTGTTTGCTAATGGCAGTATGCAGTTCTTTCATCGCAAGCTTAGCATTAGCGTCAGGAGGAATATAGGCTGCAGTCACAACAGTGGAGGTAAACTCTCTGGGCAGATAGAATGGTCTGCATTTAACCAAGAGGAACTCTAGGTTAGCTGAGCAGTGACTCTCGATAATGGTGGTGTCTGTGCACCATGGTTTATTTACACAAATGCACAGACCCCCACCTCTGGTCTTACCGGAGTCTGTCGTTCTGTTCGCTTGGAGTACATGACGCCCCGTTAGCTTGATGGCGCTGTCAGGAACATCGGTGTTGAGCCAGGTTTCAGTGAAGATCAGGATGCTGCAGTCTTTGATCCAGTTGTGGGAGGTGATCAGTAGCCGGAGTTCGTCCATTTTGTCTGCCAGTGAGCGTGCGTTGGGGAGGAAAAGGCTAGGAATCGATGGCCTGTGTGGGGCTCGTTCTAACCTAGCCTTTAACCCACCTCGGCATCCTCGGTGGTGCTTGCGTTCTCGTCGCCGTCTGTGGGTGCTTCCGGTCGGCCAAGCTGACTTGGTGCGCTCCGCTGGTCCGCTGCCTCGCAGCTCCACTGGGTCCGCAGCTCCGCAGCTCCACTGGGTCCGCTGCCTCGCAGCTCCACTGGGTCCGCCGCCCCGCAGCTCCGCTGTGCTGGCAAGTTTGGGAGGGGGACGGAGTTCGTCCAGAAAGTTGTAGAAGCCGCAGGAACCGAAGTTCAGTAGTTCCTGCCGGCTGTATGAGAGGAGTGCAAGACTGCTCTGAGTGAGCAGACTTAAAACAAGTAAGTAAATTAAACCTAATTCGCAAATTCTCGGGAGACACGGGGCGTCGCGATGCGCCTGCGCCGCCGCCGCCATTTTGAAAAAAGATGAAAAAAAAAAAATGAAAACAATTTCGTCCAAAGACGAATAGGTTTGTAGATTAATTGGCTTCGGTAAAAAAAAATCTAAATTGTCTCTAGTGTGTAGGATAGTGTTAGTGTACCGAATGATCGCTGGTAGGCGCGGACACGGTTGGCTAAAGGGTCTGATTCCGCGAGGCATCTCTAAAGTCTAAAGTCCAAACTAAAGTGTAAAATTTCTGCACCATTGCAAAAAGAACTGAAAATAGTTGTAACTGTGTTTCATTACAGTCAAAGTGCATTTTCAATAACATGGCACCGAAATTAAAAAAAAAAGTCAAGGCTTTTTTTTATTGCTTTTTGTATTTGTTCTGGTGAAATGTACCGTGAAACAGTCGAGTGCAAGTAATAAAAGTACCTGAATAAGGACATTAATCTCCAATATAAGAACCTACTCATACTGTACATAATTGTAAGTGATGACCGTGAGATGTAGTTTAAGGTACAGCATGGAAACAGGCTATCCAGCCCACCAAGTCCACGCCTGGCTCACCCATGCCGAACAAAATCTACACTAGTCCCAACTGCCCACATTTAGAAACATAGAAAATAGATGCAACAGGAGGCCATTCGGCCCTTCGAGCCGGCACCGCCATTCAATATGATTATGGCTGATCATCCAAAATCAATACACCTTTCCTGCTTTCTCCCCATTTCCTTTGATTCTGTTAGCCCTAAGAGCTATATCTAATTCTCTTGAAAACATCCCGTGAATTGGCCTTCCACTACCTCACCTTGGGGAGAAAGACTTACCACAGATCCACAACTCATGGACTGGGAATAAGTTTTCTCCTCATTTTCTCAGTCCTAAATGGCCTACGTCTATTTCTTTTACAAACTGGTGAACTCCATGCTTCTGTACTTCCCTAAACATAGGGAACAGCTTATCCTGCATCTGCATGTCCAATCCTAACGTTAGAATTTATTGTTTCTATTTTGAAAGCCATTTCATCTTTAAATTACAGTGATTATATAAGCCCAGTCGATCGATTTTGGTTCCATATCCGTTTAAATATGTTTCCCTAATCCATGTTACCTAATCGGGATGTCTCTGCACGATGAGGGCATCGCCTCTCTCATCAGAGCCACTCTTATGCATTAAATTTCAAAAGAAAAATAAGCAAAATAATAGCATTTTATTAAATAGTCGATCAAAAATTGTGTTCTCAAGACTTCTCATGGCTACAGTTTGCCCAGAAGAATGATAATTGATGATACACTGGAACATAGACTTGCATTGTGGCGATTCTATTTAATAAATCAATTGGTTATGGAACCCAGCCACCAGTTATATCAATTTTTTTTTTAAAAAGGTACCCAAATCTTCTCACTATAATTCTTCATGTACTTCTGCAAGGAATATCATATGCCACGCTGGACCAATGACATTTCAGTGATCCATTCCCAGGTTCCAAAAAGCTTAAAAAAAACATCCAGTTGTTTTTGATATTTTAGCCCCAGAAAAACATTATATGGATTAGGGGCTAGAGAGGACTGAGTGGAGGCAGCTGGGAACACCAGATAACCTGGGGGATTTCAATCCTGACCATGTGTGTGCTCTCTGTGTGGTGTTTGCAACTCCCTGTGACCACATGAGTGTTTTTCTGGGTGCTCCGGTTTTCCCTCCACATTCCTAAGATGTACAAAATTGGTAGGTTATTTAAGCTACACTTAAATTCCCCTTTTTTGCAGTGTGCGAATCTGGAGGAGGAATTGATGACGACCATATACTATACATGGGCAAAGAATTAACGTTGATTGATTATTAATTTATACCTCATGGGGGTTCTCCGCTAAGGCCAGCAGCATAATCAAGGATGAGTTGCAGCCTAGCCACAAACCCCTTATCCCACTCTCATTCATCGTGGCTAAAAAATGTACCGAACTGTGTAAAAAATTGCACAACTTCCATATTCGAGTTCAGAGGCGCGGACAGTTTCTTCCCAGCTGGCTGTTTTCAAGGCAACTGAAATCATTTCCCACGACAACAGTGGCTGATATACTATCTAACCTCTTTGGTGACCCTCGGGGACTATCCATTGATCGCACTCCTGCTGGCTTTACCTTGCACTGAACCCGCCATTCCCTTATCATGTCTCTATAAACTTTAAATGGCTCGAACTGAAAATATGTATTATCTTCTGCTGACTAGATGCACGGCAATAAAGCTTTTTCAACTGTTACTCTCCTGTACACGTGACAATAAAACTAAACAACTAAACTATTGTATCAATGTTGGATTAATTTTTATATAGGATGATCGATGGATCAGAGTGTGGACTCGGTGGGGCCGAAGGTGCCTGTTTCCATGTTGTATCACTCTTCTCTGGATTGTTTCTCTTGGCACCTCATGTTTTTTTTGACTGAGTTCCTCTATGGTGGTCACAACATTAAAATTTAAATCAGGACTTTGTAGTTAATCAGTAAAATCTAAACCAATTTTGTCACTAAGGATTGATCTATCACTGAGAACAGGAAGAAACACTTTTCATTTCTGCTCCAGCCTGAAATTTCTGACTGAGGCCAACAGCACGCAGGGCTAAAAAGAAAATCTACTTGGTACACAAATTGGTGTGTTTTGTTCTTGGGTTTATGGGTGTCACATTGGAAAAATTCCCACTTGGCGCTTGCGGTGTCTGTTGATGTTTTTCTAAAACTCCTGATTTAAATTTGGTTCAATACTAATAGAGTTAAAATAAACCTGATTAAATAACATGGTCTGAAGAAGGGTCCTGATTGAAAAAAATGTTGCCTATCCATTCCCTCCTCAGATTGCTGCCTGACCACTGAGGTTATTTCCAGCACTTTGTGTCTTCGTGTTGTGAACCTGCATCTTCAGTGTCCTTGGGATCTTGATATGTTGATAAAATAGTTTATGGCGTGTGTGGAGAGTAAGTGTCGTGAGTGAATGAGTGAGTGCATGAGTGAATGACATTTCTCTGCGGGGGGGCATGGTTTAGAGGGATGTTTTGCGTTGGGACTGTTTCTTTTAGATTGAAGACAGGGTCTCAACCTGAAATGTCGCCTGGACGCCCGATGAGTTTTCTCTCAGCACTTTGTGTCTTCCTCAAGAATTGCAGCATCTGCAGGTTTTTGTGTATCAGCAATCCACTCCAAAACTCAACCTGCCATCCACCCCAGAAACATTCTTCTCTATTGTACCAAAAATTAAAATACGAAAACAATAGTCTGTTTGGGGATGGCGTCTACAGGAATACTAGTCTGAATAAATTTAATATATTCTTTTGGCAATTAGAAG
Source organism: Okamejei kenojei (assembly GCA_035221665.1). Lineage (NCBI taxonomy): Eukaryota > Metazoa > Chordata > Chondrichthyes > Rajiformes > Rajidae > Okamejei > Okamejei kenojei. Next base: position 27,059,916 of record CM069154.1, on the reverse strand, counting down.
GACATTATAAGTCTTCCTCGATTGAAATTCAATGAGAGACTGCGGGTTCTAAACTTGATATTGATTGGAGAGACCTATCCCTACTGCTGCTATTTCAACTGTTGTGGCATTTCACATTATCTCTCATTGTCGAAGAGAATGCAGCAAATAAATATGATTTCATCAGCAGTATCTTCTCTTGTAGATGGGAAACTTATTCTATTAATAGCTTTAAAGTGGTTTTGATTGCATTGCTTACTGAATGTCCTGATTGTGCTGTGTGTCTCACATCTGTGCCTCGGTTTTAGTCTGACTTTTTGAAAACCAGAACTGATGGGAATGATATCACAGGCTGGGCGAATTCAATGTCTCGAAAATCCCATTTCATTCTAAATGAATCTTATCACAAACCACCTTGCACAGTACAATAACCCTATTCCGAGTCCTGAACCAGATACCAAATATAAGAAATGAGTTAGACAGTCATTAAATTGTTGGTTTCTTGTTATTCACTGCAATTTCTTTTTTGCTTATCCAGAAGGTTTATGTTTCATTCTGGCACTAATTTGTTTATGTATTTTGTATTTCTTGGCAGTCAGAAATATTTGGAAACAGCCCATCTATTTAATTCCTTCAGAAATATACTAATTCCTACAATCAAGTGTAGAACCAGTCTAACTGGTATAATGAAAAGTTATATTAGTCATAATCATAAAGTAATACAGTGTGGAAACAGGCCCTTCGGTCCAACTCGCCCACAACGGCCAACAATGTCCCATCTACCCTAGTCCCACTTGCCTGAGCTTGGTCCATAACCCTCCAAACCTGTCCAATCCATGTACCTGTCCAGCTTTCTTAAATAATGGGATAATCCCATCCTCAAGTACCTCCTCTGGCAGCTTGTTCCATACATCCACCACCCTCTGTGTGAAAAAGTTACTCCTCGGATTCCTATTAAATCTTTTCCCCTTCACCTTGAAGGGATGGGGGAAAAGGAGCAAATTAATAATATTAATATAATATCAGGGTGGAGGGGTGGTTAGTGTGTGTGTGGGGGGTGGTTAGTGTGTGTGACGCCACAGGTCACCCCCACCCCCGCAACCGCACGATGAGGGGACAGGACCCAATGGGTCCCACTTGGTCTAGTATCCCTCCAAACCTGTCCTTTCCATGTATCTGGCTAATTGTTTCTTAGACCTTGCAATGGTTCCTGCTTCAACTACCTCCTCTGGGTAAAAGACTCTGTGCATCCACCCGATCTATTCCTCTCATGGTTTTGTATACCTCTATAAGATCTCCCCTCATCCTCCTATGCTCCACGGAATAGAGACCCAACCTCTCCCTATAGCTCACACCCCCTAGTCCTGGCAATATCCTTGTATATCTTTTCTGAACCCTTTCAAGCTTGACAATATCTTTCCTATATTCAGAGTCTGATTAAAATGCAAGACTGTTCAAATCTGGCATTTAAGAGACTTTTGTATCAGCACATGGATATGCAGACAAAAGGATGATGTGCAAGTGGCTAAGAATTTGTCTTGGCACAATGTTCGGCTCAGATATTGTGAGCTGAAGGGCCTGTTACAGTTCCTGTGGTGGAAACAGGTACCCTCACAACATTTAAGAAGAATCTGGATAAGCATTCGAATAGCCAAAGCTAAGGACTAAGTGCTCTTAGATGGGGTTTGTAGATTGGTTATTTCCTACTAACCAATTGTAGTGCTTGTTAGTAGTTGCTCCGCCTAATATACGATTTATATTACCAAGATTTTGCTTACATAATTCTGTCTGAGTAGCTGCTAGTTACTGTAATGTCCTGCAGACCCATGCTGTAAGTGGACTTCAATAAATATGTGTTGTATCTTGACGTGTGAACGACTCGACTCATTACAGGGTTAGTATAGGCATATGGTCATCATATACATGATGGGCCAAAAGCCCTGTTTCTGTGCTATGCGATTCCATTACTGTTCTGGACTCTTATCTGTTATTTTGCTTTCTCCCAGGAAATTACTTGGCATCCATGATAATTAGGAATTTTATACTACGATGCAAGAAACTTTGGAGGTGTGTGGGGCAGGACCAATGGACCTTTTGTTTACTAATGGAACATAAAACAGAACAGCACAGCAACAGGCCCTTCAGCCCATGATGTCTTAGCCAAACAAGATGTCAAGTCCAACTATTATCTGCCTGCACATAATAACAATGTCCGTACATTCCCTGCATATCCATGTGCCTATCCAAAAGTCTCTTAAATGCTACTATGGTATCTTCCGGATCCACCGCCCATGGCAGCGAGTTCCATGCACTCATCACCCTGTGTGTAAAAAAAACTTGCCCCGCACATTTAAACTTTGCCCCTCTCACCCTAAAGCTATGCCCTCCACTATTTGATCTTTCCAACCTGACTGAAACTTATACTTGCCTTATCCATATTACGAAAAGCCTGATCTTGACCACTTCCTGTTGCACTGCATAATGATTTTAGAAACAAACGCTTCCACTTACGGCTATGATTTTTGGCCATCCTACTCAGAGTCCCCCATCGCTGGTCAGGACAAGATGATTTTTCCCATCGATTGAAAATAAAAGAATTATTAATCCTTAAAAAATGTTGAGATTCTCTCTCCTGAAGGCCACATCCCTTCCAGAGGGACTATAAAACCCGGAAGCGTTGAGGTGCCTCAGTTCTCTGCAAGATGGGGGAGGGAGAGGTCGCAATTCTCAGTCTCAGCTGTGAATAACACTGAACACATGTCTACTAAACTGTGAGTGGTTTTACTGACCTGTCAGTGCCCTTGATGTGGTTTGAAAATGTAGTTTGAAAATGCAAAAGTGTGTTTTGGTTTGAAAATGCTAAAGCTGTGTTGCCTTTGGTTTGAAAATGCTAAAGCTGTGTTGCCTTTGGTTTGAAAATGCTAAAGCTGCCTTGCCCTTGGTTTGAAAATGCTAATGCTGCCTGCCTTTGGTTTGAAAATGCTAAAGCTGTCTTGCCTAATTAAAGTTGCCTTGCCTTTATATAATTAAAAGTCTAATCTTGACCACTTCCTGTTTGCGCTTTATATTGATTTTAGAAAAAACGCTACCACGTACGGCTGTGATTTATGGCCATCTAACTCAGAGTCCCCCTCTGCTCATCACGTGCCAAGGATTTTTCCCATCGATGAAAACTAAAATAATTATTAGTGTTTAAAAAATGTTGAGATTCTCTCGCCCTGTCAATCACGCCACGAAGGGCATGCCTCTTATGATGGAAGGGGAGGGGCTATAAAACCTGGAAGTGTGGTTGTGGCTCAGTCTCTACAAGATGGGGGAGGGAGAGGTCACGACTTGCTGTCTTTAGTGCCTTGCACCCTGCTTTAAATGGTATGAAAGTACACTTGAATTTGGTGGCCTTGCACCCTGCTTGAAATGGAATTTCAAGGAATAGCCGTGAGGCAACTGCCAGTCCACCAGCCGTGAGTGAGTGAGCTGCCAGCACAACAGGCTTGAGTGACTGAGCCGCCAGCCCAAGAATCCATTCGGCCCACAATGTCCATACTATTCCTCTGGAAACCAGTCCCTTCAGCCCACAACACCCATACTAGTGCTCCAGAAAGCCCCCCCCCCCCCCCCCCCAACTGGCCACCAATGTTGGAATTGGTGGAGAGGTGGAATATTCAAGTCAAGTCAAGTCACTTATTTATAGAGCACATTTACAAAACAACTCTCGTTGGCCAAAGTATTTTACATTGGTGGAGGTATTAACATTATACAACAGTGGTTCATAGATTAATTAAATACATAAATACCTACATATAGCCCTCAAGAGAGAGGACAAGAGAGAATAAGGCTTGAGAGTAAAGATGAGTCGATGGAGGGGGCATTTCTGATGGGAAGGGGGATGCTGTTCCACAGTCTAGGAGCTGCAACCGCAAAGGCGCGGTCACCCCTGACCTTATGCCTAGACCGCGGGATGTTCAGTAACCTCAAGTCGGCCGATCTGAGGGACCAAGAGGTGGTGTGGTGGGTAAGCAGACTTTTGATGTAGGGGGATATTGCGCTGGGGGACCAGCCCTCCCGTGTAATGCTGGGACCCAACGGGTCCCACTTAGTCTAGTAATTTTATATACTTATATCAGGTCTGTGGGCTGTGTCTCCAGTTGCACTACAACTTTGTTGATTTTTTGGATAAGTATTATGGTTATTAATTTATTGAAATTGTTTTTGTGATTATTTTATTTATCTGTGTGTACTGTGTGTTTCCAAGCCTGTTAAGCTGCTGCAAAATGGGAATGTAATTGTTCCTTTGTAAGTACATATAACAATTAAACACTTAACTTTTGATTTGCCTCTTGATATTTGTTGTATGATTGAGTTGTTTTAGATGATGGAGGTGGCAGAAAATATAAATAATCACTAATCAAAACAAAATAGTATAATGCAAAACAAGAACTACATTTTAAATGAGTAACTGTACCTTTTAACTGACAATCCAGCACTAAATAACTTCCTGGATATTCATCATTGATGACGCCATCATCGCATGAATGCTGATGTACAAAATTCATGTGCTGAAGGGCTGCAAAATCACGAGAAGTATAGATTGTGTAGATGCACAGAGTCCTTGCCCAGAGTAGGGGAATCGAGAACCAGAGGACATAGGTTTAAGATGAGGGGGGAAAGATTTAATAGGAACCTGAGGGGTAACATTTTCACACAAAGGGTGGTGGGTGTATGGAACGCACTGCCAGAGGAGGTAGTTGAAGCAGGGACTATTGCATCATTTAAGAAACAATGAGACAGGTACATGGAAAGGACAGGTTTAGAGGGATATGGACCAAATGTAGGAAGGTGGGACAAGTGTCGATGGGATATGTTGGTCAGTGTGGGCAAGTTAGGCAGGAGGGCCTGTTTCCCTGCTGTATGGCTCTATGACTTTGATTCAATGGCTGTAGAGACCATTCCTGTTCTTACGTGTTCATGTCTATTGGTGTAATTGACTAATTGAGAACAAAACTGGCCAAGCTCTTAAAGAAAGCACAAGGGTCGCAGTATGTTATCAAACTGTAGTCTCTCCAGCTAATGCAGTATTTATGCTGCTTTCTAAGCATTTGGCTTCTCTATCACGACAGTCATGCACATTACGCACAAACCATGTCTGCTTAATGTCCTCACTCAATATCATATCACCCATAATAATTCCTGTAGCCAGGAATACTCATGAATGTGTGTTCATCTATGCAAGGTTAAAGCTAGGCATTGGCTGGTGTGTTGAGCTACAATTTAGCATTGTGGATGTCAAATTAGCTTCACGGTGACTGATGTTATGACCTGAGCCCCGGACACACTTCCAGTGGGTGTTAACAATGCAGATTTATAACCACACTCATTTGGCAGCCAACATGACGTGCACTGCAAGTGATTGCTATGAACTAATTGACCTTCTGTACTGCCCAAACAATGCATGCAACCTTGCTGAAATTTGCAATTTGTTTCCTTCCTTATTTGAAAACATCAAACCAACTTACTTCAAACAGGAATGGTCCTCCCAACGTTATAACCAATTATTAAGAATCAATTATTTCTGACTAACAAATTAAAATGTTATTCTAATAGAAAAGGTTGATCGTGGTAGTACAGTCAACATTGTGTATACAATTTATTTTTCAAAAACTTTCTGCAAAGAAGCCACAATGGAAATTTATTGAAACGTGGAAATTTGTGGAATGGGATTATTGATATAATCTTAATTCGGAGGCAGTCGGTAAAGACTTGGAGACACTAAGGGCTGGAGTAACTCAGCAGGTCAGGCAGCATCTCTGGAGAAAAAGGATGGGTGATGTTTCGGGTCGGATCCCTTCTTCAGACGATGCATGGTTGGAACTTTTTTTTCATGTCTGAAGATGGGTTCCAATCTGAAAAATCATCTATTATTTTTTTCCAGTGATGGTGCCTGATCTGCTGAGTTACTCCAGCATGTTGTGTCTATCCATGATATCAACCAACATCTGCAGTGTTTCCTACACAGGTAAATAATTCTGACACAATGATGATAGACTAAGGTGGGTATGTGAGGAAATTTGGGAGTCCCATATAACAAAAAATATATGACCTTTGCAAACTTAAGGAACTGAAATTACTGGTTTACCAAACAAGGCACAAAGAGTTGGATTAACTCAGCACCTCAGGTGGCATCTCTAGAGAAAATGAACAAGCGATGTTCGGTTTGTGACCCTTCTTCAGACTGATTGTGGTAAGGGGAAGAAACATCTCCCTCACCTTTATCCACCTACCACTCGCCCGCTCGCATCTCTCTTCCAGTTTTCTCCCACTACTACAATCAGTCTGAAGAATGGTTCCAACTCGAAATATTAATTATTCACGTTCTCCCGAGATGTCGCCGTGTGACATTTGGTGACACTTGGTGACATTTGCAAAGTTTAGTTGAACTAAATGGATAGGAAAGGTTTAGATGGATGTGGGCCAAATGCAGGCAGTTGGGACTAGTGTAGATGGAGTATCTTGGTTGGTGTGGGAACGTGAGAAGTAGAGAGAGAGGGGAGAAATGGGGATAGAGTGCAGAGACGGAGGTGTATGGAAGGTAGAGTGAGCAAGGGTAAGGAAAAAATTGTCTCCATATCGTTGGGACTGGCAGCAACATTTGACAGCCACCATCCATCATTCCAGCTGATCAATAGATGGAAAGTTTCTGAGGCACAAACGTGCTGCCAGAACCAATTTTCTTTCCCTCAAAGGCTCGAGATCATTGTGATGAAGGAGGAAAATAACAAACAACAATTCATGAAATGCCTTTAGCCACATGTCTCATGTGTTCACCAAAAAAAGGAGGTGAAGGAAATCAACTTTGAATTTCACCAGATATTGTACAGGGCCATTACAATGGATCCATCCAGTATAATTACAAATTAAAAAGTGACGATCATATGAAAACTAAATGGGAACAGCATCAAAAATATGTGTTTGCTCCTCCATTGCTCTTCAGTGCATTGTTGCATTGATGTGATTCTCGCATTGAGGTGGAAGATCAAGATCTAAGAAATGTAGCCTGAAGTTATAACATTGAGGTAGGATGATCAAGGGGGCAATGTGGCGCAGCGGTACAGTTGCTGCCTTACAGTGCTTAAGACTCGGGTTCAATCTTTACTATGGGTGCTGCCTGTTGGGAGTTTATACATTCTCCCTGTGACTACATAAGTTTTCTCCGGGTGTTACTGATTCCTCCCATACACCAAAGACATACAGATTTGTAGGTTAATCAGCTTTGATAACATTGTAAATTGTCCCAAGTGTTTAGGATAGAGCTGGTGTAGGGGAATCGTTGGTCGGCACGGACTAGGTGGGCCGAAGGATATGTTTCCCCACGCCATATCTCTAAAGTCTAACGTAAAGTCTAAAAAAGTCAAGGTCGTAGAAATTTGACAGTGAGCAATTGGAAAAAAACACATCTCATGATGGAAAGACACAAAATACCAGAGTAACTTAGCGAGAGGCAGCATCCCTGGAGAATATGGAATAGGTGACAATTTGGTTTGGGACCCTTTTTCAGAGAATAATGGTGTTAAGACCAGTCTGAAAAAGGGTCCCGACACAAAGCATCACCTATCCATGTTCTCTAGAGATGTTGCAGAGATCTGTCGAGTAACTCCAGCGTTTTGCGTTTCTTCTTGATTGCATGCAGGCCCACCTTCCTTACCTTCCTTTCTCTGGACTGGAGGGGTAAGAGGAGGGACATACACATCAATATTGTCACCTTCTTTATAGTCAACATAACTTACTTCAATTCACTGTACCAGATTAAAGTAAACAATATACTTGACCATCCTCCATATTCCCCCAATGTAAAGTAGACCAGGACCACACCAATTCATTCCAATAGTGAATAAAAGACCACACATTTAATCTGTCTGTTGTCAAACTCTTCCTTTAAGAAAAACTGCAAGAAAAACACACATAATATAGCTTTACCCCACTTATTTTTTAAAAAAGTTTAAATTATCGGGAATAGAAATTTAGGACAGCAACCAGCATTTTCTGATTCTTCTTTTTAAAGAAATAAACAATAAGACAGTTACCAGCATTATTCTAATTCTCTTTTTTTTTAAAGACTTAAGTGAGATTTTGTGTTTCCATGCCAGTTGGTTCAGAGGGTGTGAATTGAGTTTCAAAGATTAAAGTACCCAAAGCATATTAAAGTATTTAATAGATTTTGTATTTAATATCACCACTCATCAAAATATATATGTACAGGTACATGAGAATATATTTAAAATTGTCATCACCCAGGTCGGTGTATTACTTATAAATAATCCAAGTAGATAATAAACTTATTAAATTTCCCAGAGTAATTTGACAAAATATATTAGCCATGTGAGACACAATACAAACTGTATGCTGTACATGCTTTAGTTTAGTTTTTTTTTAGTAATTTAGTTTAGAGATACAGCATGGCAACAGGCCATTCAGCCCACTGAGTTACACCGACCAGCGATCCCCGCACATTAACACCATCCTACACATTAGGGACAATTTACACTTATATCAAGCCAATTAACCTACAAACCTGGAGTAACTCAGCAGGACAGGCAGCATCTCTGGAGAGAAAGAATGGGTTACATTTTGGGTCGAGAACCATTTTCTCGTCCTGAAATGTCACCCTTTCCTTCGCTCCAGAGAAGCAGCCTGACCCGCTGGGTTACTTCAGCATTTTGTGTCTACCTTCTTCCTTACACAACCTGCAAACCTGTAGGTCTTTGGAGTGAGGGAGGAAAGCGAAGATTTCTGAAAAAATCCATGCGATCATGGGGAGCATGTACAAACTCCATACAGACAGCACCTGCAGTCTGGATCAAACCTGGTTTTTGGCGCTGCAAGCTCTGTAAAGCTGAAACTCTACCGCTGCGCCTCCATTCCAGCCCTATGTTTTCTTGAAAACTTTGGTGCAAATGGTAAATAAAGACATTCTGTTAAGATATAAGAACAAAATGTAACTGGACTGAGGAAAAGCTATACATAGAATGATACATGGAAACAGGCCCTTCGGCCCAATTTGCCCCTGATCACCAAAATGCTTTATCAATGCTCGTCCCATCTGCGTTTGGCCAAAGTACCTCTAACCTTTCCTTTCCATGTACGTGTCCAAATGTCCTTTAAATATTGTTATAGTATCTTCCTCAACAACCTGTTCCAAGAGCTATGATTGCCACCCTCTGTATAAAAAAATTGTCCCTCAGATTCTTGTAAATCTGCCCCCTCTCCCCTTAAATAATATGCCCTGGTTCTTGATTCTCTGAATCTGGGTAAAATACTGCGTGCATTAATCCTATCTATTCCCCTCATTATATTCATTATTAATGACATGACTTAAGATGCAACATTTTATCTTCCTGATTCATGCATCGGCTATTCACACGTGGCAAAGCATTCAGGATTTGGGCAGCATCGCTGTCAAAACATGACTCAATTTCTTGGCGCGCGCACACGGGGCTTCGGTCGTGGGCAACAGCAACAGCAACTTCTTCCAGCCCGAATCGTGGGGCTTGAATCGGCCCATTCACGGGGTCTTTCATCGGCTGGCGGGGGCTTCAACATTGGGAACCTCGATCGCCGCGATGCAGTAGCTTGATTTTAAGTCGAGCCTGGCTGAAAGGCCCCAAGAACGGACCGATTCAGACCTTAGAAAGCAGCTGATAAAGTCTTGATTACAAAACATGGGGGGAGGGGGGGGGGGGAAGCAGGGGAGGGACGTGACCCCCTGTACCCCCCTGGGATTTCCGCCCCTGGGCAGCATTATAAACTAAGCCAGTAAAAGGGACATGCCCTGCAGAATATATGCTGTAAAATTGACTGGAGTTGAATAATTAGCCCTGGATGGAAAATGGAAACCTAGATTTAGCACATCAAACTCCCTAGTGGACAAATATTTGTTCTAATCTTCTGAAAATGCAATCTGTATTCTACCCACATCAGCTGAAAACAACGAAAGCCACCTATGTTGATAGCTGTGGATGTTTCCCTAATGATTTGACCACCTCGCATTCCTTGTCTCTCGATAATAATCTCAAATCTTCTGCAGTATGCAAGAAAAAGTCAGAAGGCAGCCCAGCTTCACTTCAGTTGGCAAATAAACATTTAGTTTACTTCAGTTCAGTTTCAGTTTAGTTCATTGTCACGTGTACCAAGGTACAGTGAAATGCTTTTGTAGCATGCTAACCAGTCAGCAGAAAGACAATACATTATTACAATCGACCCATTACATGATAAGGGAATAATATTTAGTGCAAGATTAAGCCAGCAAAGTCTGATCAAGGATAGTCCAAGGGTCACCAATGAGGTAGACGGTAGTTCAGCACTGCTCTCTGGTTGTGGTTGGATGGCTCAGTAGCCTGATAGTTGGCTGGGAAGAAACTGTCCCTGAATCTAGAGGTATGCGTTTTCACACTTCTATTACTTTTGTCTGATGGGAGAGGGGAGGAGGGAGTGGCCAGGGTGCGACATCCTTGATTATGTTGTTGGCCTTGCTGTGGCAGCGAGATATAAATGGAGTTAATAAAAGGGAGGTTGGTTTGTGTCGTGCTCTAGGCTGCGTCCATAATTCGCTATGTTTAGTTTAGAAATACACCAAGGAAACGGACCCTTTGGCCCACCGAGTCCACGCTGACCATCCATTGCCCATTTACACTAATTCTTTGTCATCCCACTTTCTCATCTACTCCCTACAGCTGGGGGCACTTACAGAGGCCAATTAACCTACAAACCTGCACGTTTTTGTGATGTGGGAGGAAACCAGAGCACCCGGAGAAAACCCACGTGGTCACAAAGTGGGTCAGGTAGCATCTCTGGAGAATCTGGAGAGATGATATTTTGGTTCAGAACCCTTCTTCAGACTGACACTGACTATATGATCATAAGACTTTAAAACAGAAACAGAATCAGGTCATTCAGCCCATTGAATCTGCTCCACCATATCATCATGGCTGATCTATTTTTCCCACTCAATCCTATTCTCTTGCATTCTGCCCATAACCTTTAACACCCTTACTAATTAAGAACCTAACAATCTGTTTTAAATATACCCAATAAATATATAATCTATATTACTAAAAGTCTGATCTTGACCACTTCCTGCTGTTGTATATATTGATTTTAGAAAAAACGCTGCCACTTACGGCTGTGATTTTTGGCCATCTTACTCAGAGTCCCCCTCCGCTGTGCAGGGCAAGAGTATTTTTCCCATCGATTAAAAATAAAAGAGTTATTAGTATTTAAAAAATGTTGAGATTCTCTCTCCTGAAGGCCACGCCTCTTCCGGATGGACTATAAAACCCAGAAGTGTTGAGTGCCTCAGTCAGTCTCTGCAAGATGGGGGAGCGAGAGGGTCACGTCTCTTAGTCTGAGCTGTGAATAACACTGAACACATGTCTACTAAACTGTGAGTGGTTTTACTTAAAGTTGCCTTGCCTTCTATATAATTAAAAGTCTAATCTTGATCACTTCCTGTTTGCGCTTTATATTGATTTTAGAAAAAAACGCTACCACATACGGCTGTGATTTTTGGCCATCTTACTGAGTCCCCCTCCGCTCATCAGGTGCTGAGGATTTTTCCCATCTATGAAAAATAAGAGTTATTAGTGTTTAAAAAATCTCTCCTGTCAATCACGCCATGAAGGCCACGTCCCTTCTAGTGGGAGGGGGGGAGGGACTATATAACCCAGAAGTGTGGGTGTGGCTCAGTCTCTGCAAGATGGAGGAGGGAGACGTCACAACTCGCTGTCTTTAGTGGCCTTGCACCCTGCTTGAAATGGTATGAAACTGCACTTGAATTTGGTGGCCTTGCACCCTGCTTGAAGTGGTAAGAAACTGCACTTGAATTTGGTGGCCTTGCACCCTGCTTCAAATGGAATTTCAAGGAGTAGGTAGTCAACTACCAGCCCACCAGCCATGAGTGAGTGAGCTGCCAGCACAACAGGCTTGAGTGACTGTGCCGCCAGCCCAAGAATCCATTCGGCCCACAATGTCCATACTAGCCCTCTGGAAACCAGTCCCTTCAGCCCACAACACCCATGCTAGTGCTCCAGAAAGCCCCCCCCACTGCCACCCCCACCACTGGCCACCAATATTACAATTGGAGGAATATTGCGTTGAGGGACCAGCCCTCCCGTGTGATGCTGGGACCCAATGGGTCCCACTTAGTCTAGTACCTAATAAAAACACCCAATGATTTCGCCTCCACCACCATCTGTGGCAATGAATTCCACATATTCCCCACCCTCTGGTTAAAAAAAACACCCTCATCTCCTTTCTATTGACTATTGAATTCAATTGAACCAATTATCAGCAGGTGCAATGGATGAGCTCAATGCACATTTCCGAATGCTCTTTAGTTTAGTTTAGTGATACAGCTCGGAAACAGGCCCTTCGGCCAACAAGTCCATGCCAACCACCAATCCCCATACACTTGCACTACCCTACAAACTAGGGACAATGTACAATATTACTGAAGGCAATTAACCTACGAACCTGTACATCTTTGGAGCATGGGAGGAAACCTGAGCGGCTGGAGAAAACCCACACGGTCACAGGGGGAATGTACAAACTGCATACAGTCAGCACCCATAGTCAGGATCGACCCTGGGTCTCTGATGCTGTTAGGCAGCAACTCTACTACAATGCCACTGTTCCACCCCTGGTACGGGCGAAGCCCAAAGTGCATCTGTCTTTAGCACAACCTTATTCAAAGTTCTGAATGAAGGATGTCAATCGATTAATGTTTTGCATCGTCTGGGATATCCAAAATTGTTCACGTTTTAAGCAATTTAATCTTGACTTCACAGGAAATAAATTTTGAAGGCTGCACATAATGTGCACTGCTGCATTATAGCAAATGATTTAAAACAAGCAGCCAAGGACAATTTTTTATCCCTTGGTGATACCGTATTTCTATTACTGAGGCATTCTTTATGGCAAAGCGTGGGAGAGCATCATTGATGTATTTGTGCAAATAGATGGCATTGCGGAGAGGGACAGGAGAAAATTGATGCAGAGGCCGTCATTAGACGGAGATATCAATTGGGGTAATAAAGAAATGATCGAGCAACAAGGATACTCGAAGCAATAAACAGAAAGAACAAAACAAAGTAATTAAATAGAACTGTTCAAATGCACAGGAGAAACCATTCTTAGAGTGAATGAAGATTCCGCAGCATGAGCATCAGATTAAAACATGAAGCAGTCAAACAAACAGAATCTGATGAAGGGTCTCATCCCAAAACGTCACCTATTCCTTTTCTCCAGAGATGCTGCCTGACACTCTGAGGTACTCCAGCATTTTGTGTCTATCTAAATAAAACTGAAAGCTCTTTTGGAATTGACAGTGAGGATTAATCATCAAATACGGGCAGGTAGGACAAGCATAGATCAGGTCAGCATGGGCAAGTTAGGCCGAAGGGCCTGTTTCAGTGCAGTATGGCTCCATGGCTTCATGATTTAACTGGTTTAAAATAAAAACACATTTCTTAGAAATCTTACAACATAAATCGACGTCTAGATGCCTGAAGATAAATTACGTCTGGATACACAAGAGACTGCTGATCAGGAATCCTGAATCAAACTCCAGAATCCTGAGCAAAATAGAAAATGCTGGAAGGAGTCAGTGGGTCGGGTAGCATCTGGGGAGGGAATGGACAGCAACAATTCAGTGCAGGAAGGAAATGCAGATGCTGGCTTACACCAAAGATAGACACAAATGCTGGAGTAATTCAAGGAGTCAAGCAACATAACTGGAGAGAAGGAGTGGGTGACTTTTCGGGTTTGGACCCTTCTTCAGACTGAGAGTCAGGGGGAGTCTAGCCATCCTCTCCCCCAACTCTCAGTCTGAAGAAAGGTCTCGACCTGAAACATCACCCATTCCTTCTCTCCAGAGGCAACATTTTAGATCAGGACGCTTCCACATGAAAGTTTGGTTTGACCCTGTGTTTTTCCTGAAATTATGAAATGCCTGTACGATATTTCTGAGGTGCAAAGCTAAACTGTTACTATCAATTTGATTTTCCACCAGTTTCCTCTCACATATAAGACTTGGGCATTTATAGGTTAATCGTTCTCTGTAAATTGACCCCAGTGTGTAGGGTGTAGATGCAAAAGTGGAATAACATATAACTAGTGTGAATGGCTAATCAATGTTCGGCGTGGACTTGGGAAGCCAAGTGTTTCCATGCTGTATCCTTCAATGAGTCAATTGGTTCAAATACTATCTGCTGGTTTTATTACAATGCTGAACCACTCCGGTTAGTTCTTGTTAAATTTGAAGTGAGATCTGTGCTATATTATTAAGTAATGGTAACCATTGTATTTTTTCTTCTTCCAAAAAGAAAATGCCTCCACTCATCTGCCAGTATGTTTCCACAGCCCTTACTGCCAGGTAGATCATGTACAGTATGAATATGCCTGTGAACGTATAGATACGACTTGCTTGCTTATTTAATTGCAATAATGTTTCACAGAAACTATTCTTCCTGTTTATTGCTTCGAGTATCCTTGTCTAAAAAAGGGTCCTGACCCCAATTATCACCTATCCACGTTCAACAGAGATGCTGTCTGACCTGCCGAGTTACGGTATTTTACTTTATACTTTCTCATGAGGTGGAAATAATTTGAACTAAAATCAAAGCACTTTCACGTTCTGTTGATCTGTTGCTCCAATTGCAACCGCAGCGCCACCATGCCATCCCTCACCGCGCCGTCCCCTCATCGTGCCGTCTATCACCGTGACCCCCCTCACCATGACCCCCTCACCATGACCCCCTCACCATGACCCCCTCACCATGACCCCCCTCACCATGACCCCCTCACCGTGCCGTCCCCTCATCGTGCCGTCCCTCATCGTTCCATCCGCTCACCGTGCCGTCCCTCACTGTGCCGTCTATCACCGTGACCCCCCCTCACCATGACCCCCTCACCGTGCCCCCCTCACCGTGCCCCCCCCCCACCGTGCCCCCCTCAACGTGCCCCTCCCTCACCGTGCCCCCCCCACCGTGCCCCCCCGCACCGTGCTATCCCTCACCGTGACCCCCCCTCACCGTGCCCCCCCCCACCGTTGCCCCCCCCCCCCCCCCCCCCCCCCACCGTGCCATCCCTCACCGTGACCCCCCTCACCGTGCCCCCCTCACCGTGCCCCCCCCCCACCGTGCCCCCCCCCCACCGTGCCATCCCTCACCGTGACCCCCATCACCGTGCCCCCATCACCGTGCCCCCCCCACCGTGCCCCCCCCCGCACCGTGCTATCCCTCACCGTGCCCCCCCTCACCGTGCCCCCCCCCCCACCGTGCCCCCCCCGCACCGTGCTATCCCTCACCGTGCCCCCCTCACCGTGCCCCCCCCCACCGTGCCATCCCCCTCACCGTGCCCACCCCACCGTGCCATCCCCTCAACGTGCCCCCCCTCACCGTGCCCCCCCTCCTCACCGTGCCCACCCCAGCGTGCCATCCCCTCACCGTGCCCACCCCACCGTGCCATCCCCTCAACGTGCCCCCCCTCACCGTGCCCCCCCTCACCGTGCCCCCCCCCCACCGTGCCATCCCCTCACCGTGCCATCCCCTCACCGTGCCATCCCCTCACCGTGCCATCCCCTCACCGTGCCATCCCCTCACCGTGCCATCCCCTCACCGTGCCCACCCCACCGTGCCCCCCCCCCCACCGTGCCGCCCCTCACCGTGCCCCCCCCCACCGTGCCATCCCCTCACCGTGCCATCCCCCTCACCGTGCCCACCCCACCGTGCCCCCCCCTCACCGTGCCATCCCCTCACCGTGCCATCCCCTCACCGTGCCCACCCCACCGTGCCCCCCCTCACCGTGCCCCCCCCCACCGTGCCATCCCCCTCACCGTGCCCCCCCCCACCGTGCCCCCCCTCACCGTGCCCACCCCACCGTGCCCCCCCTCACCGTGCCCCCCCCCACCGTGCCATCCCTCACCGTGCCGTCCCCTCACCGTGCCATCCCTCACAGTGCCGCCCCTCACCGTGCCGTCCCCTCACCGTGCCCGTGTCTTGTAATTGTTTTTCTAAATATTATTTTTATACTAATTGAATAAATTTAGTTTTGATCTTTAAAAAAGGATCAAATATATAATATCTGTTTTGGATAAATAATATTTAGATAAAAGACTTTGTAGATGACTCTTTATCCTGACTTCACACAGATTGCTTCAGTAGCATGGGTCTTGTTTCAGTAAAAGTCATTAACTGAAGACTGTATTCTAATGGATGCAGGTTAATGAGCCAAAAAGTCTATAGCCATACCTCCTTGTGCAAACTGGATGGTTTCAAGATCATTTAGAAATTTCAATATTTGCCCCGTGAATTATTCTTTCTGTTAGCTACAATTGCCATATGATAGATTTACGAAATATTTGGATGCTAATTTCATGTTCATAAGTTACAGGAGCTAATTAGGCCATTCAGCTCATCAAGTCTACTCCACCTTTGCTGATCTATCAATCCCTCTCAACTCCATACTCCTGACTTCTACCCATACTTATCAAGGAACTATCTCTCTCTGCCTTAAAAATATCCATTGACTTGGCCTCCACAGCCTTCTGTGGCAAAGAATTCCACAGATTTACCACCTTCTGACTAAAGAAATCACTCCTTATCTCCTTCCTAAAGGAACGTCCTTTAATTTCCCCGGTCCACGAATCTTGGTAACATTATCGTAACTCCTATTTGCACTCTTTTCAGTTGAGCAATGTGCGAGCAACTTAGTTACTACCTCTCTCATCAGTAATATACTGTATAGTGTTGCAGTAGACCCAGTGACTCAGATGCAATGAATCCGCATGTCTCTTTTGTTCCACTGATGACAGATTGGGACTGAAATATCCAAAGGTGAAATGAGCATTTGAAACAATAACATGAGCTACGTCTCTTGAAAATCAGATAAAGAAAATTGGCAGTGAAGAACTGAGATAAGCATAATGGTCATGCGATTGGGACAAGAACAATTGGTTGTGCAGTCTCGTGTCTTGTGGGATCGAGTGTGGCTCACAAGTCTGATGCACAAGCCACACACACAGGAGCAGTGGGGGCATATGAAGGCCGCTGTGGGAGGATTTAGGCTGGCAGCCTTCCTCCTATATCTGACACTAACGAAAGATAGACAAAAAAAGCTGGAGTAACAGGGCAACATCTCTGGAGAGAAGTAATGAGTGTCGTTTCGGGTCAAGACCCTCTTCAGAGTGGGATAAAGGAACCGAGAGATATACACGATGATGTAGAGAGATAAAGATCAATGAATGAAAGATATGAAAAAAAGTAACGATGATAAAGGAAATAGGCCATTGTTAGCTGTTTGGAGGGTGAAAACAAGAAGCTAGTGCTACTTGCGTGGGGGAGGGATGGAGAGGGAGGGAATGCCGGGGATACCTGAAGTTAGAGAAAACTACATACATATCACTGGGCTGTACGCTCTACCCGAAACGTCACCCATTCCTTCTCTCCAGAGGTGCTGCCTGTCCCGCTGAGTTACTCCAGCATTTTGTGTCTATCTTTGGTTTAAACCAGCATCTGCAGTTCCTTCCTACACCTTTTGTCTTACACTAATGAGTCAGCTTCAGCAACTGTTTTCATAAACTGCTGACCATCTTCCTAGTGGTTGTAGGCGATACGAAAGAACAATGCACTGTGCCGGCCCTAGGTTGTGTCTTGTCCAAAGTGACAAATCCCAGCTGTCTTTCGGTAGCTCTCAGCTGTGCATGTTTTTCTCCCTCTATTCCATCTCAGGTTTCATTTCACGGTGGCACAGTGAGCAGAGGTAGTTGCGGCCTAACATCACGGTGAGGGGGGTCACGGGTGCTATCCGTGTGGAGTTTGTATGTTCCCCCTGTTTCCACGTGGGTTTCCTCTGGGTGCTGTGGTTTCCTTCCACATTCCAAAGAGGTGCAGGTTTGCAGGTTAAATGGCTTCTGTAAAATTGTAAATTGTCCCTAGTGTGCAGGTTAGTGCTAGGGTACGGGATGATCACTGGTCGGCGAAGATTTGGTGAGTATCTCTGTATCTCTCTAAAGTCTTTAAAGTCTAGCAAATGATTGATTGTTAAGGACTGGTTGCTCAGAATGGCAAAGTTATACAGCATGCAACCAGAAATCTGCAAAGATTAGCAATGCACGGATACATTTTCTTGAATGGTCCAGGCATAGGGAATATTGCTCGTCCATTCTCATCTGCTCACTGACCCATTCTCCGTGCCAGCATGAACTACACCTGTGCACTGGTTGCAGACAGGAATCATAAGCCATGCTTGGTGGGGGATATCTTTCACTGCTAGCTAGCCTGGGGCTTGATGGTTAGAAAACAATAACACAGAGACTGAACGCAGGACGAATGCATCAGGACCATTACCGCAGACCTGCACAAAACTCACAGTTTGTGGTCACAAGTGTGTCATTAAGCAGGAAAGACTGCAGAGAAGAATTATGCGGATGTTGCCAGGACTTAAGGGTCCTTATAGGTTGGGCAGGCTCGGATTTTATTCCTTGGAGGACAGGAGACCGAGGAGTGATTTTGAGATGTGTAAATTCACGAGGGAAACAGATAGAGTGAGTGCACAGGGTCTTTTACCCATAGGTGGGGAATAAAGAACCAGAGGACATAGGTTGAAACTGTGAGGGGCAAGATTTCCCACACAACTTTTTCATTCAGAGCAGTGGGTGTATGGAACAAGCTGCTCTAGGAGGTAATTGAGGCAGATAATATAACATAATTTAAAATGCAGTAGGACAGATACATGGGTAGGAAAGGTTTTGAGGAAAAGTGCTAAATACATGCAAATGGTTTTGTGCCGTTTACAGACAAAAATGGAAATTGACGCTTCAACCAACTGAGACAACGCCAACAATCTATTATCTGTTCACAATGGTTCCATGTCATCCCACTTTTGCATCCACTCCCTGCCTGTTAGGAACAATTTTGCAGAGGCCAATTAGCCATGCAGCCTAATTTGAGTGACACAGTGGTAGCGTTGCTGCCTCACAGCCCTGCAGACCCTGGTTCAATCCTGACTACGGGTGCTGTATGTAGGGAGTTTGTACGTTCTCCCTGTGACCACGTGGGTTTTCTCCCATGTGTTCCGGTTTCCTCCCACACTCAAAGGACATACAGGTTTGTAGGTTAATTGGCTTCTGTAAATTGTAAATTGTCCCTAGTGTGTAGGATAGTGCAAGTGTGTGGGTGATACAAGGCTGAAGGGCCTATTCCCATGCTGCATCTCTAAAGTCTAACCTACATGTCTAATGGATGTGGAAGTAAAACAGAGCACCCAGAAGAAATCCACGCAATCACAGGGAGAACATGCAAACTCCACAGAGACAGCGCTCGAGGATAGATAGGATCAAAAATGGGATGACGCTGCCATGAGGCAGCGGTTGTACCAGCTGTACCACTGTGCTGCTCTTAACTTACTGAACAGCAAAAAGGGGCCAGGTCTAAAAATGATTTGTCTTCTCAAGAAACACCTTGAGTTTGTATTGGGAGCGGGAACAGTTTGTGTGAGATCCTTCAGCAGCCTAATTCCATCAAACATAGCTAAGGTGTCACACATGACGGAACTGACTTAACATAAGAGGATTACTTCTTCATCGACTCTGCTTTTGTCGAGTTGTGCGAAGGCTTGGTTGGTGGCTGATAGAGAATGATTAGACATCCCCGCTTCCATTTTTCACCCATGGCACAGAGCGTGCAATCAATTTTACAAGTCCAAATTTTTAAATTTTCAATTACCCTGCAGTGCATGGTTAACATAGCCTTATTAATTTTGCATCTGATCAAAACTTTTGAAATATTTTAATCTATATCTTTAAATTACTCCTTTAATAATCAGCAGAATATGTGTAAGCTTAGAAATGACAATAGCTTATGAATGTGAACATGTTCTGCTGTCCTAGCAGGGACATTAAGCCATACAGTGTGAATGGATCAATGCCTTCATTAAATAGAACACTACGATATATATGTATACAAATATTGCAATTATTTCTAGACTATAGTTTAAAATTGAAATTAGGTTTCCATTCCTCAAAGAATGACATGTGAATAGATTTTAACAGCTTCCATGAATTTCAATAAGGTATGAATTAAATTGAAAACCAATTACTTTCAAAATCTATAATCGGCTGAAACGTATTTTTAAAGTCTAACCGCGTGTCAACAACCTACAAAGCATGAGCCTCTCTTTGTCTTTCAGGTGCTGACTCATCAGTCATAGGTGTCAGGGATAAACTCTTCTTAGCTCAGCTTTCAGGCAGCATATTCATTTAGTTCTAAAAACGTCGCAATTGAGCTCACTATTTTTTCAGCGTCTATTAATTAATCCTTTGTTAAAGTTGATCTGCAAAGGGCACCCACAGGGCATCGTATGTCATGTGAATTTTATTATTTTGACCACTGCAGTTGAGGGCAGCATTAATTGTCCCTCCAATGTCCTTGGGAAGATGGTGCACATCTGCCTTCTTAAACCACTGCAGTCTGCATGAATTTACTTTCATTTTGCTGTCTGGCCGGAGTTTTTGGGTTTGATACGTTCTCCTAATTACTGCGCGGGTTTTCTCCAAGATCTTCGGTTTCCTCCCACACTCCCAAGATGTACAGGTTTGTAGACTAATTAGCCAACAAACCTTTACGTCTTTGGAGTGTTTGAGGAAACTGGCGATCCCTGAGAAAACACACGCAGGTCATGGGGAGAATGTACAAACTCCGTACAGCCAGCACTTGTAATCATGATGGTACAGATGGCTGCCATATCTTGGTGCCATAACTTCTTGAATGTCATTGTCATTCAGACAATTAAAGAGGGCTTCATTGTGTGAATAGTTTCTGGCATGTAGGCAAGAGAATGCTTTGGAGAATGATCAGCCTGTGAAATGCTCATGTGGCCATGACAGTTACATGGAATACAGCACGGAAACAGGTTTTGTCACCCAACTCATCCAGACCAAACAAGATGCCCCATCAAAGCTAATCCCATTTTTCCATCTCTGACCCGTATCCCTGATCACTGGTCGGCATGGACTCGATGAGCCGAAGGGCCCTTTTCCATGCTCCGTCTCTAAACTGAACTATATCATGGATAACAGTGGTTTTAGATAAAATCTAAGCACTTGATGCATGAAGATGTTACTTTAAGCAACTACATTTCTTGACTAGTGTCATCTTTTACTGTTCGGTCTGTAACTCTGTTGGTTGAGATAAGGAAATTAGCTGCTCTCCAGTCCCTTGCTACCACGGCAAGCTACTTAAGCACAACCAAACACAATTCTGTCCATCCTAACTGCTCAAAAGGAGCCAGCAAAAAGCAATCTTGAAAAGGAACTCTGTTCTAGAAGGATTTATTCTTCTCTCTATTTTCAAAGACTAGTACACAATTGCTTCCAGTCTCACCAAACTCGGATCATTTAATACCATCTGTGAGTTGGAACATTTTGCACTCTGTTGCTTAGTATAACACCAGATGTTACCAAGAATTGTGAAAGAGACCTAAATCACAAAGGCGCAAAACACAATCCCAACAATGAATCTGGAAAATATGAATACTCAAATGGAATAGGGGAAAACATACAATTGACATATTATATTAAAGAAGCAGCTTCTCCCCAACAACCATCGTGCTACTGAAACATCCTATCAACAACTAAATAAGAGTTCTGAGCTGCTAACTACCTCAATAGAGACCTCGGACAATCTTTAATGGAACTTTGCTGGACTTTATTTTGCTCTAAACATTATTCCCTTAATAATGTGTCTGTGCACAGTGCAATACTCGATTGTAATCATGTATAGTCTTTCCACTGACTGGTTAGCACACAACAAAAAAGGTTTTCATTGTACCTGGGTACACATGCCAATAAACAAAACTAAACTAAAAAGTACAAACTCAAACTAAATTCTGAACTGCAATTGGACTAGGGGCTTGGTGGAATTGTTTGTAGCTTTGCAATAAATTGTTAGTTTGTGCGAATATATATTTAACTTATTTTTGTTGTTTAATATGGTGTCTACTGAGTACTATGTTTACATACCTGTTGAACTGCTACAAGTAAGAATTGTGTTGTTCTTCTTCAGGACATATGGCAATAAAAAAACTCTTGACTTGAACGCAACTGATTTTCAAAGGCAGAGTGGAGCTTCCTGGCAAATCAGCGAAGATGATATTGTATTATTTGTTAATATAAAAACATAGAAAATAGATGCGTGAGGAGGCTATTCGGCACTTCGAGACAGCGCCGCCATTCATTGTGATCATGGCTGATCATCCACAATCAGTAACCCGTGCCGACCTTCTCCCCATGCCCCTTGATTCTGCTAGCCCCAAGAGATCTATCTAACTCTCTTTTAAATTCATCCAGTGAATTGGCCTCCACTGCCTTCTGTGCATCGGCTCTCTCATCAGTTTTATTTCACGCATTTTTCTTATTTTAAAGGCAGGACAGATGATTATTATCTGAAAATGTGGTAGATGCATGGAACAAGCTGTCAAAGGAGGTAGTTGAGGCAGGTGTTATAACAGTGGCAGAATTGACTCACAAACTCAGAGCATGATGGTGCCTCAGAGACGCAGCAGGTAGTGCTACTACCTGGTGAGCCGCCAATGGCAGAAGGTTCCGGTGGGCCTCGGCCATACCCCGATGGCAGGCCGGGCTCGCCCACCGTGTAACCGGGATCGGGAAGTCTCTGAGCCCGGCCCCTGCTCACCCCCGAAGATCAGCAACTGGAGAGGAGGCTAAGGGACGCTGGATGAAAGGCCCAATAAGAAGAAACATAGAAAATAGGTGCAAGAGTTGGCCATTCATGGCTGATCATCTTAAATCAGTATACGTTCCAGCTTTCTCCCCATATCCCGTTTCAGTTAGCCCCAAGTACTCTATCTAACTCTCTCTTGAAAACATCCAGTGAATTGGCCTCCACTGTCTTCTGTGGCTGAAAATTCCACAGGTTCACAACTCTTTGGGTGAAAAAATATTTCCTCATCTCAGTCCTAAATGGCCTACCCCCAAGAACCGCGGGGGGGTGTCTTACTTTCGGAGCCCACAGTCGGCTGCTGGAGGCACCCCCACGGCACGAAGGTGGAAGATGGCTGGACAAGGAGTGGGACGACAGATGGCAGATCGACCGGATGGAGGCGACGGCTGTAACTGGCCTTTATAGCCAGTTGCAGCTAGGACTGTGATATAGTGCAAAAGCCTGGCCACTCTTGCATATAGACCCAGTGAGCTGTTTCTAAGCACTCTGTACTGAACCAGGGATTGGACTTATGTATGGCAATAATCTTACTGATCTGTATGCAAAAAATGAATCTCACTGTACCTTGGTATACATGATAATAAAGGAACCATTGAACTATTGAGCATTTAAAGGACATTAGAACAGATATAGGAAAGGTTTAGCACCAAACATGGGCAAATGTGAAATGGAGCACCTGGTCAGAATGGAGGAGTTGGGGTGAAGGGCCTCTTTCATGCTGTGTGACTCAATGATTCCAAATGATTTATCTGATTTTAAAATCCTGATCTGGAATTCTCTTTCTCACTGGTGTATGTTTATAAAAAGGTGCGTTTTAAGCTGCAATTAAATGTGGCAGTCAACACATCTTTTTTCTTTGGAGTTGCAGATCATTACAGTATGTTAAGTGAAAGGGTGTAAAGCATTAGTTTATAATTAAGGTGTTACTCATCCTTTGAAAGTTAATATTCTGAGGCAAAGTCATCACAAATTGTGTCAGTTCTTTTCATGTCATTTTTCACCGTTAATAACATAATCTTCACTGCTTTCTGTTAGAAACGTTCTTCAGTATTTTGCAGTGTGGATCATAGAGTTTAAAAAAATCTGCCATACAAATGTAAAGTTTGCAAAAACAAGCCATTTACCAATAAAATTGCATTTATATTTAAATTTAAATGCTCAATTGGCAAAATAAGATTTTCTTTGTAACACCTGCAATCTGCTGAAACAGGAGGAAAACCGTGCAGTTCCAGGAAAGTGATGTTGCAAAAATATTATGAATACAGAACGTATCTCGCAAACAGCAAACCCATAGTGGGAGAGTCTAGGACTTGAGGTCGTAGCCTCAGAATTGAAGGACGTTCTATTAGGAAGGAGATGAGGAGAAATTTATTTAGTCAAAGGGTGGTGAATCTGTGGAATTATTTGCCACAGAAGGGTGTGGAGGCAAAGTCAGTGGATATTTTTAAGGCAGTGTTAGAGAAATTCTTGATTAGTGTGGGTGTCAGAGGTTATGTGGGAGAAAGCAGGAGAATGGGGTTAGGAGGGAGAGATAGATCAGCCATGATTGAATGGCATAGACTTGATGGGCTGAATGGCCTAATTCTGATCCTATCTCTTATGATCATATGATCATAGAAACTGAACTGTTCCTGAACTGTTCCTGAAGGCAAAAAATGTTCATTTATTAGCTGGTATACAGAGAGACAAGCCCAACCTATGCAATAGTTTTCTTGTGGGCATCTACTTAAGCTAACAGGAAATCATTGCACAAAATATCTAATGCTTTTGGGCTTACAGAATCGTGTGTTTAGACTGAGGTATGAACTGCAAGGGGAAAGTTATGAGGGGTGACATAGTGGCACAGCCGGTAGAGCAGCTGCCTCACCGTGCCAGAGGCCCAGATTCGATCCTAACTTTGGGTGCTGTCTGTGAGGAGTTTGTGCGTTCTCCCTTTGACCAGGTGAGTTTGCTCCGGTTTCCTCTCATGTGCCAAATAACATGTCGGTTGTAGGCAAATTAGCCACTCAAAATTGCTACATGTGTGGGGAGTGGATAAGAATGTGGGATAAGATAGAACTACAGTGAATAGGAAAACTGTTAACGAGAAGTAGTCACCCTACTAACTTCACTGTCGTCCTGCTTAGTTTCACTGATTATGTCTACTCGTTATCATCTGTTCCACAGCCGACAATGGACCATTGTGGGCTCCACCTTTTGCTTGACCATCGTTACTGGTTTTGATTTTTCATTCATACCTTTCATTCATTTGATCTTGATACCTTTTCATAATTCTGGTTTCCCTCTCCCCTAACTCTCAATCTGAAGATGGGTCTCGACCTAAAATGTCACCTATTCCCTTTTCTCCGGAGATGCTGCCTGACCCGCTGTGGTTCTCCGGCATTTTGTGTCTATCTTTGGTGCAAACTTGCATCTGCAGATCCTTCCTACACATTTTGTAGAACTATAAAGAGGTTGGATTGTACACTGCGTTAGATTGCAGATCGCGTTGTGCTCGTAGCATATGAGGAGATTCTGGTGCTTATCTTGAGGATTATTTTGTGTCTGTGACAACATGCAACAATTTGCCATTATCTAAGTCGGTCCATCGACATGTGCAGGTGTCATGCAGTGACTACGTTGGTGGTTGTTTGCAGTTCCAGTGCTGAACAGTCAGTATGAAGTAATCTACACAATCAAACATAAAACGTAGAAGAGTGCAGTACAACAACAGGCCCAGAATGTCTATGCCGAACATGATGCCAAGATAAACTAATCTCATCTGCCTGCACACGATCCATGCCCCTACATTCCCTGCATATCAATGTGCCTATCTAAAAGCCTTTTGGACCCCACTATCGTATCATCACCCCTGACAGTACATTCCAGTCAACTACCACCTCTGTGCAAAAAACATGCCCCGCACATCTCCATGGTTTGTGACTGGATTGTCCATCGTTGCTGGAAGTTGTCCATATACAGGCCTTGTCCTGACAAGATCCCACCCAGCAAGGCCCACTGTTGCCATGGCAAGCTGAAGCCAGAGAGACTTAATTTAAAGCCACAAAGAACTGCAGATGCTGGAATCTTGAGTAAAACACAAAGTGTTGGAATAACCTAGCGGGTCAGGCAGCATCTCTGGAGAACTGAGGTGATGTTTTGGTCAGAACACTTCTTCAGCCCAGGTCCCAATCTGAAACGTTCTCCATGTTCTCCAGAGATGCTGCTTGACCCGCTGAGTTACCCTAGCACTTTGTGTGTTTTTTTTGCAAACCAACATCTGCAATTCATTGTCTCCTTCGTTGTTCTGTTGTTGGTAGAAATGACAATTAAACATTCGACCCCTGCTTCCTCCATCTTTAAAAATCTCATTAATCTTTACTTGATGAATTAATTCATGCTCATTTCCTTGGCTCCCACCACACAAATATGACATTGTTAGTTATGATAGACATAAGATGCTGAAGCACAGATCAGGCAGAATCTCTGGAGAAAATGGAGAGGTGACATTTTCTGTCAGGTCCATTCTTCAGACATTACCTTATTACATTCAAAGTTAATAGTTGCTTTGTATGTAACACATCTTACCTTACTTACTTTTGGCATTTTAAAATAGAGGTCCAGCACCAATTTGCCGGAATCCTTGGTTCCCTAGCCTTTCTGGATTATCCGTTTTGCTAGCCCAACAGAGATCACGGGCTCTGAAAGGCGTCTAACGATATCAGAATGGTCCATCTAGGTGGCCGAGGAGCCAAGATTCGGCCTTTTTTTTTCCTTTTACAAAATGCTTTTATTCAGAACAAACAAATACAAAGTAGTAACACGATCAGAGAATGCTTAGATTGGCATTTTACAAAGAAAGTTCTCAAATTAAAATATTATCATTTTTATCAATAATACATTCGACCTCCTGCGGTGACCAGCGTTCACGGAAAGCCTCCACAGTCCCCGTGGACACTGCATGTTCCCTCTCTAGGGACACGCGGGCACGGACGTAACCCCGAAAAAGGAGCAGGCAGCCGACTGCTGTACGGCCATCAACTGCCCGCTGCCTGGACCCGCGAATGGCCATCTTGGCCAGGCCCAGGAGCAGACCGACAGGGAGACCCCCTCCTCCCTCCCGACCTTCCCCCCTCTGTACCGGGTGCCCAAAAATCAATAGCGTCGGACTAAAGTGGAGCCAAAACTTGAGGAGCAGCCCCTTCAGATACTCGAACAAGGGCTGCAACCTCTCACACTCCATGTAGATGTGGAACACGGTCTCTTCCTCGCCTTGAGGTCAAGATTCGGCCTTGGGAGTCGGCTATGGGAACGGATCTGCTAGCTCTGGCCGACCGGAGGTCCAGAGCCCTGACCACAGGGGCAAGTTGCATGAACTCACACAAACAAATTGATGGGCCGAATGGCCTAATTCTGTTCTTACAACCTCTGAACTTATGAACAGTTAGCTTAGATACATGTGGTGTCAATTTCTATTCCAACAGGAGCCTTTTGAGTTTAGTTTGGTGCTTCTTATTTTGAGATTAAAAGGGAATGCTCCAAAAAAAATTACAGAATTTGAATGTCAACTTTTATCCAAATCCTAATTGAAATTCTGTGCTCTTCTCGGTTTTATCTTTTTTCTTGAGATAAAGGGGAAACATATGGAACTGAGTAGTTAACTCACAGGTGAACCTTTTTTCCCTTGAAGACATTGAAACTATAAAACTCCATAAATTAAATCTACCTCCTCGACATAAATCACAGCTTAGATCTGAACGCAAAAGAGCTTTCTTCATGAAAGAACAAGCCAGAACAACATGTAAGTAATTATTCCACAAAACAGGACAATTTACTTGAAAAAAAATCTGTTTTTTAACGTGCATTTAATCCTCAAAGTTTATATTCTGCAATAACCAGGAATAAATAAATTAAAAGCATCTTAAAACAAGATATGAAATTACAGCCTGCCAATTCATATTGACACTGTATAATTAAAAAAAAGTTGATGAGGAAAATATCTTGTCCTACCTGACTGACTTTAAATGTTACTTAAGTGAATGTCACCTTTTATTGACCGTGGTAGTCAATTATTTTTCTTTGTTCTGTTTTATTTAGATCAGAATTTTGTTTCAGACAAACCTTCAACGTGAGAAAAAATTGCTACTAATTAACTAAAAATTAAGTACAATCAATTCACCCTTAAGGCATATTTAATACTAAATGAGCAGATACATTCAATCTAGAATTAGTACTTTCATGTGATGATCATCTGGTATAATGATTTTCATATTTTGCTTTATCTTATTTCTTGTTGCCTAATCTTTAATTACCATTATAAGACATTTGCAATAATGTTAAGAATAAGAGAGAAAGCAAGTAAAATATTTAGCATTGGACCAAATCTGCCTCATATCCAATACTTGGTTACACTAGGGACTTCGGGCTTTGGTTTTCGACTACTATTTAAAAAAAAAAATTAAACTTTTTTTTGTTTGATCTATATTAGTAGTGTATTTAAAAAAAACGTGTTATGCTGCTGCAAGTAAGAAATTCATTGGAGAAACAAGGAACTGCAGATGCTGGTTAATACACAAAAGGATACAAAGTGGGTCAGACAGCATCTCTTGGGAAAATGTGTAGAAAGGAACTGCAGATACTAGTTTATACCGAAGATAGTTACAAAGTGCTGGAGTAACTCAATGGGTCAGGCAGCATCTTTGGAGAAAAAAAGGGGGACGTTTCGGGTCGGGAACCTTCTTCAGACCCGAAATGTCACTCGTCATTTTTTTCCAGAGATGCTGCCTGACTCGCTGAGTTACTCCAGCATTTTGTGTCACATTGTGTTTTGCTTTTTGTTTACTTTCCTGGTTTAAAAATGGGTTAGGGCAGGTCATTTACTGGATTTGAATTTCACACAACAGTGATAATTCAGCCAAATTCTCACACTGGACCAGACTTGCATAATGTTAATTCTGGTCAGTAGGTTTAATGAATGAATGAATGCCTTTTTATTGTCACTATACACATGTGCAATGAGATTAAAAGCTGCTCCTACTCAGTGTAAAAAACAAAAAGGGGGAGGGGGAATAAGGTGCACAGTTTCTGCGACGCTATGTACATATCTATAAAAGACAATGGATAAATAGAGTTACAGTTACAGTACAAATTACAGTAGGTGGATAGATGAAGGTCCGGGGGTTAGGCTGTGAAGTCAGTGCATGTGTGAGTTCAGGGAGATAATGGATAATGGGAGACAGTCATCAATATCACGCAACTCCTTTTTATCCAAATGTAAGCCTTTTCTGGGCAGCGCAGTGGCGCAGCAGTAGAGTTGCACCCTCACAGCTCCAGAGATCCGGTACAGGAACGGTCAGCGAAGGCCACTGAGTGGCCGAGATACCCGCTTTGGAAGTCAGCCTTGGAAGTCATCTATGAGAACGGATCTGCCACTTCGGCCGGGCCAGAGTTCCAGAGCTCTGGCCGCAGGGGGAAAATTTGACCACCGATCGCAGAGTCCCAATGAGGTAGATATCGGCCACCTCACTAGTCCTAGGCACCACATTTTCGTGGGGACTTCCAGGGTGGATTTCATGTGCACTCCCGTAATTGTGTCCGGATTAAAGGAGGTGCCGGACCACCAGTTGCCATAAAATCGGTGGTGGACATGTATTATGTTATCTTTTGAGTACTATGTTTACATACATAGCACTGCTGGCTGCTGCAAGTAAGAATTTCATTGTCACATTTCAGTACATATGACAATAAAACACTCTTGATTCTTGATGAATTACTGGGCTCTGATGAAGGGGTCTCACTAAGTAACTGGATGTCTTTTATCACAATCGCTGCTTGGCAGGCTGGAAGTTGGCAGCATTCTCTGTTTTTGTAATAATCCAGCAGGTTTGGTTGCCAGCCAGCAAAAGGCAGAGCGACAGTGCTTAATGTGAGTCTAGGCGCTGAGTAGGAGCACATCTCATCACTGTGAGGAGCATCACAGCAAGCCTGACCCTCGTCTGAGTGCCAGGCACATGCAGTCCTTAGCAGGAATCTCCACGCAGTGAGCAGAAACCTCGGCTAATTATCATTGGGCAACTGCACAGACCTGATGCAGGTTGTAAGATTAAACTTCCAACCTCAGCAACATAAACAAATCAGCTAGCCATCCCAACAAAATCTCTTCTCACAAGCACTTCCAAATAAACTCGGAAGATTAATCTAAAAGAAGAAGTGTTCTAAACAGCTAATTTGTGACCAAAGATAAACATAAAATGCTGGAGTAACTCAGGGGTTCAGGCAGCATCTCTGGAGAAAATGGATACGCGACATTTTGGGTCGAGACCCTCCTTCAAACATTTTATTATCTCCCGGTAGAATGTTTATTACCCACGATAAAGCATACTGTTTTGGCGATTAAGGCATTGTAATGTATCTAATATTTCTGATGCCTTGAATTATAGTAGGTAACATTACACTTGTACAAAATGCACTTGCCTTAAATGATCTGAAACCAATTTCTAAGATGTGTAGGAACATCCTATCCAAAGATCCTGCCTGTCCCACTGAGCTACTCCAGCATTTTGTGTCTATCCAAATTCTAAGATGTTGGATTAGGTCTCCCAAATTTAGGGCGGCACAATGACACAGCGGTAAAGTTGCTACCTCACAGCACCAGAGACCTGGGTTCGATCCGGACCTCGAGTGCTGCCTGTGTGGAGTTTGTACTTTCTCCCTGTGACCGTGTGGGTTTTCTCCAGGTACTCCGGTTTCCTCCCACAATCCAAAGAAGTACAGGTCTGTATGTTAATTCTGTAAATTTAACTATGTGTGTCGGATAGAACTAGTGTCTGGGTGATTGTGGTTGGCGTGGACTTGGTGGGCCGAAGGGCCTGTTTCCAAAACTAAAATATAAAAGATCTTAAGTAAAAGAAAAGCCCTAAAAAGTAAATGCTTAACAATAGAGCATTTCTGTAGAAGTCTTATGGCCCTGTCTCACGGTGCGAGTTGACCCACGAGGTACCCTGAGTGACAGACTCGTGGTTGTGCACGAGATCCCAAGTTGATGTTCAAGTGTTTGAACCGAGTTCCCACGGGTACGGTATTTTGCCGTTTACTGCAATGTTCCAAGTTCGTCTCCAGAGTTAACCAAGTTCATCTCTCGTTTACTCTTGAGCTGACAACGTCTCCTGACAAACTCTTGAGCTGTCAACTTCTCCTGAAAAGTGAAACAGTGTTTCTAACGGGCCCTTCGGCCCACCAAGTCCGCGCCGACCAGCGACTCTAGCACCACCCCACACGAAAAGTGAATTTGATTTTAGTAATTTGACCAAAAGAAAAATGGTGTATGCTAAGCAGTGAGTTGATATGACACTCCCAAAAATAACTTCTAAAAATCGGCTGGATTGTACGATTAGGAGGCATTCTGCGTAATTATATTAAAATAAAATACAGGAGAGATAACACTCCTTTTCTACATGCCTTTAGAAAGAAACTTGCAGTTATATTTGAAGTCTTGAATTGATTTCCTCCTGAGAGTCTGTGCATAGTCTAATACTCTGAGCCATTTACAGCGCTGTGTGGAAGACACCCTTACCCGTACTAGTTGGGCGGGTGTGTTTCCAGTGATAGTTAATCATACTGTTACTACTTAATAGTACAATGCTACATATATTCGGTTGTATAAGGAAGCCCTCCTTTCACTGATTTGCTTTGTTTCCTGATTTCGAAGACTAGTGTCAGTACTGTGCCGTGTCACAGTTGTACGTTTTAAATTGAAAAGGCACGGCCATTTGAACCTTAATGTCTTTATCTTAGTGATAAAGGGATGTAACATCCAACTCCGATTCAATTCTAAAGTATTGAAAAGCATGTCAGAGCACGGGGATGGTAAAACGGTGGGTGAATAGATGAAATGTTGACAACGGATCCGTTGAAAATTAAATTCCATTATATTTGTACAGTTTCTTTATGAATCAGTTTGTGTTTAGTACTGAGAGATTTAATGATTGCAGATTTTTATCTCTGCATCTGAGGTCGATAGCAATTTTTTTTCTGTTAATGTCCACTAAAAGCTCAGGGTAATTTAGTAATTGATTCCAAGCACAGCGACTCACCAATGCCCGGTCTACATTTGGGGTAATAACTTTGCTTATCTTATCTATCAGAATGAGATTACCATGCTAATTCACGGGCACCAATTGTCTTCAGGTCACAGGGGGGCACTGGGATCTCTTCGACTGCAACACCAAGGAAAACAAGAAAAATAAAATCACAGACGTGATAAATATCCAGGAAATCCCTTCACAAAATGACTTCAAATACAAATCTGCATGACATTGTCATGTTATTCCAAATGCTCTGTTGATTGAAACGGTAAAATATGTGTCTTATATCAACAAAGGGGGACAATCGTGATGAATAATGTTGAAAAATTAACAGGTGACAAATGTTTAAAACCATGCGTTGGAAAACGGAAAGCGGTCTTTAAATTACCCTAATTAATGCCGAGTTCAGAGTGCCCACGGTTTAACACGTTAAACACACGAGTTAATAAGGTCAATGCACGGGCCCCACGTTAATACTACGAGTTTAAATGTTTCAATTTTACACTTGAACAGTGAATTTGACTCGTGGAAAAAATCAAACATGTTTGATTTTTTTCACGAGTTATCAAGTTTCGCGTGTACCTGGCGTTAGCGCCACGAATGGACAAGCTGATCGCGCGAGTTCCGACGTTGCCGCTACGTTCATCGTACGTGATCACCACGAGTGAATACTCGGGGTCACTCATGGACCAACTCGCACCGTGAGACAGGGGTTTTAGGCA
Organism: Okamejei kenojei; assembly: GCA_035221665.1. Taxonomy (NCBI): domain Eukaryota; kingdom Metazoa; phylum Chordata; class Chondrichthyes; order Rajiformes; family Rajidae; genus Okamejei; species Okamejei kenojei. The sequence goes on along the minus strand of CM069154.1, from coordinate 27,027,366 downwards.
TGATGCAAAGAATCGTGGACCATTTGTCTTCTCATTTATATTTCATACACCGTTCACTGCCATCCCCTGCCTTCTCCCCATATCCTTAATGTTCCTTTCAGTTTTTTGAACACTTTCCTTTTAAAATCTATTTGCCGATAGATATTGCGCATAGTAGCAACTGCCTGTCTCAAAATAAATTCTACCTTTTTGCTCTGAACCCAAAGTTTACGACTTTGATCTCAGTCAGCTGTGGACCATCATTGTACATCATTTCTCCAGAACCTATTTCTTTATTCTTCTGTTCGCTAAATACTTAAAACACCTAAAGCCGAAACACTGAAGTGTGCCTTTATTACCTCTAGACTTAAATATTCCTACCTATTCTGAGCTGACTCACTCAGTCCGAGGATCATCAAGAACTTTGTGTTCTATCCAAGTACTAGGCACTCATCTATTCTGTATTCAATGGTTTACATTGGCTCCCAGTCAAAAGACATCTTAATATTGAAAGTCTACTTTTATTTTCAAATCCTTAAATGGATCTCTGTAGGAGCAAAATGGAAAGGTGGTGTTGGAAATAATGGGCGATTTACTAAGACTGGTGCACACCAGGAAACCAGTCAGAACTGATCTCCCAAGTGTGACTTTGGTACAGTTTTTATATTCTCAGATGACAAGATTATTCAGAAACTTGACAGTAAAATGAGGTCTTGCTCAGAAACCTGATAAAGTCTTAATTTCAGAAACTTGACTAACAATAAAACAGTCTTGCACAGAAATGCGATGAACAGTCAAACAAGGTCTTAATTACAGAAACTTGACTAACAATAAAATGAGGTCTTGCACGGACACTTGACAAACAGTAAAGCAAGGTCTTGCAGACGATGGAACTAAGATAGTCTTAATTAAGAGACAAACAGAATGAGATGATTATCCACAAGTCTAACCTTGTTAATAGTAGATCCAATTTTCTGGTACAATGATGGGTGCACGCTATAGCATAATCAATGAAGTTCCTGAAACTTGTGTGTCGTCACTGCTGCATACCATATCTCTACTTTCAGGCTTTGTCTGCAGTTCCCAGTCACTACATTAGCCCAATCCATATCACTATTTACTAATTATTGGCCCTCACTATTTTTTAACCCACAACATTTTCCCTGTAAACTGCCAAGCTCCATAACTCACTTTGAGTTCCAGCACTTTTCTCAATCTGGCCTTTCAATTATTCCAGATTTATTTGCTTTCTCATAATGGCCATGCATTCAGCCCCTAAGGCCCTGAGGATAGAAAATTATTTCCAAATCTCTCTCTGCTTGTCTATCTCTGTTTCTTTAAGAGAGTTTTTAAAGTCAATCCACTCTGACCAAGCTTTTGGCCACGTGCCTCTTGTGATGGTCAAGGTACAACTGTTATGTTCAACTCGTGTGAAATAACTTAGGTTTTGCTGTATCTCACTCTGTTTCAAATATCTTTATAAGTAAAAACAATAGTCACAGAGTCGTAAGGAGTCATAGTCAAACAGCATGGATCAGGCCCTAAGGCCAAACGTGCCCATACAGACCAACATGTCCCATTTACTCTAGTTACACCTGCCTGTGTTTGGCTCACATCACTCTAGATCTGTCCTATCCATGTACCTATCTAATTGTCTCTTTTAGATAGTTGCAATCTATCAACATGATAGATTGATAGATTGCAATGGTACCTACCTCAACTACCTCCTTCGGCAACTCGTTCCATACACCCACCACCTTTTGTGCAAATGAAGTTACCCCATAGGCTCCTATTAAATCCCCCCCCCCCACCTTAACCCTATGTCCTCTGGTTCTCAAGGAGACTCTGTGTCTACCAGATCTGCTCTCATGATGTTGTACACAAATGTGATGAATTAAAATCCACACCTTCCATTTGTTGTGGAACTAGTAGAAGTAGAACTAAGAAAAACACAATCCCTCTCTAATGACAGCTGTGAAGCATCACATAATTTTGAATCCCTTCATCGCCAGCCCTATGACTTGGTTGATTTGCACAAAAAATTACTCTGATGTGTTCAGTCTTAGCGTCCAGGGCTTTAATAGTTCCACAACTTCCCACATAATATTATTTCAGTAAATAAACAGCTTTCTGAAAGCCTTTATTTTCCACTCAATATGGGAGAACCAAACTAAGCACATTATAAATGCAAGGTAGTGCTGGAGTAACTCAGCAGGACAGGCAGCATCTCTGGAGGGAAGGAATGGGTGATGTATGCAAGGGCTCCATGTCTGAGGAAGAATGTGCTGCCGATGAAAAGGGTCCATAGGAGGTTTGTGGCTGTGGAGGCCAAGTCAATGGATATTTTTAAGGCAGAGATTGACAGATTCTTGATTAGTAATGGTGTCAGGGGTTATGAGGCAAAGGCAGGAGAATGGGATTGAGAGGGAAAGATAGATCAGCCATGATTGAAATGCATAGACTTGATGGGCCGAATGGCCTAATTCTGCTCCTAGAACTTATTGACATGGCGGGGTGTTCTGGTTTTCTCCTTGCTAATTTGCATTCATATTCAATCCACTTAATTTGCAAAATATCAAATTCCCAGCACACTGGGGACAATTTTTCAGAGACCAATTAACCTACAAACCCGCATTTCATTAGGATGTGGGAGGAAACCGGAGCACTTGGAGGAAATAGGGAAAACATGCTAACGCTACTCAGACAGCACACGAGGTCAGGATCGAACATGGGTCTCTGGAGCTGTGAGGCAGCAGCTCCACCAGCTGCACCACTGTGCTGCCTACATTTGTGGAGAATTAAGCAAAGTTCTTTCAAGATTGTCACAGAGGAAATCCATGCAATTCTAATGTTTTACATATTTTAGCATCTATAAGTGAGACGTTTGTTAAAATTCACTATCAATAAGCAAACAATATTTAACAGCAATTCCCTTTGGTCCTCAAAGGAGGTTTCTTGATATAGCTGATCTATTCAACACTGAAGCATATTTAAATAAAATAAATTACAATTAAACATCTTGCTGAGATTCTTCACAGATCAGGTTTCCCTTTCTCCAAGGCATAACCAAATCATTTAATTGTAATTTGCTTGTAAAGAACATTTGCTTGTAAGAAACATAAATGAAAAAACTGTGCAATTTAAATCACACAACACTCCCAATCTTGAAAGGTAGAAAGCGAAGATTTTTAAAACACAATGCTGGTTTGAGATTGCAATTGTCACGATTTATCAAAGTAAGCTGCTGAACAATTTCATAATTCATTAATGCATTCGGAACAAATAGCTCACATATTTTCAACTTGTTTTAAAACTAGAGGATCAGAAAAATAACAGGTAAGAAATAACGTGTTAACGAAGAAACTGCAGATGCTGGAGAATCGAGGGTTACACAAAATGCTGGAGAAACTCAGCGGGTGCAGCAGCATCTAAGGAGCGAAGGAGATAGGCGACGTTTCGGGTCGAGACCCTTCTTCAGTCTGAAGAAGGGTCTCGACCCGAAACGTCGCCTATCTCCTTCACTCCTTAGATGCTGCTGCACCCGCTGAGTTTCTCCAGCATTTTGTGTAACCCCAGGTAAGAAATAACGATTAGTTTATTTTTTTATTTATTTTTTTTTTAATTTATTTATTATAGAAACAAAATAACAACCAGTTACATTATATTTCAGTAGTAAAAATACATAGTCCTAATAACTGATTCATACTAATAATATTATTTATACTGTATTATCCTTAGTTATAGATTTCAGAGTTATGTATTTTATATAATTAAAGATACATAATACTACTAATACATTCACAATATTAGCATTATACTCGTACTATTAGTAATTATCATTTTATTTCTAATTTTATTAAGTATAAGACCAAATTTTATGATATTATTGATACAAAAAGTTAGTAAATCTTATATAATTCTTATTATTTCTTCCTAATGTTAACAATATTTATTTTATCGCTAAATTTAAAATTATTGTACCATTAAAAGCATATAATTTTATATAATTAAAAATTATAAAATACTAGGAAATGCTAATAATACTAACAATGTTCTTATAAATCTAATGATATTTATATTCATTCTAATATTAAGCTAGTGTGTTTCTATATTATTTTTTTATTTTTTATTTAGATATAAGAAAATAGAGAAATTAGGAAATAGAATAAAGAATAAGAAGAGGTTTGATGGAGAATAAAATATTCGTCAATAATCCGTCCTTATAGATATATTCATGATTTATTATACGTATCTCTTCATCCACTCAAATGTCCAGGCCTCAGTCAGGTTTCCCGCGCCGAACCGTTTACGACCCTGCAAATATTTAATATATGGAGACCAAATACATCTGAAGAGATCTAACCTATCCATAAGGACAAGCCTCAATCTCTCCAAATGAAGTGTCTCCGACATTTCTATATTCCACATCTTGATTGTTGGGAATGCAGGGCCTTTCCAAAATTTTAATATTAATTTTTTCCCAATTATTAAACCATAATCAATAAAAGTTCTTTGATTCGTTGTTATTAATTGGTCAGTTTCAATTATTCCAAGTATAATCAGCTTTGGGTCAGGGATTATATTTATATTAATAACAGTCGAGATTATTTTAAATATTTCCTTCCAGTATTCTACAATTTTTATGCAGTTAGTGAATGAATGTGTCAAATTTGCTTCTGAAATTTGACATTTGTCACATATTGGAGATATTTTTGGTAAAATATTATGTAATTTAGATTTAGAGTAATGTAATCTATGTAATATTTTAAACTGTATAAGAGAATGTTTAGCGTTTAATGAACAATAATGTATATGTTGTAAACTTTCATCCCATATTTCTGGTCTTATTATTTGGCCTAATTCCTTTTCCCAAGATTCTCTGTATATTTCTGTTGATGGAGTATCGTTTTCCAGGAAAATATTATATATATATATGATATCATTTTTTTCCATATTTGGATGTTTATTCAAACATTCATCTAAAATTTCTATTTTTCTATTTCTAAATTCATATATATTTACAGAGGCATAGTTTCTAATTTGTAAATATCTGAAATATTCTTTATTATGTAGCCCATAAATTTGTTGCAACTCTTGAAATGAAAGAAAAGTATTTTCCTTATAAAGATCACCCATCTTAGAAATTCCTTTATTTTTCCATTGTAAAAAAGCCTTATCCAAAATCGAAGGTTTAAACATAAAATTATTAACAATCTTAAGACTTATTGGTATAGATTTTAGTTTTAATGCTTTCTTTATTTGTTTCCATATGCGGATTCCATTTTCTATTATCGGATTTTCACTATAAACTTTCTTAGCTACATTAATATTAGCAAATATTATAGAGCTAATTTCTAATGGAGAACAATCTTCTTCTTCCATACTTAACCAATTTGGTTTATTATCTATTTCTCCTAACCAAAAATTCATGTTTTTAATATTAACTGCCCAGTAATAAAACATCAAGTTTGGTAACGCTAATCCTCCATTTATTTTAGACTTACATAAATGTTTGTTATTTATTCTATGAATCTTATAATCCCAATAAAATTCGTAATTAAAGAATCTACTTTTTTAAAAAAAAAATTTTTGGAAGATATATCGGGATTAATTGAAATAAATATAATAATTGTGGAAGAAAAATCATTTTTATTGCATTAATTTTCCCTATCATCGAAATAGGTAAACTTTTCCAGTATGAAATATTCTTATTTAATTTATCTAGTAATGGGGGAAAATTAGATTTAAATAGAGAATTAAATCTTTTTGTAACAAAAATCCCAAGATATTTAATATTTTCATTTGTTATCTTAAAAGGAAATTGTTGTAATATATGTAACTTATTCATTGTTATAGGCATAAGTTTCACTTTTATTCCAATTAATACTGTATCCTGAAAGTGATCCGAATTCCGTTATTAGTTTTAACAAATTTCGAATACTTATTTCTGGTTGAGTGATATAAAGTAATACATCATCTGCATATAAGGAAATTTTATTCTTAGTATTTGCGGTATCATATCCATATATTTCCGGGTGTAGTCTTACCCTCTGAGCAAGTGGTTCTATTGCTAATGCAAACAATAAAGGTGATAAAGGGCAACCTTGCCTACAACCTCGTGATAAATTAAATTTAATTGATAACATTCGATTTGTTGTTATTCTAGCTATTGGATTTGCATATAATAATTTAATCCAAGTAATAAACTCCTCTCCTAATTTAAAAGCTTCCATCACCGAAAATAAATAGGGCCATTCCACTTGGTCAAAAGCCTTTTCTGCATCAAGCGAAATAACTACTAAATCTTTTTTATCACTTCTTTTCGAATATATAATATTAAACAATCGTCTTAGATTATATGAAGAATATCGTTTTGGTATAAATCCAGTTTGATCCGGATGTATTAATTCATCAACAATTGAACTCAATCTTTTTGCTAATATTGTTGTTAATATCTTTTGATCTGTATTAATAGAGCTATTGCTCTATATGATCCTGGTTCGTCTAAGTCTTTATTTATTTTAGGTATGAGTGTTATAATCGATTCGTTCAATGTATCTGGAAGCTTCTGTTCTGTATATATCTGTTCATATAGTGATTTTAAATATGGAACTATATATTCATGAAATGTTTTATAAAATTCCGAACCTATACCATCAGGTCCTGGTGTTTTACCGTTTTTTAATGATCTAATAGATTCTTTAATTTCATTTATTGAAATATCAGCATTTAATAATTTTCTATTTTGTAAATCCAGTCCTTTCAAGTTACATTTTTTTATAAATGCATCTATTTCTATTTTACTTACTGTTGTTTTAGCAGTGTATAAATTGTTATAATATTGCATAAATCTTTCATTAATATCTTTAGGTTGTATTAATAAATCACCATTTTGTGATTTAATCCTATGTATAATTTTTTTCCGCTTCAATTTTCCTTAATTGTCGAGCCAGCAGTTTTTGGGGCTTATCCCCAAATTCAAACTGTAATTGTTTAGTATGTTGGTAAATTTTATCACTTGATCTGTATATATTTTATTTAATTTATATTTCAATATAACAATTTTATTATGTAATGTCGTATCTGGTTTTATTGCATTCTGTATATCTAATTCCTTAATCTCCTTTTCTAGATCTTGTTGTTCTTTCCGAGTCTTTTTATTGTCAAATGCTTGTGAAGAAATCATTATTCCTCGAAGATATGCCTTAAATGTTTCCCACAATAAAGAACGCGATATCTCTGGTTGATCATTTATTTCAAAAAAAGTTTTAATTTGAGTTATGATATATTCCTGAGTGGCTTTGTTTTTTTAAAATTTGTGGGTTAAATTTCCACTGTCTTAAATTTTCTATTTTATTATTAATTTTAATTTTAAACGTTACTGGAGCGTGATCTGAGATTATTATATTATCATATTTAGCTTCATAAGTAAGTGAGATAAGTTTTGCATCCACCAAAAAATAATCTATTCTTGAGTAAGTTTTATGTACTGGGGAGTAAAAAGAATATTCTCGTCCTGTAGGATTTTCTGTTCTCCAAACATCTTTAATGTTGGTTGTTTGCATATATGCATTTAGCAAATCACTAGAACGTGATTTGTTTTTTCTTTGTTTTGTAGATCTGTCTAAGTAAGGGTCTAATGTACAGTTGAAATCTCCACCAATTATCAAATTATATTGTGTTAATTCCGGAATATTATTAAATACTTTTTTAAAAAACAATGGACTATCAAAATTTGGTCCATATATATTAACAAGAATTACTTTTTCTGTATTTAATTCTCCTATCACAATAATATATCTACCATCTTTATCATCTATGGTTAATGTATGCTTAAATAAAGTACCTTTACGAAATAATATTGCTACGCCTCTTGATTTATGTGTAAAAGAAGAGTGATATATTTTATCTATCCATTTAGCTTTCAACCTGTTTTTCCGCCTCTTTTTTTAGATGGGTCTCTTGAATGTAAATTACATCAGCTTTACTTGCCTTTAAGTATGTCAATACTTTTCCTCTCTTTATCGGTTCATTAATACCTTTAACATTCCAACTGCAGAATGTTAATCCCTCATTCCCCGTATTTCTTTTTAAGTCTTGCATTTTAGATTTATGGGGATCTGCAGGATCTAAGGATCAGCGCGATAAACCCAACCTTACACCTGAACCCCGAGTGGATGTAGTTTAAATCTCTTTTTTTGCCCCTCATGAATATATCTCCCTTGGTACATTATATTACTCCAATCAAACCAAAAATTACTATAGATATAAAAGATAGAAAGAAAATAAATAGAAGTACTGTGTGTAAAAGAAAAAAAGAACTACATCTAGAATCGATGTAGTTTGTGCCAGCCATATTAAGATGACTATATATCTAACGACTTCCGTCATCGATGTTATCAACACGACCAGCTCCTGGAATTAGGGAATTACTATTCCTTAACAATATTTTTAACGGGGGGTATAATATATATAATGTAAAAAAGGGGGGGGAGGGGGAATAATAATAAAAAAAAAAAAACAGGAAGGGGAGAGAAAAAGAGAAAAGAGGAAGAATAAAAAAAAAGGTTCTTCCTTTAAAAATATCAATATCTAAAGCTAACTTAGAAATCTAACTAATATTAGACATAAAAAATACAAAGGCTATATAAAAAGATGAATAACATACAATTAATTCAGTTCAAAAAAGGGAAAATTAGTTATTAATTATTAGTAATAGTGATTAGTAATAATAGACATTCCTAATTAATAAAAAAATAGGGTGGGGAAAAAACTGATAATAAAACCGTATTATAATCTTAATGTGTGTATTAATTATTTTTGTTAGTTATATGTTAGAACTAATTATCAATGTCCAGATATCCAGATGACGTTGTCAAATCTTGTTTTATTCCCCTCCATTCCATTCGACATTGTCTATTCCATCAAGTCCAATATCCTCTTGAAGAGTCTCAGTAAATATTAAAAGTTCATGTTGAGTATCTGAAGATGGTAAAAGTCAGTATAACTTGCTTGTAGGTATTCTTCAAGTCTTGAACTGCTGAGCAAACTCCAATGCTGTGTTTGGGGTCTTAAAAAAGTACTCCACTTTCTTATAAGAAACTCTTAAAGTCGCTGGGTAGTTCAAACCGTATCTCAGATTTTCTACTCCACGCATAAGACTTTTGGCTTCATTGAATGCTTTTCGTTTCCTGGCGACCTCTGGTGGATAGTCTCGATAAATACTAATCTTTTGACCTTCAAATGTCAAGTTTTTAGTTTTCGAAGCTTTCCGCATAATCTCATCCAGAACAAAATCAAACTGTACTTTAATGATCATTTGCCTGGGAGGAGCGCCGGGTCTGGTCTGACGTCTACTGACTCTGTGAGCACGAGCTAATAAAGGCATCTCTTCCAGAGATAAGACTTCTTTGAGTAATTTAGCAGTGAACTCTCGAGGGCCGTCGATATTCTCTCGACCCTCAGGAATCCCTACAATTCTCAGATTTTGCCTTCTCTGATGTCCTTCTAGCTCAGTACATTTCTCGGCTGTTTTAGTCAGCATACTCATCAGACGTTCATTTTCTGTAATCAAATTCGCTGTAGTCAAAGCATTCGCTTCTGCTGTCTGTTCAAGGTCTTTTATTGCAGCCATCTGTTGTTTCTGCATTTCTTCAATAGGTTTAAATCTGTTGTCAATGTCTTTTTTAATGTCTTTTTTAAACCTTTCCAGTTTTTTATCCAGCTTTTCCTCCATGTCATTAAACGTGTCAATAAACTCTTCTTTTAAATCATCCGACATTTTCTTAACCTTTTTTTCAATAATTGTGTTTGTTTCCTTTTTTAACTCCATCAGTTGAGTTTTCATCTGATTCATCTGTATATCAATCGAGCTATTTATTTGACTTATATCTTCCTTTAATTCTTCCTTTAACTTAACTATCTGCTGAGAAATAAAGGATTTCAATTCCTCACCTTCCACTTTTGTCCCTGGTTTCTTGGACACATCTTCCTGGGATCGAGTCCTAGTCGACACATCTTCCTGGGATCGAGTTCTAATCGACTCCCAGGCTTCACTTGGGCCTTCTCCCGGTTTCGGCTTTCGAGCTTTACTCTTATCTGTGGGGCTCCGTGGAACCGACATAGCTCGTCGCGCGCCTGATGACGTCACTCGGTGAGGAAACTACAAACAGCTCGTTGCAGACAGCCGGTAAGTCTTCTAAAACCCCCGTTTTTAACGATTTTTTTGCAGAGCTGGCTGGCACTATACTCTAGGGCTCCATAGCGCCACCGGAAATAACGATTAGTTTAGTGATACTGTATGGAAACAGGCCCATGGGAACATCGTGTCCGTGCTGACCAGCAATTACCCATACACTAGTTCTATCCGACACACTAGGGACAATTTACAGAAGCCAATTAACCTACAAACCTGCACGTCTTTGAAAAGTGGGTGAAAACCGCAGCACCCGGAGAAAACCCACACAGTCACAGGGAGAACGTGCAAACTGCATACAGAGAGCACCCGTAGTCAGGATCGAACCTGGATCTTTGGCGCTGTAAGGCAGCAACTCTACCACTGCGCCACCATGCCGCCCCTGATCATTTATTTTCTGAAAACATTTTACAACCAATAAACCCCCATGTAATGAAAAAACGTGCATGGTTTGTTCTTGTCTATTTTTTTCCCCTCTCCTGTCTTTTCCCCAAATGAAATGACTTTTTTTGACTTCTACCACATCTGCACACTCAGTTACAGTTAATCAGCTTACTCAGTAGCGGTAATGCATGTATCACCCGAGGCAACTGATGTTCGTCGTGTTATTAGACTGCAGGATATTATATTCAAGCCCAATCTTGTCCCCATTGAATGGTTGCCACCAGCAGACTCAGAGGATTGCAATGACAGGCAGGTCCTGAAAAAGGAACATTACTTAACCCAATAAAGCCAGGAGAAATGTTAACGAGTGATAACAGTTACATCTCAAAAACAGAGCAATCCATCTCAGTAACGCTTCTTGTCAACAGAAAATATAATTTCCAGGATAACTGCACAATCCAGGTCAAAATAAAAAGTGCTGAAGGAATTCAGAAGGCAGGACAGCATCTGTGATGGGAATGGACAGACAACAGATGAAAGGTCACCCTAGCCTGACGAAGGGTCCCTACCCCAAAGGTTAGCTGTACATCCTTTAGACTTTTACTTTAGAGATACAGTGTGGAAACAGGCCTATCGGTCCATCGAGTCTCCGAATACCAACAATCACCCCTTACACTAACCTACACACACTAGGGACAATTTTACTACATATCGAAGCCAATCGACCGACAAACCTGTACGTCTTTGGAGTGTGGGAGGAAACCAGAGCACCCAGAGATAATCTATGGGGTCAAAGGGAGAACGTACAAACTCTATGCAGACATCACCCGTAGTCAGGATCAAACCCAGGTCTCTGACCTGTAGAGTTCCTGCAGCATTGTCTTTTGCTCAAGATTCCAGCATCTGCAGCCTTGAGTTTGCATAATCCAAATGATCAGCAGACTTTATCATATTTTTATATTTCCACACAATATACAGAGGCCATTCGTCCCATTGTGCTTAAACCAGCAATCTCGTCAATTCCACTAGCCCATTTATTACCCTGCAACCTTTTCCCTCTCATATGTCCATCAACTCCATCCTAGTTCTCCTTACAAGTCTGAGGACATTTTACAATAGTCAATTCACCTTCTAATCCGAACATTATTGGGATGTGGAAGGAAGCTGGAAACCAATGAGGCCACAGGGCAGCCATGCAAACTCCACACAGAAAGCACGATGTCAGGATCAAACCCAGGGCACTGCAGCTGCAAGGAAGCGGCACTACCTGTTGCATCATATTGCCATTTCATTGACGTAATTAATTGATCTGAACTGCAGATCATAAGTAGGCACATGTTACATTCTCCTTGTAATAATTATAAAATTATTAAAATACTAATATTTTAATAATAATAATATTATTGCATACAATCATCTTGGGCTTGGGGCACAGGCGACAAAGGGGGTGGTGATGAAGGCACTGAAACCTTGATGCAATTACAGAGCTTACAAACAACCATTCCATATCACTCTGAAGCATCCCAATCTGAAACGTCACCTATCCATGTTCTCCAGAGATACTGCCTCACCTGCTGTGTAATTCCAGCACTTTTGTCTTTTTTGCAAACCAGCACCTGCTGTTCCTTGTTTCTCCTTTCAAGCATTCTATATGTTAAGTAGTCATACAGCACAAAAACAGGCCTTTCGGCCCAACTTGTCCATGTTGTTCAAGATGGCCATCTATGCTAGTACCATTTCCTCACATTTCGCCCATGAAACTTTTATTATCCATTAGTTGTTATATCAATTCAAATGTAAATTTGACACAATAGTCCAAGAGAACCTAAATGCTGGAATATAACATAGAACAGCACATCACAGGAATGTCTACCTTCGATTTTCCAGCATCTGCAGTTCCTTCTTAATCACAGGAATGGAAACAGGTCCATCAGCCCAACTTGCCCCATCTACATTAGTTGCACGTGCCTGCTTTTGACCTATAACCCTCTAAACCTATCCTATGCATCTACCTATCCAAATGTTTTTTAAATGTTACGATAGTACCTGCCTCAATTGCCTCCTCCGGCAGCTCGTTCCATACACCCACAACCCTTTGTGCCAAATGGTTGCCCCTTAGGTTCCTATTAAATCTTTCCCACCTCACTTTAAACCTATGTCCTCTAGTTTTCAATTCCCTTACTGTGGGTACAAGATTCTATGCACTTCCCCTATCTATGCCTTTCATGATATTATACAACACTATAACATAGGTTGATTCTTACATATTTCAGTGTAGTCTGTGGATTAATTGGGAAACCTTTTTATTGTCAAAGTTAGTTTGAGCCTGTTATGCGTAAGTGACTCTGATATACAGATTGCCACAGGTATTAAAGGTGTTCAGTTATCTTGCGATTACCCGCAGTTGAAATAATATCGAACCAAAGCCCTGACAAGGTAATAGCAGGATAATGAATGATGGTGCGAACGATGTTGATTGAAGAACGAAGGCACTGGTAGAATGCCACAGACTGATAGGTCATGAGGTTTTAACAGCAATTTCCCACACGTTGCGTTTCCAATTATACACATACAGCTCATGTGAAGTGGGAATGAAAACCAGAATAAGATTCATAAGGGAAGGAACTGCACACTGGCCTCTGATGAACAGCAAACGTCCTTTTCAATGTCTTTGAAAAGTTAAGAAGGGCAGCACAATGGCACAGCATTAGAGTTGCTGCCTAATACCCCTGTGCCACGTAGGAAACCCGAACGGAAACCTCTGGAACGGAAAGCCCAACCCAAGGTTTCCGTGAGGTTCCCGGAGGTTCCGGTCACTCTCCCTAATGGTGGAAAGTGGTTTCCGTGTAGTCGAGGCTTCTTCTATGTTCTTGCGATTATTTAAAAAAAACCAAAACTGGCCTCGACTAAAAATAGGTTGCCGTTTGGTCGAAGCCAGTGGAGTGGGGTCGCTATTTACTTACAGGCAGTCGAAGGGAATCTCCTTCGCTGACTGGACATTTTCATTGGCTCATTGGAGTTTTCAGCAAAGATCCTATCGGATCTTTGGTTTTCAGGACCGAGAAGATCCGCCAGAAGGTAAAATGCCTGCTAACTTTATTAAACTTCTTAAAACTGACTCCATTCCTTCTCCCCCCCATTCTCTCCCCTCCTCTCTTTCCTTCTCTCCCCTTCTCCCCCCTTCTCTCTCCCTTTCTCTTCCCCTTCTCTTCCCCTTCTCTCTGCCCTTCTCTCCCCTTCTTTCCCCTTCTCTCCCTCCCTCCCTCCCGTGCTCTCTAAAGGATTTACCATGCTCTGTGGCAGCCGTTTACCTTCCTCTTCATCGCCCAGACAGCACTCCTCCACTGTCCCTGGCCCCCACCTTTGCGATGTGTTTGTGTGTGTGCGGTCGGTAACAAAGATCCTATAGGATCTTTGATCAGTAGATGCAGCTCACGCTCCGGTCGAGGCTTTCAAGGCAAGTGACCAAAACCTCTGGTCACTCATGGAGAGTAACTGGAACCTCCGGACTTCACGGAAACCTTGGGTGGGGCGCAAGGTTTCCAGAGGTTTCCGTTCAGGTTTCCTAAGTGAGACAGGGGCATAAAAGTGGGACAGGGACATTACAGCACCAGAGATCCGGGTTCGATTCTGACTACGGATGCTGTCTGCTCGGAGTTTGTACATTCTTCCTGTGACCGCGTGGATTTCTTCTGGGTGCCCCGGTTTCCTCCCACATTCCAAAGACATGCAGTTTTGTAGGTTAAATCACTTCCCTAAATTGTCTCTAGTGTGTAAGATAATGTTAGTTTTTTCTTAGCCCAGTGATCGCTGGTCAATGCAGGCTCGGTGGGCCAAAGGGCCTGTTTCCACACAGTATTCTAAACTAAACTAAACTAAATTTGCAAAGGGCATCATCAGATAATTTATGCAGTGGATGTAACAACTGTATGACTCATTCTTGTTGTCAACATATTAAAGTAGCACTTACTACATGAGCTATCCATTTTTAAGAACCTTAAAATGAAATCAACCCTTGTTTCCACAATGTATCTCAAAAGTCTAAAGATGATACCTGTCCAGCCTCAGTTACTTCAGCAATTCTCTATACCAGCATCTGCAGTTCCTTGTCCCCATATCTCCCTGCCTCTGGCTTCCAAACTCCAAACTTCCATCCCTCTTCCAACAACCAATCATCCCTCGCTTCTGGCCTACCGCTAACTCTTTTCCTCTTTATACTGGCTGCCCCCCCCCACCCCCCCATCTCTATCCTCGATCCTGATGCAGGATTTCCATCAACAGATGCTGCTTGACCTGCTGAGTTTCTCCAGCACATTGTTCATTACTCCAGGCTCCAGCCTCTGCAGTCTCCTGTTTTAGTTTAGAGATATGGCATGGAAACAAGTCCTTCGGGCAGCCAAGTCCATGCCACTCAATGATCACCCGTACACTAGTTCTATCCTACACACTATGGACAATTTACAGCAACCAATTAACCGACAAACTTGTACGTCTTTGGAATGTGGGAGCACCCGTAGAAAACCGACGCGATCACAGGGGGAATATACAAACTCCGTAGAGACAGCATCCATAATCATGATCGATCTCTGGCACTGTGAGGCAGCAACTCTACCACTGCGCCACCGTGTCTCCATTGTACCTATTCATGTGTCCCCCATTATACCAGTACAGATTGAATGAAACACATGTTGTTTTGTTAATGTAACATTGAAGTAAATGCTTTTGGGAATTATTCAGGATTTTATGGAATTCTGTGAATAGCGGGCCAGAATGCAAACAGGAACCAACTTCAAAATGACCATTCAAATGTAAATTGCAAGCGATAATCAGTTTTGAAATTAATAGGACAGCCTTGAAAACAAACAATGCCATCAATAGAGCAGAGGTTACTGGCACACTGCAGGAGGCTGCTCAACAGATATAGCTTGTAAACTGACGTAACTGTGAGACGTTCCCATATACATCAGCCAAATGTAAGACAATGAGAAGCAGGCATCAGACACATTCAGCTTAAGTTATTTTCTACCCTTGTGACTGAGATCAAAGAACTTTGAGGGTGGTGCAGTGGTGCAGAGTTGAGTTGCTGCTTGACAGTGCCAAAGGTCTTAGTCATCCTGACTAAGGATGCTGTGTGTATGGAGTTTGTACGTTCTTCCTGTGGCCCTGTGGATTTTCTCCGGGTGCAGTATCCTCCCACACTCCAAAGATGAACGCGTTTGTAGGCTAATTGGCTTTGGTAAAGAATTGGAAATTGTCGCTAGTGTGTAGGATGGTGTTAGTATACAGGGTGATCGCTAGTCGGCGCTGACTCGGTGGACAAAAGCCCTGTGTCTGCACTGTATCTCTATACTTCCAAACCCAGATATATTATTAGGACATCAAATATGGTCTGAGAAATATTTGATCTTACTATAGAATAATTGGGATACAAAAGACACAAAGTTCTGGAGTCATTCAACAGGTCAGGCAGTATCTCTGGAGAAAAAGGTGACATTTCGGGTCGGTATCCTTCTTCTGACCACCTTCACTTTGTGTCTTCTGTTTGTAAACCTGCATCTACAGTTCCTTGTTTATACCCAATAGTTAGGGATAGTTGTGTGCTCAGAGAGTCAGCGTATACAGCACTAATTTTGTGAGACACAAAGTGCTGGAATATGGAGCACATGTTTGTATGTCAGGTTTTTGTAAACTGCATCTGGAGTTCCTATTGCGTCCACTAATTTTGTGAGTCTGGATATTTTGTCCTCAGAAGTTTTTCAACCATCCATGGGAATTGATTTGTATCTGCAAAGGTGTTAGAACATTTAGAAGTATCTTGTCAGTTACAGTGTGCTCCTGTTGTAAACATGTATTTCAATGCAACCACTTGTCAGACTCAAAATATTGAAGTATACAATGGCATTGTAGGCATTGAAATTGGATTGAATCATCTACTGTTCTCTTTGTTCTGAAGAGTATAAAAACTCAATGTACTTTGCGATCAGTGAGACTTTACTGAGAAAATGCTTGCTTTGATACTTTAGATACTTTAGAGATAAAACATTGAAACAGGTCCTTCGGCTCAGCCGGTCCTCGCCGACCAACGCTCACCCCGTAGACTAGTTCTATCCTACACACAAAGGCCAATTATCCTACAAACCTGCAAGTTTTTGGAATGTGGGAAGACACTGGAGCACCCGGAGGAAACCCACGTGGTCATAGGGAGAACTTCCTGGACCAGCCACATCAAAGCTATAGCCACGAAAGCACACCAACATCTCCACCCCCTTAGGAAATTCGGGGTGTCATCAACAACCCTCACCAACTTCTACAGATACATCTTTTTGGGAAGCATCACAGCCTGGTTTGGAAACAGCTCCATCCAAGACTGCAAAATATTGCAGAGTTGTGGAGTTGCAGCCCAGACCATCACACAAACCAACCTCCCTTGCATTGACTCAATCTACCTTCACTCTGCCAGCATGATCAAGGACAAGTCGCACTTCCACTTCTTGCCTCTCCCATCAGGCAGGAGATACAGAAGTTTGTAAATACATAGCTCCAGATTCAGGAACAGTTTCTTCCCAGCTGTCACAAGGCAAGTGAATGGTCCTTGCATCAGCTGTGGTCCTGACCTCCCATCTTCCTCATTGGAAACCTTAATCGGACTTTATTGGATTTCATTGCTATATCTTTGTGTTAAATGTTGTACTAATTTATCTGAGCACTGTGGACGGCTTTTCATTGTATCTCAGTACCTATGACAAGAATAAACTAATCTAAACTAAACCAAACAATGACCATATGGAAGTTTGAGCCTTTCCATAGGTAAAGTTCCAAACTTGTATGATATTTGCTTAACTTCTTTGTAGGTGTTGGCTTGTGCTGATCGGTAACCAATTATTGTGAGGTAGAGGTTAAACAATATGTTTTGCTCAGAAGCTCATTTTCATCATCATCGTGCACAAGAGAAGAATCTCCTAACTTGTATTTCTCACGCACATAATCTCTGTTCCATTACCTGCTCATATTTACAGATACTTACATGCTGTGCACACAAACTAAAAGCAATATCTGAAGATTTGTAAACACCAAAAAATTGGTGAGATCATTTATAGAGATATGTCAACTACTAGTAAGCCAGATACCTAATCTGACTTCTACTTCTTATGGTGTTAAGAAAAAACTGTTCTCCAGAACTTGACTAATCCATTTGCCATTTCTCAAAATAAATCTTTTTTTTGTAAATTTATTTGAAGGTTTCCAATTCTAAGTACAATTCTGCTAATACTGAAAACAAGCTGTAGAAACAAAGAACTGCAAATGCTGATTAATACACAAAAGGACACAGAGTGCTGGTGTTATTCCAGCACTTTGTGTCCTTTTGAATAATAAAAATAAGATCATTTTAACAAAACAAAACATTGATTCTGAGATATTGCAAGTAAGCAGGCTAGCTTTTCATTGTCCCTGTACCTGAGAGAATTCAATAAACCCAATTTCACTTGATTTATTTTGCCAGTTTAAATAAACACATACATAGAATTTTCCTGACACTCTCATAATCAGTGTTCCATTATCACTTGTTCCACATGTTCAGTCTTTTTGTCGATGAACATATTTCATTCCACTTCACAATAAAACAGAACAGTTGGAATATTAATCTTTGCATTAAAGGTATGTTAATCTCCTTGAACGGAAATATAATCCGTAAAAATTAGTCATCCACTTGGTCCATCCTTGTTTTGCTAATTTTAACTCCATCCAGCCGGCAGCTATTCTTATCCCTTTACATTTCCCTATTCTTTTTATCTCATTCTTTCATCTCATGGCCTTCCCCTCACTCTTTCCTGTGCACCCTAACCCATCCTGTAGCTCACTGATTGTAGGGCAGGGAGGGGGTGGAGGGGCGGGGGGGTTAGAAGAGAGGAGGGACAGGATAAAGTCAAGCAGGTAACAGGTGAAAACAGATGGGTGGGGAGGGGGTTGATCAGCAGATGGCCATACAAAGGCTGGAGATTTTCATCTGAGGAAGGGTCCTGACCCGAAATATCCCATTGCATGTACTGCAGGGATGCTGCCCGATTCACTAGGTTTCTCCAGCACTTTGTGGGTATTTTTGTACACCAGCACTTGCAGTTCCTCATTTCTCTACTTTATACAATCCTCTTTTATTAATTTGACCACCCTTATGAAATTGCTAATCAATAACAGAGTAACTAAAAATAAGTTACTTAAAATAAGTTTGGGTCACCACCTCTCTGACTCATCACCCATCGGTTCTACTATTTGATATGATCCTTAGTGGTTGTAAAATCATTCCAGCAATTATTATCTGATATTCATAATTTCTACTGTGTTTCAGAAGCATGCACCCCTTTTCTTTAGAAGACACTCTAGCACTTTGTGCTGAGGAGAGGGGGCGCTGTCCTGTACGGCTGCCAGTCCTGCAGCTGTCCGTTTTTTTCATTTATTATTTTTAGTACGTTAAAAGTGTGGAGTTGGGGGTCTAACCTTCTTATGTGTGGGTGGTAGGCGGTGGGGGGGGGGGGGGGGGGGGGGGGGGGGGGGGGGGGGGGTAAGGGGGGAAACCGCTTTTTCAAGTCCCTACCTAGTCGGAGAGCCTGCCTTTCTCCAAGCAGCAATTTTACATCAGGAGCCTGGGATCTCACGCAGAGATCGCCAGTGGTGGAGCTCCATCCAGCGCGGCCTTGTTGGCTTTGGAAGCCGCGGTCTCCGGTAAGGAAGCGGCTGTTTTAGGCATCCCAATTCGCTGAGAGGATCTACAGATGCCGGAGCACCATCACCCGGCGAGAGGGCCTGAAACACCGGGCCTCCGTGAAGGGGACAGCGGAGGCCTCATTAGGCCCGATTATGGGTGGACATTGGGATGGGGACTGGACTTTGTGCCTTCCCCCACAGTGGGAACCATTGTGGGGGGATATTTTTTTTTTAATGTTAAACTTCTTCTTTAATGCTATGTTCTATCTTTATTAGTGTGCTATAAGGACATCTGAATTTCCCCAGAAAAGGTGATTCATAAAATATTTATCTATCTATCTATCTATCTATCTATCTATCTATCTATCTATCTATCTATCTATCTATCTATCTATCTATCTATCTATCTATCTATCTATCTATCTATCTATCTATCTATCTATCTATCTATCTATCTATCTATCTATCTATCTATCTATCTATCTATCTATCTATCTATCATTGTAAACCAGCATCTGCAGTTCCTTATTTCTACCCCTGTTATTTTATTATTTAACAGTTATCTTCCAAACACAAAAGTAACATGGGAATTAAAGGAAATCATATATTTGTCTTCCTGTTGTACTTCATGCTCCTGAAAATTTACTGCAAGATCAGTGGAAAGCAGCGTCACAGGTAGATAGGGTGGATAGGGTAGACAAGAGGGCTTTTGGCAGATAGGCCCTTTTCATTTGCAGTATTGCGTATAGAAGTTGGGAGGTCATATTATAGTTTTATGAGACATTGGTGAGGTCACAGTTACAGTAGTGTGTTCAGGTTTGGTCACCATGTTATAGGAAATAAGTTGTTAAGCTGGAAAGGGTGGACAGAAGATTTTCGAGGATGTTTCCAGGACTCGAGGGCCTGAGTTGTAGAGAGAGGTTGAGCAAGCTAGAACTTTATTCCTTGGAGGATGCCGGAGGATGAGGGGTGATCATTTGCCCAGAGTAGGGGAATCGAGAACCAGAGGGCATAGGTTAAGTTGAGGGGTGAAAGCTTCAATAGGAACCTGAGTGGTACATTTTTTACCATTTTTTGAGTGGTCGGTGTATGGAACGTGCTGTCAGAGGAAGAGTTGAGGCAGGTATTATCACACTGTTTAAGAAACATTCCGACCAGTCCATAGATGGGATAGTTTTAGAGGGATATGGGCCAAATGCAGGCAGGTAGGACTAAGTATACAAGGGGCACGTTGGTCGGCATGGGCCCGCTGGGCTGAAGAGCCTGTTTCCATGCTGTATGATTCTATGACCCTAGAGTTGCCTCAACGCAGACAGAATGTATGACAATTGATCAGTGTAACATCAGATTTTAGGGCAATGTGCAAATGGAGTTCCAGGCCACATACCCTGATTGAACTTCTTTAGTTGGATATTGCTTTCAGATAGGTAATTTTAAGACCTTACAGCCAACTCCAAATTAAATTCTATACAAAACGAAAAACAAGTATCGACAATTCATATCTCTTGTAAATACAATGCTTGTTACAATTTAACAAAATATGTTTATTTTGCCAACACTAATTGTCAATATTAAATGTACTCATCCAATTTCTCACTTGGCTAAGCATTAGTTAATCCATTACACATGAGCTATCTGTGAAATGTTTGCATAGGTTGTTTGCACTTGGAAACTAACCTGCCATCTATTATTCCTTTATAGGTTCAATAATCTTCTCCCTATTCATTTGATTACAGATAGAATACTTGCAGCATTCAAATCATGTAAATAATTTACTAACAAAGAAAAGCTCAGATGGAAACAGGTATACTTCTACAGCATATAAGTATCTTTGTGATATTATGAGCTATGTAAGATTGGGTGGTACAGTGGCGCAGTCGTAGAGTTGCTACCTTACACCGCCAGAAACCCAGGTTCGATCCTGAATATGGGTGTTGTCTGTATGGAGTTTGTATGCTGATTCCATGGGTTTTCTCTGGGTGCTCCAGTTTCCTCCCACATCCTAAAGACATGCAGGTTTGTAGGTTAATTGGCTTCTGTAAATTAACCCTAGAATGTAGGACAGAGCTAGTGTATGTTTGATTGCTGCTCACTCCACAAACTCGGGTGGCCGAAGGGCCTGTTTCCACACTTTATCTCTCAACTAAACATAACTGCATTCCAAACACTGACACAAATATCAATATTCTGTACACAGTGCTGGAGTAACTCAGCGGGTCAGGCAGTACATCTGGAGGAAATGGACAGGTGATGTTTCAAGGGACTTTTCTTCAGACTCGATGCAAAATATCACCTGCCATTCCCTCCACAGATGCTGCCTGACCCGCTGAGTTCCTCAATCACATGGTGTTTTACTCAAAATGCCAGCATCTGTAGTTCAGTGTGTCTCCATGTTTTATATTATATTTTGTACTTTGAAAGTTACAAATATTTAATAATTATTCTTGCAGTCCCCATTTTACAGTAAATTCTTTAAGTTAGTTCTTCAGCATAACAGTAAACTACAGGAACAGGTCAACTCAACCAAATTCCTACTGGACATTTTGGTCCACAAGGGCAGAACAGTGCAAATGGTAAAGTTGCTGCCTCATGAACCCAGAGACTGAGTTCGATCCTGACGTCAGGTGCTGTCTGTACGGAGTTTTGTACGTTCTTCCTGTAATCTTGTGTTATCTCCGGGTGCTCCGGTTTCCTCCCACAATCCAAAGACATGTGGATTGCAGCTTAATTGGTCTCTGTAAATTGCCCATAATGTGTGGGGAGTGAATGGTAAAGTGGGATAACAGAACTAGACTGAAGGGTAATCAATGGTCAGCGTAGACTCAGTGGGCCAATGGGCCTGTTTCCATTTTGTATCACAAAACACAACATTGACCTGGATGTTATGCTAGGAAGCTAAGGAACCCGTATTGTCATTCATCATATCTACAATTGTTCATAGACACAAGCTTGGCGGCTAAGAGTTTTTCCAATTTAAGTTTTGAGTTGGCACAGTGTGATATGCAGGACATGTCCAGAGACTCCATAACCAATGAGACTGAAGAGATCTTTACTGAGCCATGTAGACTACAAACATATGAGCAAAAACACTGCACTTAAATAATGTACACAATGTAAAATTAAGAGATCAGCAAAATGATGGGTTATTGATAAAACAGAAAAGCAGATGATTTTTTAAAATACAAATTATGAACCATTAATTTGTTTTCTCAGGGAATGAGGCTTCACACTAATGGCATCATTTTTCAGGGCCAGGGAAGTTGTTCTGCAGAAATTATTATACTATGTTGTTAAAAATGTTCTCTTGAAGTCACCAGCTTTTATCTCTCAGCCCTTGATTATCACCCATGCAATTCCCCTAAGTTCATGGATTTGCAAGGAATGGAGGAGTATGGATCATGTGCAGGCATATGAGATTAGTTTATCTTACCATCATGTTCAGCATGGATATGGTTGGCAGAAAGGTCTGTTCTTGTGCTGCACTCTTCTATACTGATGTTCATGTCATTGCAATCTTTTGAATCCCAAGTCTATGGATCCCAAGTCGATGGCATACTTGCTGAGTGGTATCTTATGCTTCTGAACTTTCACCTTTGGCGGTGCAAATGTAAATTCCATTAATTGCTATCAGATTTAGTATGTGACAATAGCAAATTTGTAAACCACAGCTGATATCAATAAATGGGCAGCACGATGGCGCAGTGCTAGTTATTGCCTTACAGCATCAGAGATCCAGGTTCGATGTTGATCACGGGTGCTTGTCTATATGGAGTTTGTACTTTCTCCCCGTGACCTGCATGGGTTTCCCCCGGTAGCTCCAGTTTCCTCCCACACTCCAAAGACGTACAGGTTTGTAGGCTAATTGGCTTGGTAAAATTGCAAATTGTCTCTATAGTGTGTAGGATAGTCCTTGTGAGCAGGGTGCTGGCCGGCACGGACACGGTGGTCTGCAAGGCCTGTTTCCGCGCTGTATCTCTAAACTAAACTAAACTAAATGCAATGTAGCCAGAGCATTTTGAAGGGCAATTTCTTACACAATTTGCAAATGTTGTCACAAAACAGCCGATAAGACTGTTTAAAACAAATTGCTAAGATATTGGGGAATTCTAGAAAGCATCAAAGGTACATTACACCAGCAAGTATAATATGATACAGTTTTTCAAAGTTGACTTGTTAAATAAAAAACAAGATGCCACAGAATTTCTTAAATTTTTGGACCAGGACCAGTATTTGTTTACCAAATGACTCCTCGAGCTTCTTCCCCTCTGTTATCAGGTTTCTGAACCTTCTTTCCATGTTAGCGTACTATCTGATTCACATCTATCTCATTTCAGATATTGGACTTTATCTATGGATCTGATGCACAACAATGCTGAGAACCATTTTCCGCACTCTATATTTTCCCCTTTGGTCTACCTATTGTACTGGAGTTTGCGGGATTGTATTTATGTATCGTCGTATCTGAGCTGAGTGCCCAACATCCAAAACAAAGCTTTTCACTGTACCTCGGTATACATGATGATAATAACCCTAAACACAAACCTAACTTTGGTAAGTGATATCCAGAGGAAAATATTGTTGCGTTTGGCTTCAAAATTATCCGCTGGCATTAGGTTGCATTGAAACTTATTTTTAGGATGCAAAGCAGCTCCCTGAAATTCTTTTTCCTGATTACTTTAGAGAATTAAACTTCTAAAGGTTAGAATGTTGTTCTGATGGGCTAGTTATGGATTGCCAAGGTGCCCATGCCAGTCCAAAACACAATTCTTTGAGCTACAAGCAAGAAAGTTGTATGTAGTAGAAAAATATTAGTAATAAACTATGTAGACAAAAAAAACCTAATGTTGATGTTTCTCTAATGCCATCATTATTTTTATTAGCTTTTGTTGAGAAAGCTTTTATTGAGCTTTTACTAGCTTTTCTGTACTTGAGAATGCTTTCTCATCTTATATTTAATGAAGGGGCTGTCTTACAGTGCCTAGCATGGGTTCAACCCTGACTATGGGTGCCATCTGCATGGAGTTTGCACGTTCTCCCTGTGACCTTCATTCCAAAGACATATGGGTTTATAGGTTGTGTAGGAAAGAATTGCAGATGCTGGTTTAAATTGAAGTTAGACGCAAAACGTTGGAGTAACTCAATGGGTCAGGCTGCATCTCTGGTGAGAAGGAATGGGTTACTGCTGACGTTTCGGGTCGAGACCCATTCTTTCTCTCCAGACATGTAGCCTGTCCTGCTGAGTTACTCAGGCATTTTGTGTCCATGTTGGGTATGTAGGTTATTCGGTGCCTGTAGGATAGAACTAGTGTAAGCGGTGATTGCTGGTCAATATGAACTTGATGTCCCGAAGGGCCTGCTTCCACGCTGTATTTCTAAACTAAACTAAAGTGGTCATGAATGTCATATAAATTCAGGTAAATCAAAATGATATTCAATAAATGATTATACTGAAAAGGTAGACACAAAATGATGGAGTAACTCACCGGGAGGACAGGTAGCATTTCCGGAGAGAAGGAATAGGTAACGTTTCGGGTCCAGATCCTTCTTCAGACCGAAGACTGAACAACGCTGATTGTTATTCTGAGTTTATGCTTACCTATAGTGATGTGCATCTGACAACAGTGATGCAGTGAATTAAAAATGTGATAGATTATTTTTATGTTTTATCTTTGGGGCAGCACAATGGCGCAGCAGTAGAGCTGCTGCTTACACCGCCAGAGACCCGGGTTAGATTCTGACTACGGATACTGTTTGTATGGAGTTTGTACATTCTCCCTGTGACCGAGTGGGTTTTCTCTGGGTGCTTCAGTTTCACCCCATAGTCCAAAGACATACAGGTTAGTAGGTAATTGGCTTCGGTAAAAATTGTAAACAAGGATAGTGTTAGTGTATGGGGATTGTTGGTCATCGTGAACTTGGTGGGCCAAAGGGCCTGTTTCTGCGCTGATTTTGTAAACTAAACTAAAGACTTTTTAAGACATATAAGTTCAGCATTTTGCAGTTTTTGGCCATTGTTATAAACAGTTAGCGTAAATGTAAGCTATAGTTGTTATTGATTTACTCATGAACAAAGAATCCCATAACTCATGCATAAGAACAGAACTTGAGGCTTGGTTTACGAGTTGAATAATCCAATGGCTTTCATTTTTGCATCCACATTTGTTTCAGAGCTGTGGTACCAATAAAATGGAAATGTAAATCAACTGCAGTTTTACTGGAAGGTAAATTATTTTGACTCAACTTAGCCTGCGTTGGATTATGATATATACATGTGCAACTTGCATGAATCATGCATCATTCCAGGCAGGGTGGTGAGACCAGGGTTTATTTGAGAATTCATTAAAACCATAATGAGATGATGACACGGTTGAACGTATGAAATTCCATGGATGGAGGGGCTGCTTCAAGCAAAACACATTTAAAAGAAACAAAATCCAGCTCTCAAACTCCAAATATGTGCAATCAGTCACCGCAACAGCCTTAATGGTGCAGAAGAATTACTATGTGTTAAAGAAAATGCTGAACATTTTCGGATGGCTAATATGCAAAAGACTGCAAATGCTTAAATCTTGAGCAAAACACAAAGTGTTGGAGTAACTCAACGGGTCAGGCAGCATCTGTATTTTTCTGATGAACAATTAATGTTCACTTGTCGATCTCAGCATCAAGACAAGGAGCCAAATGTGGTCTTTAGGTGACCCAAGAAACTGCAGATACTGGAATCTTCAGCAAAACACAATGCTAGAGGAACTCTGTGGGTCAGACAGCACCATTAGAGGGAATTTAGTTTCAGGTCGAACTCTTCTTCAGGTGATACAGGTTAGAAATTAGGGGCTATTTGGTTAAACAAACTTAATTTAGAGAAGATTGGAAGTAACATTGAATTTATGTGATAGGTGGCATGAAAAGAGTAATAAAACAACAGCTTACATCTCTCCAAATTTTTGATTCTATAGAAGTCCATGAAATGAATAAAAATCAGGAGTGATGTAAAGTGGACTGCCAATGTTCCAGCCTGTAACTTTCTCAGAACAGATTAGAAATACAGCATGGAAATAGGCCCTTCGGCAACCTGGTCCATGCCAACCATCGCTTACCCATTCATCCGTTATCCCATTTTCTCATCCACTCCCTACACACTAGCGGCAATTTAGAGGCCAATAAACCTGAAAACCCACACATCTTTGAGATGTGGGAAGAAACCAGGGCACTGGGAGAAAACCCAGGTGACCATAGGGAGAACATGCAAACTCCACACAGATAGCACCCGAGGTCAGGAAGGAACCTGGGTGTCTGGGGCTGTGAGGCAGCGGTTCTACCAGCTGCACCACTGTGCCGCCCTTAGGCAAACAGAATTTTCCTTAAGATCAGTTTAATTACAGCAATGTAAATTTTGACAGCTGTTTTCATAACAAAATTAGGATATCAATTGAACGACTATGCTTAAATAGCAATAATTGAAACAGATTAATAAAACAAATAGAAAACTAATTTAAGAGCCAGATTTCACCCACTTTGCCAATGGACAAAGCAATACATTATAATAGTTACTGTGCCATCATCCCGACTAATGCAGATTAATGTATGCTTCAAGCATTACTGATATCAGGGCAAAACATATCTTGAAAAGTAAGCATCATAACCAAACTGCATAAGCAGTTGCTTATTCGTGGTGCCTATGGCAAGAGGACTCATTTATAATGTAATTTGTCACTTGTTCATTCATTATGTATATGCACAAGATCATTGAAGAATATTTTATCTAATCCCACAGAGAATGGCAAACTCCCTGGTGTGATATTGCTTTTATACAATGAGTGGACTAAAATGCAGAACACATGATTGATGCAATTGCAAATGCATTATCGCCAAGTCCATATGTTACTTACTGTGGTCTCTCACCAGCTTTTATCAAAACGTTTAACCATGCAATGGCAAGGGTAGAAAGAATGTATATTATTGTTCACCCACTTTAAACTAAATACTTTAGTTTAGACCTGAGATACAATGTGGAAACAGGCCCTTCGGCCCACCGAGTCCGTCGTTCAGTGATCCCGCACACTTACGCTATCCTACACCCACTAGGTACAATTTACAATTATACTGAAGCCATTCAGCCTACAAACCTGCACGTCTTTGGAGAATGGGAGGAAACCAGAGCACCTGGAGAAAACCCACACAGGTCGCGAGGAGAACATACAAACTCCATACAGACAGCACCCATGGCCATGATCGAACCGGAGTCTCTGGCGCTGTAAGGCAGCAATTGCACCGCTGCGCCACCATGCCTAATTTCTAATTAGAAGAATCTGAAGAAGGGTCCTGGCTTGAAATGTCACCTATCCATGTGCCCCAGATATGCTGCCCAACCTACTGACCTGCAGTGGGGGTCAGGATGGGAGGGAAGAGAAAGCTAGAAGAGAGGAGGGTCAGGATAAAATGAGGTAGGTAATAGGAGAAAAAAGTGATGGGGGGGCGAGGTTGATAAGCATATGGTTAGACAAAGGCCAGAGATTTTTAACTGAGGAAGGGTTCCGACCCAAAACTTCCTTATCCACATTCTCCAGGGATGCTGCCTGACTCGCTGAGTTACTCTAGCAGTGTATCTTTTGTGTAAACCAGCACCTGCAGTTCCTTGTTTCTACATCCTATTTAGAGTTGATCGCCAAAGGAATTTTGGTGGTGCTAATATTTTTCGGGTGAGGGGAGGCAAAACTGGTTGGGTCAATTGGAAAGTATGGGAAGCATTATTTGGACAGCTCTGAGAGCCTTTTCAGAGCCCAAGACTTCTGAGAAATACCTTGGGTTTAGTTTGCTGTGATTTAGATGACTTGACAGGAATTTATGGAGGCAAGGCATAGAAGAATGTAGATCTAGTCTGGGCAAATGGGACTAGCATGGATGGACAAAAAGGTTGGCATGGATGTGATGGAACGCCCAGACATGATGAAAGCCCTAGAGAGAGCAGATGTGGAGAGGATGTGTCCAGTAGTGGAAGAGTCTAGGACCAAAGGGCACAACCTCAGAATTAAATGACGTAACTTTAGAATGGAGATGTGGAGGAATTTATTTATTTAGAATTTGGTGAATCTGTGGAATTCATTGCCACAGACAGTGGAGAGCCGAGTTAATGGGTATAATTAAAGTGAAAATGAATAAGTTCTCGATTAGTAAGGTGTCAAAGGTTACAGGAGAAGGCAGGAGAATGCGATTGAGAGGCAGAATAGATCAGCTGTGATCGAATGGTGGAGCAGACGCAATGGCCTAAATCTGCTCGTATGTCTTATGATCTTATGATCGTATGATGGACCAAGGGCCTGTTTCTGCACTGTGCAGTGTACTGGACAGCACTGTAGTTTAGTTTATTATTGTCACATGTAACAAGTACAGTGGAAAGCTTTTTTGCCACGCGCCATCCAGCCAATGGAAAGACCATCAAGCTGGCCACAGTGTACAGATACAGGATAAAGGGTCTAACATTTAGTGCAGCAAAGTCTGATTACAAGATAGTCCTTAGGGTCTCCAATGAGGTAGATGGGCGTTCGCACTGTAAAGAATGACCAGAAGAACGTACGTGTAGAACTTTAAATAAAAGGGAAAAGGTTTTGTTCAGAATTGAATTCCTTGAAACAGATGATATGTCAGCTTTGTGAACATGTTGTTGGAGAAAGCCTGCAAGGGAAATATATTTGGAGGAGTGCAGTTGTTGATCAAGGTACATGTCTAATCATTGCAGTGAAAGGAGAAAAACAAGCTGTGGGAGGGTCACTAACATCTCAAGAGATAATGCCGACGGTGGATACAGTTTCTCAAACAACAATTTTGACCTACTGCTTCAATGTTGGTGGTACGGAGCCTCTGTTGGTGGAGACACAACCTCACAGCGTGAAAAACACACGCTCAGTCCTGACATTAGGTCTTGTTTCTGTGCAGTTTGCATGTTCACTCTCTGACCACGAGGGATTACCCTGGATGCTGGTTCGCTCCCACCCCAAAGATGTTCTGGTGATAAAGGTATAATAAAAAAGGTTTTGCCCCGGGTGTTCTATAATTTTAGTTTTATAAATTGTCTCTACCGTGTTTGGTATAAAACTAAGTGTATGGGTGATTGTTGGTCGGCACGGACTCTGTGGGTCAAAGGGCCTGTTTCCACGCTGTATCTTCAAACTAAAGCAAAACTAAACTGGCTTTTAAGGCCATGATATTACTCGATATTCCTAAGAACTTGACACTTGAATGGCGCTGGAAACATGGCAACGGTGTACTGCCTCAGAAAAAAACAACTTTTTATTACACTACAATTATTGCACTCTTTTCCTGGTTGTGTTTATGTATCATATGATTTTACTGGATTGTATGCAAGACAATGCATTTCACTGTATGCATGTGGCAATAAAGTATCTGCTACTACTACAAATAAAGTGTTCTGATAATTTACATGCTCTTAAGGATATTAAAAGCCAACTTGGTTGTTTTGCAGACTTTACTGCTTGTTAGGAAAGGCAATATCAACATCATTCATGGGTGTTGCATCAGCACCATTAAAGAACTCTGGGCAATGGCTCCAGCTCAGTGGCACAGTGGAGCCATGAACTGAGGGAGGGCATTAAGAACTGCATTGATCAGCAGGTAGTAGGTACACATATTGCAAACAAAAAATCCACAACGATAAAATCCATAGCAGGTACTATCTCAATGGTTAAGAAACATTTAGGCAGGTACACGGATAGAACAGGTTCAGAGGGATATGGACCAAACGCAGGTAGGTGGGACTAGAGGAGATGGGACACGTAGGTCAGTGTGGGCAAATTGGGCCAAAGGTCCTGTTTCCATGCTGTATGAAGGTAACCGGAGCACCCGGAGAAAACTCACGTGGTCACAGGAAGAACGTACAAAGTCCGTACAGACAGCACCAGTAGTCAGGATCAAACTCTCTACCGCTGCGCCACCGTGCCGCCCTTAATGAGATGTCAAGTGATGTCGTTAGACTAATTGTCCCTACTATTTTGTTGAAAGTAGAGGATGAATACAATTGGAACATGCAATCAAAAAATAAAGACAAAGCTTTGAAATTCAAAGCTAAATCCAATGTACATGAGTGGGATCACTGCAAATTCCAGGTATAAATGTTGCAGAAACCACCCACTGCATGCATGTCAATTAGACATGCCAAAATGTCTTAGCTGTCAGAGATAAAAGGCACTTTTTCTCACATGTCATTCTAAAACAATGCTGCAGAAACAAACCAACTTCCAGTCTTCACATTTCTTTACAGAGGCATTTTCACAATAAGAAGCAACAGAGAATAAGTCTACACTGAATTTGTGAGAAGAATGGAGAGTTTTCCTTACCATGACAGAAAGAATATCAATGTCATTAAATATTAAATTAACTATAGTTAAATGCGTAAATATGATTATCAGCAGCAGGTAACTTAATCATGGACAAGGATATCTGTCGAAATTAGCCGATCTAAATGATATTTACAAGAAGGGGAGGCATAATGGCACAGGGGTAGAGTTGCTGGCTTATAACGCCAGAGACCTGGGTACGATCCTGACTACAGGCACTGTCTGTTTGGAATTTGTTCATTTTCTCTGGAACCATGTGGGTTTTCTCTGGGTGCTCTGGTTTCCTCCCACACTCCAAAGACATGTAGGTTTGTAGGTTAATTGGCTTCAGTAAAATTGTAAATTGTCACTACTGTGTAGGATTTTGCCAGTGTCCGGGGTGAGCACTGGTCAGTGCGGACTCTGTGGGCCGAAGGGCCTGTTTCACGCTGTGTTTCTAAAATCTAAATGTCGTTTACTTGGGAAAACCTATTCAGGTACAACATTCTAGACATGTATGTCACAGCAGTCAGTCAATAGAATTACAATACAATGTAGCTGTTTAAACCAATCAAGCAACATTAATTAGAAAATAACATCAAATGGTAGAAAATTGAGGATGGGCTAGAAAGAGGAGGTTGATAAGAATGATTTAGAATCGCAGTTAGACATACTGCTCGAAAGTATATCAGAGTATCTACATGGTTATTGCAGATGATAAAGCTTGACTACATGCTCCAAACCCAATCTACTCTAAAGGACACAAAATGCTGGAGTAACTCAGCAGGTCAGGCAGCATCTCTGGAGAAGGTGGATGGTGATGTTTCAGGTCAAAACCCAAAAAGTCACCAGTCCAGGTTCTCCAGAGATGCTGCTTGACCTGCTGAGTTACTCCAGAACTTTGTGTTTTGGACAGAGGTTTCAGCATGCTAGCTTGGTTTAGTTTCATTTAGAGATACAACGTTGAAACAGGCCCTTCGGCTCAGGAAGTCCGCGCCAACTAGTAATCATTCCGTACAGTAGCACTATCCTACATACTAGAGATAATTTACTATTTTTACCAAAGCCAATTAACCTTCAAACCTCTACATCTTTGGAGAGTGGGAAGGAACCGGAGTATGTGGAGAAAACCCACGTGGCCACGGGGAGAATGCACAAACTTCAATGTACAGACTGCAACCATAGTCAAGATCAAACCCGGTTGCCTGGCCCTGTAAGGCAGCAACTCTGCCACTGCACCACCATGCCGCCCTATTAACCAATATAATAGAAGAGAAGACAGTGAATGAAATTGGGTGAATTAAATTCAGATTAGATACAGAAGGAGAAATATAGAGAGAGAAGGATGAAAATTAAACAAAAAATTCTGAGGAAAATGTAAGAGTCAGAGAAGTGTTGAGACTCATTTGTTTTAATGATGCAAATCCAGCACATTCATGACAAACAATGGGAAAGTTCATTAGCAGTTGGTAATT
Organism: Okamejei kenojei; assembly: GCA_035221665.1. Lineage (NCBI taxonomy): Eukaryota > Metazoa > Chordata > Chondrichthyes > Rajiformes > Rajidae > Okamejei > Okamejei kenojei. The sequence continues at coordinate 26,995,303 of CM069154.1, read as the reverse complement.
TTGAGGTTTTGACAAGAATAAATGATTGAGATTCAGCATGGCAACAGGGTCTTAGGCTCACCAAGTCCAACCATCACCCACTCATTCACATTCGTTCTATGTTATCCCACTTTAGTATCCACTCCCTACACACTAGGAGGAAACCGGGGCACCTGGAGGAAACCCCACACGGTCACAAGGAGAATCTGAAAACTTCATGCATACAGCACCTCAGGTCAGGATTGAACCCTGGTCTCTGATGCTGCGAGGCAACAACTCTACCAGATGTGCCTCTGTGCTGTCCTCAATATCGATGTTGTGATACCACTTGTCCAGCAGGCAGAACACATGGTGTAGCTTGTCTTCACCATAAATTGCCCTCAGTATTTTTACATAGAACACAGAACAGTGCAGCACAGGAATGGGCCCTTCAACCCATAATGTTTGTGCCAAACATGATGCATAGTTTAACCAATCTCATCTGCCTGAACATGATCTATATCCCTCTATTCCCTGCACTTTCATGTGCTTATCTTAAATCCTCTTGAACAGTGGTCGGTAACCTACGGCAGGATCAGGCCTGAAATCCAAAACCAACCAGCCCGCATACGTATTTTTTTTTCAATTAGTTTTCGCGACCTGGGAACTGCAGCCAGTCCCTGGGCATGCAGGTGATCTGGGAACTGCAGACGCTCCCAAGGCACGCGGGCGACCAAGAGGCTACAGCCAGTCCCGGGGACGCAAGCTGATCTAGGGCCTGAGAGGGACCTGGGAACTGCAGAAAACTAATTGAAAAACACCTGAAAACTAATGCGAAAAACAACACCAAGTGTCACACAATGGCGATAGATGTGGCCCTACCATCCGCTCACAGACATGGCTCCTGGCCCCTATGCAGAACAAGGTTGCCGACCTCTGATCTTAAACATCATCCCTGGCAATGCGATCCAGGGCCTCACCACTCTCAGTGTAAAACATTTGCCCTGCACATCTCCGTTAAACTTTCCCTCAATCTCCTTACAACTATGTCCTCCAGTGTTAGATACTTTCACCCTGGGAAAAAGGTTCTGCCTGTTTACCCTAGCAATACTGCTTATAATTGTATATACACAATATTAACAGTAGGTACCATGAACTCACAATTATTTTTTTGAACTATTTTCAGCCATTGCAGCTGGAGAATGAATTCTATTAAATGGAAGCAAGAAGGTTTTACCCTATGTGTTCAGGTCAAAATCAGTAAGATAAATGTGAACACAAGGAGTTACAGAGCTCCATGATCAACTTGGGCGATGGGTTGGATTCCTATTTATCATCGATTCAGTTGCTGCAATGAATACAAAGGAAGCATTTTAGGTAGCAACACCGCTCACATAACAGACAAGGGCACGAGTTTACTGTTATATTCTTGAGCGGGTTAAGCATTGAAATATAAACTTCCCTGACCTTGCAGTAAATGGAACAGGCTGCAGGAATTTAAACTCTGACAGTAGCTTGTACACTTATGGAAACGGGCCCTTCGGCCCACCGAGTCCACGCTGACCATCGATCACCTATTGATACTATTTAACCCCATTCATCCGATGTAAATCCTATAAGGTCCCGTTATGGAATCCACTTTTGCATCCATTCCCTACACATCAATGCCAATTTACAGAGACCAAGTAACCTCTAAACCCACACGTCTTTGGATTATGGGAGGAAACTGGAGTACCAGGAGGATGACCATGAAAGCACACCAAAGGCTCTACTTCCTTAAAAAGCTTAGGAAGTTTGGCATGTCACCAACAACTCTCGACAACTTCTACAGATGTGCCGCAGAAAGCATTTTATCAGGATGCATCACAGCATGGTTTGGGAACAGCTCCACCCAAGAACACAAGAAATTGCAGACAATTGTGGACACAGCCCAGACTGTCACACAAACCAACCTCCCTTCCATAGACTCTGTCTATACTTCATGCTGCTTTGGTAAGGCCACCAGCATAATCAAGGACAGTCTCACCCTACTATCCTATCAGGCAAGAGTTACTGAAGTGTGAAAACACATGCCTCCAGATTCAGGGACAATTTCTTCCAGCTGTTATTAGGCAACTGAACCATCCTATCAACAACTGGAGAGTGGCCCTGAACTACCGTCTACCTCGGACTATCTTTAATCGGACTTTACTAGACTTTATCTTGCACTAAGCATTAAACACTTTATCCTGTATCTGTACATTGTGGATGGCTTGATTGTAATCATGTATAGTCTTTACGCTGACTGGTTAGCACCAAACAAAAAAGCTTTTCATTGTACGTAGGTACACATGACAATAAACAAAACTAAACTAAACTACTATCACACCTGCCACAACCATGACGCGTGCAGACATGAATTACCCCGTGTAAAACATCTGCCTGGTATATCTCCTTTAAACGCTGCCTCTCATACTTTAAAGCTATGTATTCATCAGCATCTGGCATTAGCTTCATAGGTTTCCTCAAAATTGCCTTCAATGCTCACGAGGCCAGTTGTATCTTAGCATCACTAAAGGCCTAGGATATAAACTATAGTTTCATTGAAAAATCTTAGAGATTTATCATGGCATTTCCAATTTGTATTCAACTCCTTGTTTCAAAACACAAAGTTCTGGAGGAACTCTACGGGTCAGGCAGCATCTCTGGAGAGAATGGGTAGATGACGTTTTGGGTCGGAACCTTTCTTCAGATTGAAGAAGTCTGAAGGAAGGTCCCGACCCTAAACATGATCTGTCCATTCCCTCCACAGATGCTGCCTGACTCCCCCGCTGAGTTCCTCCAGCACTTGTGTTTTTCTCAAGATTCTATCATCTGCTGTTCCTTGTGTCTCCCTCTTTCAATATGTGGCTCAGTATTTTATTTGGTTCTTTTGTGTTTGTGTTCACCAATAGATGGAAGTAGTGAGTTAGAAAGGCAACTTGAACCTATGTATCATTTTTAACCATCTGTGCAGTACACTTTTGTATCTGCTGGTTCCCATACTGTATTTGACAGGTTTGTCAGTAGGCACTGTAGATTCTAGCAGAAAACTATTGGGGAGCCAAAGGTCGACATGTATTTACCAATATTTTATCTTCTCACACAATTTATTCAACTCACTTTGTACTTGCTGAGCTATTTACTCAAGGCTACCTGCATGCAATAACTCAATAGAATTGGTACCTTTTTGACTAAGTAATAGTGAGTATCTGACACCACAAAATTTAAAACTATATTAACTCCGTAACGATTTTTGGGAACATTATTCAATGTTTGCGGTGGGTGGCTCAGTGGCGTAGCTGGCATAGTCACTGCCTCACAGCTGGGTTTGGTCCTGGCCTTGGTTGTTGTCTGTGTGGAGTTTGCACGTTCTCCCTGTGACCGCATGGGTTTCCCCCGGGTGTCCCAGTTTCCTCCCACATCCCAAAGATGTGCGGGTTTGCCCCGAGAGTGTAGGGAGTTGATGCAAAAGTGGGATAACATAGAACTTGTGAAAACTGGTCACATGGACTCGGTGGGCTGATGAGGCCTGTTTCCATGCTGTATTTCTAAACTAAAAACTTGTTATTTCCTCAATTTTATGAGGATAATCTGATTAAAATCATCAAGGGTATAATAAAAACCTTCAGTTCAGGAACAGCTTCTTCCCAACAACCATCAGGCTGTTGAACACCACAAATACCAAATGATCTATGAACTACAAACTGTCTTGGTTATTCTTCACTTTGGGCTTGTTTGCACTAATATTGAGGTTTTTCATCTTGATTGTTGATGATTTTTTGTTTATTATGTTATCTAACTGTATTTACAGCCCTGTTATGCTGCTGCAAGTAAGAATTTCATTGTTCTGTTTTCAATCCATATGACAATTAAACACTCTTGATCTTATGATTACCTTTTTGTCTACCCACATAATTTATGGTTTTCACTTATTCTCTGATTGTACCATTGAAATACACTGAAATAGTTCTTAAGCTTTTGTTTGGCTGTAATTATGAGTTCTTCCATGCCTTGCTTTGTCCTTTGAACAAACTGTCAACCAAACTCCTTATATCATATTTTCATCCATGTGAGACACTCGTTCCAATCACGTGGAACACAAATATCAAAGCGATGGACAGCATCGCTAAAATGGCATGGTGGCGCAGCAATAGAATTGCTGCCTTGCAGTGTCAGAAACCAGGGTTCGATCCTGACTACGGGTGCTGTCTGTATGAAGTTTGCATGCTCTCCCTGTGACCTGCCTGGGTTTTCTCCGGGATCTCCAGTTTTCTCCCACACTCCAAAGACATTCATGTCTGTAGGTTAATTGGCTTGGTATATTTGTAAAATTGTCCCTTGTGTGTGTAAGATAGTGTACTTGTGCGGGGATCGCTGGTCAGCGTGGACTCTGTGGACTGAAGGGCCTGTTTCCGTACTGTATCCTAAACTAAACTCAACTAAACTAAGGAAATACAATTATGCAGACCAGCTGCGGGAGGCAGTGCAGTGCACCTCGATGGTGAAGTGGGCCACTGGAGGTCCTGCAGCAGGCTCGGGCTTGGCTGGATCGGGCGCCGCTGCAAGGGGGCAAGCACATCGACCGGAGGCGACCTACAGCTGCAGAATGGTGGGGCAACAGTGGAGGACACCAACAGCTATGCTTGGCCAGGCCAACCCTGCAACATTACCAGGACAATGGGCCTTCATGGTCAGGTTAAGAAAATGCAATTACAACAACTGAGATTTGAAAATGGCACCAAACCTGGCAAACTCTTGAACACCGACTCAGTGTACTATTCCTATACAATTGTACTGAATCTAAGGAGTGCTTTTGTATAGTAATACTTGTACTGAACTGTTTGCAGTAAATAATTTTATTGCACCTTGGTACATGTGGCAATAAAGTATAATTGAACCATTGCTAGTTGCTTAGAAATTCAGAAATGAATCATGTGGCACATAAATAGAATGAATGCACTGCACTTCAAAATATAATTCATTAAATACAAACAATAACATTCAGTATGAAAACCTTTCCTGTAAATTTGTACCGAACATTAATTTGTGATTGGGACTACAATATATTAATATCAATTACTAATACATCAGTTTAACAATTCACATTCAGGTAGAAGGTACAGGAGCCCAAAATCTGCAACATCCAGGTTCAGGAATAGCTGCTTCCCCACAGCCATCAGGCTATTAAACTCAACAAACAAAACTCTGAACATTAACAGCCCATTGCACTTTGTCTGCTTATTTACTGTATATATTCAATGGTATATGGTCACACTGATCTGTTCTGTATTTATTTATGCCTACTATATTGTGCTGAAGCAAAGCAAGAATTTCATTGTCCTATCTGGGACACATGACAATAAACTCTCTTGAATCTTGAATCTAGAATCTTGAATCTTGAATCTTGAGCAATGCATAAAGTCTTGGAACATTAACATTAAGAAATGTTAAATGAATTGATACCAGGTCAATGTTGGTGTTTCATTTTCCTATTTTTTCATTCATATTCCACATACCATAACATTCATTCTCACTTGTTGTGTGGTTCTTTAGGCTTATTATTTCCACATGTACTGGGGTACAGCTTTGTTTTGCATGCTTTCAAAACTGATCAGATACATAAAAGTACAATCAAGTCAAACTCAAGTACAACAGGCTGAGCAAAGGGGAAGACACAGTGTGCAGAATATAGTATTCAGAATTGTAGCACATCAGTTCCATATACAAAGTCCAATGTCCGCTCTGGGGTAGAGGTGAATCTGACTTATGAAGCTTATGGAAGGACCGTTCATATTTTGTTCTGTTTAAAAAATCTACAGTTTCAGACAAATGGGCAAGGAATTGTGAAAACAAAGGCAGTGATTTGTGAAACACAAATTTCTCCAAAACAAAATCTCTTCTAAAAATGAAGATCCTAAAGTAAGCATGTGACTAATGCACGGGTACAACTTGTACCCGCTACTTTATGGTATCATTAATTTTCTCTTCGCGCTTCCAACTGTTGTAGTTTTTTATTGATATCATCAAAAATAAATCTATTGCTTTATTGTTTGTGTTATTTTAATAGGTTTGTTATGGTTAACACAAAACAAAACTTTTCTGAGCCTTAGCCTTTGCATTCCGCCTCAGTGTTACTGTAGTGTATTTCAGCAAACCCTTAGTACTCTCAATTTATTGATTTATTGATTTATTGATTTATTGCAACTTCGTACAGAAGCAGCTGATTAGACATTATGGGCACGCTCTCCCGGCGACTATGCTGGTTCCTCTTAGTTACTTGTTGGAAATAACAAACGTAGAAATCCCAGTAAGGGACATAAAGTGCTTCGGTAACTCAGCGGGTCAGGCAGCATCTCTGGTGAACATGGATAGGTGATGTTTCAGATCAGGGCTCTTCTTCTGACCCGCTGAATTACTCTGGCACTTTATTGACCTGTTGAGTTGCTCCAGCACTTTCTGCCTTTTGTGCCAAAGTGCCTGTTTCCACGATGCATCTCAAAAGTCTAAAAGTCTAAATTGGCAAGGTTGTCAGAGCTGGTCAAAAGGAATTTCATCAAAAGGAATTTTTGATATCAGCCATGCACAGTTAAGTGAGAAAGTCCACAATTTGGAATCTCTGTTACTCTGCAAACTGCATTGTGTAAGTCTTCAAGTCTGGAATCTACACAGAAGCCTACATTTTGGCTGATAGCATCATTATTACACCAAAGACAGATGAAAGATTTTTTTCTTTAACCTGGAGTGACATTATAACGCCATATAATTTCATTATTGTGAAGACATATGAAATGGATTCTTTAACCTGGATTAACTGGTCACATTATAAGCCATATAACAAACACTCTGTGAATAAAAATGTACTTACAAGTACAGATAATTATTTCAGATATCAATCTGAAAAAAGGGTCAAAGCTGCCACAGCCAGACTTAAAAACAGCTTTTTTTCCCCACGAGTAGTAGCTCTACTCAATAACCAAAAATCTGTAGCCTCCTTTTGCTCTGGTATTTTATTTAATTCACATGTAATCAATAATGCTTTATTATTAATGTTTAATGTTTTATGTGTTATTCCTAACTGTCACTGTATGTCATGTTGTCACTTGCGGGCGGATCACAAAAGCAAATTCCTTGTATGTGAATATTTGGCCAATAAACTTATTCAATCCTTCATTCATTCATTCATTCAACTAGAAACATTGTTTAGATTAGTTTATAGTTTAGTTATACAGCGCGGAAACAGCTCCTTAGGCACAATGAGTACTCGCCGACGAGCAATCCCCGCACAGTAACACTGTTCTACACACACTAGGGACCAAAGCCAATTAACCTACAAACATGTATATCTTTGGAGTGTGGGAGGAAAGTGGAGCTCACGGAGAAAACCCACGCAGATCACAGGGAAACATGCTCTTATACAGTTTAAAATTTTACATAGATTACATTACTCTAAATCTAAATTACATAATAATTTCCAATATATCGCCTATATGTGATAAATGTCAAATCTTAGAAGCAAATTTGTCACATTCATTTACTAATTGTACGAAGATTGTAGAATATTGGAACGAAAATATTTACTCGAATACCCAGGAAGCGTAGACCTTCACTTGGAGAGATTGAGACATGTCCTTAATAGGTTAGATCTCTTAAAGGGATTTGGTCTCCGGGGTCTAATGGTTCGGCGCGGGGACTGACTGAGGCCTGCTGCGAATGTATCTCCAACTCCATCAAACTTTTCACAACTTTATCTTTCTCTATCTTTTTTTCCTATTTTAAGTAGGGAACATATATTCGCTTAAATGAAATATAAAGTTAATAATAATACAAAACATGAAAATATCATGACTTATGGATAACATTACAATGTATTATATAATTTTTCAATGCGTTTTAAGAGTGTTACTCTGTATATATTGTTCCTCTCCAGCACCGTCCGATCCGGGCGCTGCATCTACCGCTGCACCACCATGCTGTACGTACGTCCATTATACTCCGAGTGAGTTCCTCCAGCACTTTGTGTTTTGCTCAAGATTCCAGACATCTGCAGTGTCTCCATGAAGTATTATTTTCGCAGCGGATATTTAACGATGGAGACTTATTTGAAAGAAAATCTCTCTACTCTTTACTTTTCTCCTATTCTTTTTATTTTATTTTCGTCCTTGAACAATGATCGAAAGGATCGAAAACAATTTTCCTAATTGTTTTTCTCCCTGCTTTGCCAAATTGAGCAAACAAAATTGAAGCCTTTTTTTAGTTACATGTGAAAAAAGGCCAATGTGTATAAGATGAGAGGAATAGATAGGGCAAATGCACAGTCTTTTATACAGAGTAGGAGAATCAACAAGCAGGAGGAAATAGGTTTAAGGTGAAGTTGGAAAGTTTTAATGGGAACCCAAGAGGAAACAGAGGGTGGTGGGTATATGGAAGGAGGTGGTTGAGGTAGATACTATTACCACATTGAAAGATACATTTGGACAGTTACATGGATAGGATAGGTTTAGAGGGATATGGGCCAAACACACAGGTAGGAGGGACCAGTGTAGATGGGATATGTTGGCTGGTGTGGGCAAGTTGGTGCAAAGGGCCCGTTTCCACGCTGTATGACTCTAGGACTCTATTTCTGTCTGGCTAATGTTTCTTCAATTCCCAATTGCTTAACTTGTGCATTATCTTTTTTGTGGAGCAAGCAGAGCATGAACAATATTCCAATATACTGACCTTCCTGTCTTTTTCAAATAGAGTTCTTGGTAAATGAAGAACCTTTGGCCAAAAAGCATACCAATTACTGTGTGGGAAAGAACTGCAGATGCTGGTTTAAATCGAAGGTAGACACAAAATGCTGGGGTAACTCAGCAGGTGAGGCAGCATCTCTGGAGAGAAGGAATGGTGACGTTTCGGGTCGAGAAATGTCACCCATTCCTTCTCTCCAGAGATGCTGCCTGTCCCACTGAGTTACTCCAGCATTTTGTGTCCACCTCATACCAAGTACTGTCATAGTTCATGAGCTGGGTTGAAGTTTCTGGAACAGCGTCAGAAGATCTCCCGTGTGAGGGAAATATTTCTACAACTAAGATAGTTATCATAGTCTCAACGAACTATATTACATTGACACAAGGAACTGCAGATGCTGGTTTATAAAACTGAAAATGCAAAATGCTGGGATAACTCAGTGGGTCAGCCAGCATCTCTGGCGGACATGGTTAGGCGATATTTCGAGTTGGGATCCTTCCCCAGGCTGATCGTAGTGGAATGACGTGGGGAGAAAGCTGGAAGAAAGTTGGAGGAAGGACAAAGCCTGGCAAGTGATAGAGGCATGCAGGTGAGGGGGTTTGCTTGGCTGATGGGTAGCCAAAAGTCAGAGATGAAAAGAAGATAAATGGCTGTGAGATAAGCAGAGAAAATGAGTAAAATGTGAAGCCAGAAGAAGAGATATAGATGGAAGGGATATATTATTAGAGTCATATTTAAGGTATTGAAAGTAATGATGGGAGTGCTAGCAATAATCAGCCCGTTATGTATCCTACATACTGAGGACTTGATCTGCTCGACATAACTTAGCGGGCAGCACAGTGTGCAATGGTAGCATTGCTGCTTTCCAATGCCAGAAGCTCGGGTTCGATCCCGACTATGGGTGCTGTCTGTACGGAGTTTGTCAGTTCTCTCTGTGCCCGAGTGGGGTTTTTTCTGTGTGATTTGGTTGCCCCACACTCCAATTAGGTTATTGGCTTTGGTAAGTTGTAAAAAAATTGTCCCATGTGTGTGTAGGTTAGTGTCGGGGGTGATCGCAGGCCAGCGCAGACTCAGTGGACCAAAGGGCATGTTTCCGAACTGTATTGCTAAATGCTAAACTGCGCAGCCCAATACATATGGAACGGCATGTCCGAGGAAGTTGGGGTGGTGGGGTGAGATGATGATGGGGGAGAAACAGGTAGTTTCTTCTACTACTGTGGAACCAGAAGACCACCAATTCAAGTTTCACCCAAAAACACAACTTAGAGTAATTCACAGGGACAGTTAAAAAGGGTTTCAGGATTCAGTTGAACAGCGAGTATTATCATCTGTGGAACAGCCTTCATTTCCAACCACTTTTCTTATTCTTAAAGGAATTCAATTTTCTTTAGTGCTGCAACCATCATGAAATTTGACAGCCTATTAGAACTGTCGCCCTTTGCTAATATACAAGAATAACTGAGCACAAAATAAGTGCACGTTTTTTGAATGCCTCGTGAATAATTGAGGAAGAATGAAGTGCACTCTTACTCCAATGACAGGTAAAGTAGAAATAAATGTAGGCCACTCTGTCCGTTCCTCATGTTGTGAAGTGTAGATGGAGTCAGTGGTGGGGAGTCTAGCCTGTGTGGTGGACTGGGCTACATCCACACTCTGTAATTTCTTGTGGTCATCTTCTTCTTGCGTATTGCATGCACAGCCTAAAGTTGTAGGACAACTTGTTCTATTTGATCTTATTTGATTGTGCACGCTGGGTTGATTGCATTCGTCAAAACTTGGCGGACCACGTGAAGGTTGCAATCTTCCACCACCTTGTGGTCTTGGGGAGAGCTGTTCCCAAATCAATGTTGGGATCCAATCTAACATTCAGTATTTGAGACAGGACATCACATTCTATCATGACGTGCCTGCAAGCCAGACTGGCTTTAGACTTTGGACTTTTGAGATACAGACAGACTTAGATACAAATTTAGACTATAGACTTTGGAGTGGAAGCAGGACTTTTGGCCCACCGAGTCCGCGCCGATCATCAATCACCATACACTAACACGATCTTACAAACTAGGGACAATTTACAATTTCAGCAAAGCCAATTAACCTTCAATCATGTACATCTTTGGAGTGTGGGAGGAAACCGGAGCACCGGGGTCAGAGGGAGAACATGCAAACTCCATACAGACAGCACCTGTAGTCAAGATCGAACCGGGTCTCTAGCACAGTAAGGTAGCAGCTCTATCGTAGCACCACTGTGCTGCCTACAAAATCTGGCTCATTATACTTTGCAGGAATCTACGTGTGGTTTCAAAGAGTCATTCAGTTTGCTTTTTCAAAACAGTCATTCCACACAACAGGAGATCATCAAAACAATTTAATCCAGGTCCCTCTGAAGCTATCAGTTACAGTATTAACTTCTGATGCCTGCAGAGTAACAAGAACAGGAGCGGAAATAAAAAATGAACTGTGTGAATGGATTTCACTGCCACAGACAGCTGTGGAGGCCAAGCCGGTTTCCCAATAAACCTTTCTCCCCGCACCTTAGACCTATACCCTCCAGTTCTTGATTTCCATTTACCCTATTATAAAGTCATGTCATAAGGAATAGGAGTAGAACTAGGCCATTCGGCCCATCAAGTCTATGCCATTCAGTCATGGCTGATCTATCTCTCGCTCCTAACCCCATTCTCCTGCCTTCTCCCCATAACCTCTGACACTTGCCCTAATCAAGAATCTATCAATCTCTGTGTTAAAAATATCCACTGACTTGGCCTCAACAGCCTTCTGTGGCAAAGAATTCCACAGATTCATCACCCTCTGACTAAATAAATTTCTCCTAATCTCCTTCCTAAAAGAATGTCCTTTATTTCTAAGGCTATGACCTCTAGTCCTAGACTCTCCCACTAGTGGACACATCATTTCCACATCCACTCTATCCAAGACTTTCATTATTCTGTATGTTTCAATGTGGTCCCCTCTCATCCTTCCAAACTCCAACTATCTATTCCTCTCTTGATCTTGTAGCTCAGGCCCTCAGGCCCTCAGGCCCTCAGGCCCTGGCAACGTCCTTGTGAATTTTCTCTGCACCCTTTCCAGCTTAACGACATCTTTCTTATAACAGGGTGAACAAAACTGAACATAATAGTCAAAATGTGGCCTCAACAATGTATTGTACAACTGTAACGTGACCTCCCAACTTCCGTACTCAATATTCAACAGTGATGAAGCCAAATGTGCCAAAAGCCTTATTGACCACCCTATCCACCTGTGATGCAGCATTCAAATAATTCTATAGCATTTGAACATGAAGGCCTTGACCCATCAGAGAAAAGCACAGGGTACTTTGTCAAGGAGATGGCACATTTTTCAATAGGTCTGTCAGTTTCTCCCCATTACATGCTGGCAAGCCTTTAATGTATTCACTGGCATCTCAAAATGAAACATCTGTGCTCTGAGTAATGCAACAGTGAACAGAAAACAAATCCATTCTCACTAATACTCCTGTTGTTCAGAAGTGTTTATCATAAAATAGTTGATCACAATCACCACTTGCACTTATGCTGCCAATGCAGTGCTATCCTTGCCCCTTCGAGTGCTGGTTAGTTGCCAGTCGACGATTCTCTTGCCACACATATTTCTCCTCATAAATTAGCCAGAAGATGAATCCAAAAATAAAGCCTTTTTTCATCAGTGGATTTTTGATACAGAAAAGGTGTCAAGATTTAAAACTAAATAGCGCTGGCTGTTACATTATTCTGCCAGAAATACATATATCATCGTAGTGCCTGCTATGATATTCAGATGTTTACTCACTTGCTGTAATTATTGCTGATTAATCTACGTTATGTTTACTTTTCCTATAATTATGAGATGGGGAATTATCTTTGGACCGCGTCTTAATAAGGTGTTCAAAATGGTTACGAAATCTCAATACATTCTCATTATAAAGCAGATGCAACCTGACAGGGGGCGGACGAGGTGATAGTCGGTGATGGAGAGAGGATGGAAGCATTAGAGTTTGTTGTATTCATGATCTGTTGGTTGGCTGTTGTTTTGGGAACGTTGGACAAGCCCTGGGAATCTGTAACTATCTCAATGTAATTATGATTAATAGTCACTTTCTTTTCAAAGAAAATTGGAGCCATATTTTGAGCTTGATTACACAGATTATAGTCATTTTGCTATCATTAAGGTGCGAAAATCCTAATTGAGATTCAGAGATTCGGAATTACTTGATTACATTCCAAGCATTAATTCAAAATTGTTGGGTTATATAGAAAATGTAGCATTGCTGCCTTGTTTTCAAGCAGCTTTACAATAAATGTTATCAAGGAAGTGGCACAGCAGTAGAATTGCTGCCTCACTTCACCAGAGACCCGGGTTCGAACCCATGATCAGAACCTGGATGCTGTCCCTGGTGTGTTTGCACGTTCTCCCTGTAACCATGTGAGTTTTCTCCAGGTGCTCCGGTTTTCCCCCATATCCCAAAGACGTGTGGGTTGCAGCTTAACAGGCCCATTGTAAATTACCCCTCGCATGTGGTGAGTGGGTGCGAATGTGGGATAACATGGGACTAGTGTAAATGGGTGATCGATGGTCAGTATGGGCTGAAGGGCCTGTTTCTGTTCTCTATCTCTAAACGAAACTAAACAGTTGCTGCATGTGATTGATGGAGATTGCTGACAGATTTACATTCTATCAACAATGAATTTTGATAGCCCACCATTGCTCCTTCTGCAAAGTCCATACCTGCAGCATGGAAGCAGGCATTTCGGCCCACTGAGTTCATGCCGACCAGCGAACCCCGTACACTGGTTCCATCCTGCACAGTAGGGACAATTTATCAAAGCCAATTAACCTTCAAACCTTGACATTTGTGGAGTGTGGGAGGGCGGCACGGTGGCGCAGCAATAGAGTTGCTGCCTTACAGTGCCAGAGGCCTGGGTTCAATCCTGACTACGGGTGCTGTCTGTACGGAGTTCTCCCTGTGACCTGTGTGGGTTTTCTCCGGAAGCTCCGATTTCCTCTCACACTCTACAGATTTGTAGACTAATTGACTTCTGTTAATTGTAAATAATCCAGTGTGTGTGGGAATGTGTTAGTATGCGGGGATCGCTGGTTGCCATGGACTCAGTGGGCCAAAGGGCCTGTTTCCATGCTGAATCTCTAAGCTAAACTAAACCAATCTAAACCAGAGTGCCTAGAGAAAACCGACGCAGTCACAGGGAGAACGTACAAACTCTGTACAGACAGTACCCATAGTGACGATTGAACCCAGGCCTCTGGCGCTGTAAGACAGCAACTCTTTCACTGCACCACTGTACCATTCCTGTATCTTGTATTAAGGGATGTAAGTCTAGTCAAATTAATTTATAATGTTTAAGAAGCAATTGCAATGTTTAAAAAAACAATTAGGTGGGTACATGGATAGGACAGGTTTAAAGGGACCAAACACAGGTAAGTGTAGATGTGACATGTAAGTCAGTGTATGCAAGTTAGACTGAAGGGCCTGTTTCCACACTGTATGTCTCTACGACTACAATCACATTTTATTGCATCCAGTGGCAATCAACTTGGCAGATTTTTTTTATTCCAATCATTACGGCATCTTTTGTTCACGCTGGAAAATCTCCAGAAATTGAATTGTTTGGAGATGAGTTATACGGAAAGAATGCTAAACAGAAAATTAAGAATGAGACAACTACAACATGGAGGTAGGTGCATGTAATAGATCAATGTCAGGAAAAAAAGATAGGGGAGCCAATAAACCAGTGAGAAGCTGTCAGCAGGGAAACTGCTAGCTGAGATATATGGCGATGTTGTCACAGATCTCCTGCATATAAGATCCATAATTCATTTTTCAAATATCTCTGGTTGTGGTATGAACTCCCCATTGCAAAACCACAACCTTCAATATTCTCATAATGTTTAACGCTCGCACAGATTTTCCTGTCATAGTTTTATTTTTTATTAAATATTGTTTTTATTCTTTTTTTATGCATTGCTTATTCTTTCAAATGTATTTGTTTCAACCATGCAACTTTTAAAATACAACAGTTATATATTGTTTATTACATTGATATATTTAGTTGATTGTGGCGTCACCTGATGGTCAGACCACTTACTGTCGAACCCTTGTCAGTGGTTACGAGGACTGTCACGTGACATCATGGGTTAAGGGGAGTATCCTGCTACATCAGCTGATCTTACCTTGAGATCACCAGTCAACAGGTAGCTGAGCTCGAGTCAACATCCTCGCTCAAATGCAACAGCAATGTCTCAAAATGTAAGAGAGTCCCAACGCACATGTATGTCAAGCGTATCTGAGCGAATAAAGTAACCGTTTGACCACAAAATTTTACACTCGTTACATTATTTACATTAACTTCGCAATGCTCCCTTTCCATAGCTTTTCAGTAAATTAATGGTGTGATTACATTCATTGTTAAGATACACCAAGTTGAATAAAACATTGGAAGACACAAAAGGCTGGAGTAACTCAGTAAGTCCGGCAGCATCTCTGGAGAAAAAGGGTGGGTGACGTTTCAGGTCGGGTGACGGTTCAGGTCCCAACCCAAAACGTTGCCTATCCTTTCTCTCCAGAGATGCTGCCTGACCCGCTGAGTTACTCCAGTCCTTTGTGTTTATCTTTGGTATAAGCCAGCATCTGCAGTTCTTTGTTTCTGCATGGTGAATATAATACTGTCACTTTGAGGAATTGAGCACAGAACAGGAAGAGTGCCCAGCAACTCAATCACACAGTGATGTATATTTCATTACAATACAATTGAAAATAGAATTTATCCAGCGTGAAATTCAATAATGACTCCTTCTGCGTCATTTTGAATTGCTCAGTCTGCAAATTCAACTGGGCACTTCCTACCTTGAGCAGCACTTGGACATCTGGTGTGCTTTCCAAGTCAGATGGAGATTAAGTGACAACATTAGATCACAATGTTCCATGTAGCCAATAATTCTTGGTTATATGTTAACAACTAGACTTCAACAATGTTGAGCTTTGACACCACTAAGGTAAATCCCATTATCTACGTTGTATTCTTTGCCCAATCTTTTTCCCCACCCATCTCTTTTACTTGACATTCCTTCAATATTCCTCAGCCCAGTTCTTTAATTGGATCTGGGCCCAATGATTCTTTGATCCTCTGTACCTCCATCACCTTGGTCAAAGACTAGAACAATGTTAGGCTTGACACAACCAAGGTAAATGCCCCCATTATCAATTTTCTATTCTTTTCCCAATCCTTTTTCCACCCAACTATTTTACCTGACATTCCTTCAATATCCCTTAGCCCAATTCTTTAATTAGATCTGGCTCCAATGATTCTTTGATCCTCTGAATCTTTCTCTCCGTGGTCAAAGCAATTTTTCCCTTCAATGTTAGTCCTGATCTTAGTTGGTCCTTCAATGGCTGAACTCTCCCATCTCCAAGCCCTATCGTCTGTGTCCCTCCTGTTCTTTCACTGCTGTTGACCCATAGTTTAACTGTGTAATGGCATTTTAAATGTTCATGTGGCATTGGGATTGGGTTTCTTGGTTAAACATTTGGAGTGTGTGTGTGTTTGATAGCTGATTACTGAATATGAAGTTAGTTATTATCAGATAGCATAGGCATGTAAAAGTGGTTGGCACTGGGCTTGGTTTTCTTGGTTGAGTGCTTATCCTGGTGTGCAGCACGTGCTTTATGTTATAGACTATAGACAATAGACAATAGGTGCAGGAGTAGGCCATTCGGCCCTGCAAGCCAGCACCGCCATTCAATATGTTCATGGCTGATTATCCCCAATCAGTACCCCGTTCCTGCCATATCCCCTGACTCCGCTATGTTTAAGAGCCCTATATAGCTCTCTCTTGAAAGTATCCAGAGAACCGGCTTCCACCGCCCTCTGAGGCAGAAAATTCCACAGACTCACAACTCTCTTTGAGAAAAAGTGTTTCCTCGTCTCCGTTTTAAATGGCTTAACATTTATTCTTAAACTGTGGCCTCTGGCTCCGGACTCCCTCAACATCGGGAACATGTTTCCTGCCTCTAGTGTGTCCAAACCCTTAATAATGTTATATGTTTCAATAGGTTCCCCTCTCATCCTTCTAAACAGTTCTAACAGTCATCTCATGTTCTAACAGTAATTCATGAGGTTGGTGCTCCTGTACTCCACCACATGCAATGGAGAAGGCGTAATTTCCGTTTGGTAGTTCTTCCATTCATAACATTGGAATCAGAACTGAAAGATAATCAGTGCATCACATAATGACCATGTATCATGCGCTCAATGGTGCAATTCTTTGATAGTCTGGCACATCCATGTGGAATAGCGGAAGATACCAAATGTTGTTGCATTCATCACAGAGTGTTTGGGAAATGAGCCGAGGAATTAATACATTTGAACTAAGAACACAAAGTACTGGAGCAACTCAACGGGTCAGGCAGTATTTCTGGAGAACATGGATAGGTGACGTTTCAGATCAGGAACCTTCTGATTGAAGTTTGAAACATCGAAAAATAAGTGACGTTTTTGGTCAGAACTCTTCTTCAAACAGAAGTATCCAGGGATACTGCCTGACCCGCAGAGTTGCTTCAGCACTTTGTCTTTTTTATAAACCAGCATCTGTAGTTCCTTGTTTCTACTAATTCATTTGAACAATGCGCAAGATGTTGTCATTGTTGCTTTGAAGACAATAGAAGCCATAAAGAGAAATGGAGGCCGGCTTTTAGATAGGCACAAAGAGGCTTTTAGATAGGCACAAAGATATGCAGGGAATGGAGTGAAATGTATTAAGTTCAGGCATAATCAGGATCGAACCCGGGTCTCTGGCGTTGTAAGGCAGCCGCTCTACCGCTGGGCCACCATGCCACCAGTGTTAGGTACATTTTAAAACAACATATAATTTTTACCTAAATCTTAAAAAAATAAATGTGATAACTTATTTAATAAACTAAAAATAATTTGATTGACATCTAGTACGTTAGTGCTGTACTAAATGGAAGCTTGTCGCTCGGGTGAGTGATACTGCAGCTCGAGGACCTTGTTCAATAACAAGTAAAAAACACTAGTGGGCAGGCACGGAAATCACTATCAAAACATGGGGGGGACCGGGGACCAGGAGGGCACAATTTCCTGGCGGCCGCGTGCACATGCGCACGCACACACACACACACACACACACACACACACACACACACACACACACACACACACACACACACACACACACACACACACGAGGCTTCGGAGGCTTAAACCGTGGGCCCTGTTGACGGTAATTACGAGAACGACGGCCCAGGCTTACGGCCAGCACGGAGAAGCAGCGCTAAATCCAGCACAACTCAGCCTGTCTCGCCGGGTTAACCTACAGCCCTGCCTGGACTGACAGGACACCAATCCGGAGTCCGTGGAGCTAGCGCTGCTTCTCCGCGCTGGCTGTAAACCTAGGCTGTCATTCCCGTAAGTCCAGATAGGGCTGGTGGGTTAACAAGCAGAGTTGAGCTGGACTTAGCGCTGTTTCTCCGCACTGGCCATAAGCCTGGGTCGTCGTTCCCGTAAGTCCAGGCAGAGCTTTCGGTTAGCCTGGCGGGACAGGCAGAGTTGAGCTGGGTTTAGCGCTGCTTCTCTGCGCTGGCTGTGGGCCCGGGGGCACTAGTCCCATCTGACTACCGACGTCTCTAGCCATCCCCGGGCGTGGGGGGGGCACTCGGGTGGAGATGGGGATGGTCCAGTGGCAGTTCGGCAGCCACTGCAGCGCCGGATACCCGGGATCGATCCTGGTTGCGATGAGGCGCAGATCTGTGTCCAGGGCTGCCGAGAGTGTTTTATCGCTTGTGACCTACGACCTGGGCATGCAATTCAAGCAATTCATGATCTTTGCTCCACCAGGACGTCTCCCTCCTCCAATCACCACACTCTAACCTCAGTCCCACCCCCCTACTTCCGCCTCTCACCGACACCCCCCTCTTCCAATCAATTCGCTGAATCATCATGGTCTCCCCCCCCCCCCCACATTGCCTGCTGACCGGCGTCTCTCTCGTCCAATTGGCGCCCTTGATCATCAGTCCCACCACCACTGTCTCACGGAGAGCGGAGATTTCACCGGGTTTTAAAATCCGAATTAGAAAAAATGGGGGGGGGATTCGTCCCCCTCCTCTCAAAACAGGGGAGGGGAAACGTGCCCCCCCTGCTTTCCCCCCCCCCCCCCCCCCCCCCCGAGATTTGTGCTTTTGTCACCTTTTATG
The DNA here is from genome assembly GCA_035221665.1 of Okamejei kenojei. Lineage (NCBI taxonomy): Eukaryota > Metazoa > Chordata > Chondrichthyes > Rajiformes > Rajidae > Okamejei > Okamejei kenojei. The sequence continues at coordinate 26,976,354 of CM069154.1, read as the reverse complement.
TCTGAAAACAACAGTAAAGCAAAACCTGCATAGTTCCCAAAGGGATTACACAACACAGATGCTGATATTTTGCTGAAGTACAACCAGGGAAGGATGTCAAAAGATATGCTACCCACTGCAGTCGGACAACATCAACAAACACGATGGCTGCATCTCAATTGCAATCCAGAAACACTTGAACTAGCTGCACATCTAACCGTGATGTTCCAGTCCAGTTATAATACTGGCATTTACGTGACAATGTGGTAAGCTTCCTCACCGGTCTACTCTGTCTTTGACAACATTATGAAAGGTGTCAGAGATGGGGCAGGCGACAATTTTGGTTTGGGAACAGCTCCGTCCAAGACTGCAAGAAATTGCAGAGAATTGTGGACACAGCCCAGATGTAGTTTTGATTAGTATAGAGATACAGTGCGGAAACAGGCCCTTCAGCCCACCGAGTTGGTGCCGACCAGCAATCCCTGCACATCATCGCTACCCTACAGACACTAGGGACAATTTACACTTCTACCAATCCAATTAACCTACAAACCTGTACATCTTTGGAGTGTGGGAACAAACCGAAAATCCCAGAGAAAACCTACGGGGAGGTCGTACAAACTCCGTACAGACAACTCCCTCAACTCTACCACTGTGCCACCATGGTCGCCCATTCGGTTAGACCTATAATGGTAGTTATTTGTGAGTCACCCCTTTCCGAACTCAATGACATTCCAACAGTTGCGTGAAACTTAGGACATCCAAACATCAAAACGCTAATTTGGAAGTACAAATTTTCTATTATGTGCAGAATTTCATGACGTTCGCAAAACATAATTTACAGCATACACAACAGCTTGATTTATGGTGATATTTCTGTACAATTGAAAAATATTCCCAGAGCTGATGAGAAAGTTTGTATATGATCAGATGGTTTCATTTTTCTCCATCTCAAATCACAGCACAAAAGGCAGAATGAAAGTAGCAATGTTGCAGAAATTACTTTCTGCAACACAAATGGTAAAAGTATGCGGAGCATAATTCTCCAATCTTGCTAACAACAATGAGAAAAACAGGTTCGTAGCTACCTCAAAGGTATGACTAGTATGACAGCACGCAAAGTTTTGTTTAGTTTAGAGATAAAAGAGACCAAGATGACCTGGCCAGTCTCAACCCAAAATGTTACCCATTCCTTCTATCCAGAGATGCTGCCTGTCCCATTGAGATACTCCAGCATTTTGTGTCAATCCCCATCTAAGCTAGCTGCATTTGCCCAGGTTTGGCCCATATCCCTCGGTATCTTTCTTATACCTGACCAAATGGCCATTTCATGCTCAAACAGTTCAATGGTTCCTTTACTATAACATGTACTAAGGTAGAATGAGATTATTTCTTGTGTATAGATCAATATATATTATTGCTATCCATAAGTACAATCTCTGATTAAGTACAGCATGCATAGAAACAAACCTCTGAGTTCACAAACGGGTTTTGGTCCCATTTTCCAAGTCCCAGATTCAGATGGCCATGAAAGCCCGTTGCAGCCGTCGTTCCTATCTGGATTGTCCAGCGAACCTTTGTCCCTCTCCTCGCCCGGCCTTCAGCCATTGTGCCCATAATTTAAAATAATAAGTGTGCTAATTCCTATCCTTGTTAGGGGCCATCTACTCTTTGGGTCTCTGCAACTTGAGGTCCATTAATCAAAAAACATTTGCCTGCTTATATGTTTGGGAACTTTAATCAAACTGTATCCAGATAGGATTCAAGCCACCTAGATTATCGGAAATGGGCATGAGATGTTGAATGAATTAAAATAGTACAGAGCATGATCACTTCTATCATTTAGGATTGTGTCTGGTCCAAACGTCTAAGAACAAGGCCATGATGCAAGGCCATGATGCAAGGCCATCATGCAGAAAGCCTTGTTCCTAGCCGGTGGACACTAACAATACACTAACCTACACATACTAGAGATAATTTTTTCAACTTACGGAAGCCAATTAGCCTACAAACCTGTATTGTCAGTGAATGAGTTCAATGCATAACATTCCTTTAACCTCTTTAGTTTAGTTTAGAGATACAGCATGGAAACAGGCCCTTTAGCCCACTGCGTCTGCGCTATCCTACACACTAGGGACAAAGTACTATATTACTGAAGCCAATTAACCTCCGAACCTGTGCGTCTTTGGTGTATGGGAGGAAACCTGAGCACCTGGAGAAAACCCACGCGGCCACAGGGACATTGTAAAAGCTCCATACAGACAGCACCCGTAGACTGGGTTGAACCCAGGTCTTTGGCACTGTAAGGCAGCAGCTCTTCCACTGCACCACCCACATATTAATGTTGTGTGATGTAATGTAATCCATAAACGGCAACAACATTTCCCACAATTTAGGTCTATGTTGAAAGAGAACAGTTTCCATGAATAAAAATATATATTTTTTTATACAAAAACATTTTAATTCTATATTCTCAAAATTATCTCTGCTGCCATAACAATTAAGGGCAGCAGGTAGGTTAATTGGCTCCAGTAAAATTGATAATTGCCCCAAGTGTGTAGGCTGGTGCTGGTGTATGGGGATGACTGGTCAGCATGGACAAAGTTGCACTGTATCTCTAACCTGAGCTAAAATTAGAAGAGAGATCCAAGTATCCACTTTGGTGGCAAAAACAGGAAGGTAGATTATTATTTGAATGGTGACCGATTAGGAAAAGGGGAGATGCAGCGAGACCTGGGTGTCATGGTACACCCGTCATTGAAAGTAGGCATGCAGGTGCAGCAGGCTGTGAAGAAAGCGAATGGTATGTTGGCATTCATAGCAAAAGAATTTGAGTACAAGAGCAGGGAGGTTCTACTGCAGTTGTACAGGGTCTTGGTGAGGCCACACCAGGAGTACTGCGTACAGTTTTGGTCTCCTAATCTGAGGAAAGACATTCTTTCCATAGAGGGAGTACAGAGAAGGTTCACCAGACTAATTCCTGGGATGGCACGACTTCCATATGAAGAAAGACTGGATAGCCTCGGCATGTACTCGCTGAAATTTAGAAGATTGAGGGGTGATCTCATAGAGACTTACAAAATTTTAAGGATAAGGGGGAAGTCTTTTAGGACCGAGATGGGAAAATCGTTATTCACACAGAGAGTGGTGAATCTGTGGAATTCTCTGCCACAGAAGGTAGTTGAGGCCAGTTCGTTGGCTATATTTAAGAGGGAGTTGAATGTGGCCCTTGTGGCTGAAGGGATCAGGGGGTATGGAGAGAAGGCAGGTACAGGATACTGAGTTGGATGATCAGCCATGATCATATTGAATGGCGGTGCAGGTTCGAAGGGCGAATGGCCTGCTCCTGCACCTAATTTCTATGCTTCTATGTTTCTATCCAAAAAGGCAAATAGTTTTCTCTGTGGTATCAGGTAATTTCTGCTGTAAATTGACATGCAATGCCAAGAATCACAATCTATTTCAAACTGACATTTTAGATAATGGTGAAAGAATGTCTGCCACAGAAATGTGTCATCCTCGATCAAAACTATGTTCAAAATCATTGTTATACATCCACTGAGTTAACAACCCACCAATCAGCAAAAGTCTGCTTCAATATTGAAATAAAAAAAGACAATTTTGAGAAAAAAAACATTTGGGATTGTGTAGACAACTACAAATGACATTAGCAAATCTCACACATAATTCATTATCAAGTCTGAAATATGAATAATAAAATCCAGACATTATAAATTTTAAATGTAAAAGCTGCTTCTACATAACTATCCAATTTGAATAGTTTATTGAAGCAGTTTTTGTCTTTCAAATTTCAAATCAAAATTGGATATTTATATTTTCATGACATTATACTTTTCTGAAATTCAATGTTCAATTTTGTTCACAGTGTTAGCTTTGTTTTTTATGTTAAAATCAGTTTGAAGGCAACATTGGGCTCATTCTTCAATTCTTATAGCTATGTATGATTGCCTGATATTTATGAAAGGTGGTAAGTATCCATCATATTAAAACACGAACTCATTACTTTGCCTCATTTCCCTATTTTTGTCTTTTAGTTTAACGACGTAAGGAGTAAGGAATGGGCCTGGCAGGGACAGTGATGTCAGGACTTAATTGGAGAAAGGGATCAAGAACTCTTGGGCAATAGACCATGAAGGCAGATCCTCTTTAAGTGAAAATGAAGTTAATGTCATGAAGGTCTTCTTCTGCATGAACATCTCCACACCATCCCTGGGCTACGCAGACATAAAAAATAAATCAAGCAAGTTATGTTTAAATATGTATGCACACCAATGGAGATAATTGCACTCGTGTGGTATCCATAGACATGGTACCCGTGAGAACTTAAAATTAAATTAATGTTCCTCAGGAACTGTGCAATGAACACTTTCATGATACTAAATGCTGGAGTATCTCAGCAGGTCGGGCAGCATCACGGGAGAAAAGCAATAGGCGACATTTTGGGCTGGAACTCTTCTTCCGACTGAAGGTCCTCTTCCTCTTGGACTAGCCCGGACGGCCTTCTACCCTCTCTAGACTTTTTCAAGCTAGTTTGTTGTGGCCTTCTCTATCTCTCAGTCTGAAGAAGGGTACCAACAATAAAACGTCATTTATTCCTTTTCTCCAGAGATGCTGCCTGACCCGCTGAGTTACTCTAGCATTTTCCGTCTAACTTTGGTAAAAATCAGCATCTGCACTTCCTTCCTACATACTTTAATGATACTTTTGTTTAGCATGCATAAACAATGCACTTAGTGAGTGAGTTTGAAAAAATGTTCTTTGCAGATTATGAATATATTATCTAATAACATGGAATATACACTGTTCAGGTAATTTAAATCTGTAATCTTAATTCTCGCTACACAATTATAGAAAATAATCATGAATTTACTCATCTAAAAACATGAAATCTTGTATATTAATAGTCCAAAACATGTTATAAAATCAAGGGATTAATTAAGATATCATCTGGGTTGTCTTTCTGTAAAATAATCTCAGGAGAGGAAAGTATACCAAAATATGTTATTAGTCAAATGTATTAATAATTATGAGATTCTATGCATAATGATTTGATGTAGTATTAATGTTTTTATGTTCTAACTATTCTAAGTGGGACCAGTTGGGTCCCAGTCACACGGGAGGCCTGGTCCCCCAACATAACCCACTCCCCAACGCAAAATTCCACCATTCACCCATTCCCCCAATGCATTCCGTTCCCCCAACGCAATCCGTTCCCCCAACGCAATATTCCATCACTCACCCATAGCCTCTAACTGCGCAGGCGCGGCTCATTTCCTCTCATCCCTGAGCACTCCCTCCCCCTCATGTGTGGGAGGGGAGGGAAGTGGGGTGTGTGGCGGGGGGGTGTGGGGTGGGAGGGGTGTATGTGAACAAGGAGTGTAGGAGGGGGGCAGAGGGTGGTGTGGGGGAGGGGGTTGGGGGGAAAGGTGTGTGGAGTGGGGGGGAGGTGTGTATGTGGGCCGGAGGCGTGTGGGAGGGGGGGAGGAGGGATGTGGGGGTGGGGTGTGAGGGAGGGTTTGTGTGTGTGTGGGGGGGGGGGGGGGTGGGGGGGCTGGGAGGCATCACGGGGGAGGTGGGGGGAGCCAGTGAGGGAGACCAGAGGGGTATTGGCTGGAATTGGCGGTGCGATGGGGACTCACAGCTAGCGCTGGTCGCTGGTCGTTCTCCTCCGTTTGGCGACATCTCTGACTCCGGGCTAGGCTGTGTCTCCGACTCTGGGCTGGGACTATCACGCTGGGCTGGGTCGGGTCTCCGACGCTAGGTTGCTGCTTGGGGTGGGGCTGCTGCTTGTGCCTTGGCGCACTCGCAGCACAGGAGAACAGTTAGTGAACTGGTGAAAAATCGTAGTGCTATCACGAACCGTTTTTGCGCCAATAGAAAGACCGCCAAACCGGAAGGTAACAAGATCAGAGTTTTAGTTATGTATAGCTATAGATAGAGGGCAAGTAATGTTATTCTGAGAAAAATGGCATCCAATATATCTTTAAAGAAGGAGACACAAGGGACTATAAATGGTAGAATGTGGAGGAACACACAAAGTGCTGGAGGACACAGCGAGTCAGGCAGCATCTGTGGAGGGAAATAGACAATCAACATATTGGGTTAACACCCGGCATTGGCATCCAGATCAGGGGATCGAACCCCCGACTGTTCAATGTCCATTTCCCTCCACGGATGCTTTTCCATCCACTGAGTTCCTCCAGTATCTCCTCTGGCAGCTCATTCCATATACTTAGCACACTTTGTATAAAAATGTTGCCCCTTGGGTTCCCATTACATCTTTTACCCCTCACCTTAAACCTATGTCCTCTGGTTCTTGATTCCCCTACTCTGTCTATCTATTCCTCTCATGATCTTATACACCTCTTTAAGATCACTCCTTATCCAAAGAATAATGCACTCCAAAGAATAAAGTCCAAGCCTGCTCAGACCCTCCCTTGAGTCCTGGCAACATCCTCATTAAACTTTTTTCTACTTCCTTTCCATCCTAACAACATTTTTATAACAACTTGTCTTTTAATTATAGATTGTTTTATATTTGAGGAAGCTGAACCTGGGGCAATTTTCTATTAAAAGTTGTGAAATAAAAATCATGTTATATATTTAAAGATCTGAAGTGCAATACATAAACATTATAAAAATGAAAACTGTGTATATATAATATAAAGTTCTTAAGTTCTAGGAAGAGAATTAGGCCATTCAGCCCATCCACTCTACTTTTTTTATTTTATGTCATTTAATTATGGCCGATCGAACTGTTCATCTCAGCCCCCTTCTCCTGCCTTCTCCCCAAAACCCCTGACACCATTACTAATCAAGAATCTGTCAATCTCCGACTTAAAAATATCCATTGGCTTGGCCTCGGCAGTCGTCTGTGGCAATAAATTACGCAGATTCACCACCCTCTGACAAAATAACTTCCACCTTTTCTTCTTTCCAAAGGTACGTCCTTTTATTCTGAGACTGTGATCTCTGGTTCTAGACTCTCCCACTGGTGGAAACATCCTCTCCACATTCACTCTATCCAAGCCTTTCACCATTTAGTATGTTTCAATGAGGTACCATTCACCCTTCTAAACTCCAGCGAGTGTTAATTCTGGCCAAATTGGAAAGCCAGGACACTAAAATTGAATAAAGGCTTCAGGGCTGCCAGGCCATTTGGTCAATTTAAATGTGCCTTCTTCAGAAATGGGACAAGCTGCAGAATGGTGCCAGTTTGTCTAGAGCCTAGATAAGAGTTGCAGGAAGAGAATGGAAACATCTGCAGATTCTGACAATTAGGTGTAAATTGCATGGAACAGATTGGATGAATGCAAACCAGACGCATACATTGTAAATAATGTTGCAACACTTTACTTTGCTAGATGTTGATTGGGTTAAGTATTGAGCCTTGTCTGGGTTTCTTGAATATCAAGGCACATGTTGCGATGTTTGCTTCCTTTCAGAAGCTCAATTTGAATACATTGTATTAGTCACTGTATTATTAGGTTAGGGAAATGTCTATCATGTACTATGTTAATTGATATCTGTTATTGGACTGTAAAGAGACCACTCCTATGTGGTAAGGCCCCTCAAGATTCGGGGACCTATAAAAGGTCGCTCCCCCGAGGTCCTGTGTCGATCTTCTGGGAGAACGCTTAGGACTGCATGACCTTCTGGATTGTCTCTGTTTGAACGAGGCTAGGAGGGCTTGGCCAGGCAGGTACGAGGATTGAACCCGCAGTGATTAGGTATAGTAGTGGGAACTGTTGTGTTTTTCCAAAATAAAGTTTAGATGCGCAAGTGCTTGACTCAGTATATTATTGACTGAAACTAGACTGGGGGTAAGCTTAGAGCGAGCTATTTACACGAGTACAGGCCCAGTGCCATTAAACGCTCATCATATGTTAACCCAATCATTCCTGGGATTATTCTCATAAACCCTCTCCAACGCCCGCACATCCTTCCTCAGCTATGGGGCCCAAAACTGTTCACAGTACTACAAATGCAGTCTGACCAGTGCCTTACAAAACCTGAGCATTACATCCACTTGTTTGCAATAAGAAATGAACTCCAGGGAAGTGAATCATTTTCATGGATCAATGAATCTGACTTCTCAAAACTAATATGTCAGAAAATAGCCCCATCCCAGGTGATTACTTGTGTTTTTACTGCGCTTCAATGTTGTATTAAACAAAACAATAAATTCTGCTAGTTGGCTGCATTGGGTGTTAAAAAATGATTAAGATTGCAATCCTGAAACATTGATTTAAAAAAAAGTTTTACTGTATAATTATTTTTCTTCAATTAATCATTTTTAAATTGAATATCTGATAAAACACTAGCCTTGATACATCTATTGGGAAGAATAAAACATACAGAAACACCACTGACATAACTCATAGTGAAATAGTTATGCTTTTTGTGGTAGTTATACAAAAGGTTAATTTCTGAGACATTTTGGCTAGTATTTAATCACAAGATTATTTATAGTGGAATTAATTAATTGAAGATGGACACTATCTCGATGGAACAAAAATTATGAAGGAGCCCATTATCGACTTCAAGAAACATGGTGGAGTACATGGTCTCAATCCATGTCTAAGATGACAAAGTAGACATTGTTGAGCACTTCAAGGTCGTTGGCATAACTATTACCAGCAATTGGTCATGGATCAACCACATTGAAGCGACAGCCAATAAAGCACAGCAAAGCCCCTACTTCCTTGGAAAAATTAGGGAAGTTGGCATGTCTCCAAATACTCTTATCAACTTCTACACAGATACATTGTAGAAAGCATACTGTTGGGTTACATCACAGCTCCGTTTAGAAATAGCTCTGCCCAAGACCGCAATAAATTATGGAGAGTTGTAGATGTAGCTCAGTCCATCTATATTTTACGTTGCCTCAGGGAAAGTAAACGTAATCAATGACCTTTCACACCCTGGTCTCCCAGCTCTCATTTGGCAGAAGATACAAAAGCTTGAAAGTGCATAACACCAGACTCAGGAATACCTTCTTCCCCTCTGATATATGACTTATGAATGGTCTTTCCATAAGGCAGGATACAATCCCAATTTTCCAACCTACCTCATCTCAGCTATTGGACATTTTCTCTGGTACTGTTACACTTTACTTGTTGTACATGTGTTTGGCTTCATTATATTCATGTTGTACACTAAGCCCTCTTTATAATAGATCATAACGGGTGTAATGGTGTCCGTTGTTGCCAATTGTCTGCTATAACTGAGTAAGGTATTATCATTGTATAAGTGGTAGAACCAAACAACTACAGCTGCTGGTTGATACACAAAAGGACACAAAGGGCTGTCAGCAAGTCAGCAGCATTTCTCTAATAAGGTGACGTTAATGGTCGAGACCCTTCTTCAGACTCCTGGTCTGGAACTGGGCATGGAATCCAGGTGTGTTGACAGCCCCGGCCTGCTGGCGGCCGGGAGAGAGGCGAGGATCTGCGGAGTCAATGATTGCATGCCGTCAGAGTGCAGATAAGAGTCGGCGGTGGAGGTTGCGGAGGCTGGCACTGTGAGCGATGGGAGTGGTGGCGCAAGCTGGGCATTGCATGCGCCGGAGGAGGCACCAGTGTCCGGTGCTGCAAGGGGTGGGGGAGATGGTGGCGTCAGTCTGTTATAACTAAAATCCATTATTAAGATGTCCACTAATGCAAGGGTATTATCTGCTTTGATTGGATTGCACGCAAATAAATGCCTTTCACTATATCTCGGTACATGTGACAATAACAAACCTAAACCTGAACCTACGTTTCTTTCTTTAGATTTAAGACTCTTGTTTCAAATTAAACTAAATCACTTCCAATTTTGATATAGCATTCCTTTCCTTTATGATAACCCTTCCCTAAAGAATCCTCGATGATCTGATTGTTAATTACTCCATTCTCACTGTGCAATGCAAAATCAAAACATAACCTGCCCTGTCAACATAGTGATTTAGTGTTATCAAAACCAAAGAGGTGCTTTAGAATTGTAACTAATATATCCAGGATGTAAGGGCAATACAAGAAAAATACAGCCAGTTTACATGCAAAATTCCACAAAAAATCAATGTCATGGAGATAATATGTTTATTTTGGTAACTTGAGATATCAATGTTAGCCAAAGTACCAAGAAGATCGACCACTGTTTTTATTCAAAATAAGATCTTGCATATCTAACTACATTGTCTTGGTTTAACAGTCCTGTCCTCAATGTCCTAATACACATAATCTTTCCATTCAGCCATAAGAATATTGCTATTACTATTGTTATTAATATTGCTATTACACTAGGGACAACCTAGATGACTGAAGTTTCACAAAACTACACACAGAGGAGAAGCACAAATCCAAAGTGTTCCCAGATGTTTCGCAGTGGTGGCAGCAGTGGTGGCAACTGCCACTCAAGCAATCTCCCAGAAACACTAGGGGACCGAGGATCTAGTGGGAGGGAAGAACTGTAGGGAATCCACATTAGTCAGGAAATGGTGTTAGGTAAACTGTTGGGACTGAAGGCAGATAAATCCTCAGGGCCAGATGGTCTGCATCCCAGAGTACTTAAGGAGGTAGCCCTAGAAATCGTGGATGCATTGGTGATCATTTTCCAATGTTCTCTCGACTCTGGATCAGTTTCTGTGGACTGGAGGGTAGCCAATGTAACCCCACTTTTTAAGAAAGGAGGGAGAGAGAAAACAGGGAATAATAGACCAGCTAACCTTACATCTGTAGTGGGAAAGATGCTTGAGTCGATTATGTTAGAGCAGTGCATTTGGAAAGTAGTGACAGGGTTGGTCAAAGTCAGCATGGATTTATGAAGGGGAAATCATGTTTGACTAATCTTCAGGAATTTTTCGAGGATGTAACAAGTAGAATGGATAAGGGAGAGCCAGTGGATGTGGTGTATCTGAACTTTCAAAAAGCCTTTGACAAGGTTCCACACAAGCGATTAGTGTGCAAAATTAGAGCACATGGTATTGGGGGGTAGGGTATTGACATGGATACAGAACTGGTTGGAAGACAGGAAGCAAACAGTAGGAATTAACGGGTCCTTTTCGGAATGGCAGGCAGTGACTAGTGGGGTGCCGCAAGGCACGATGCTGAGACCCCATTTATTTACAATATACACTAACGATTTAGACAAGGGGATTAAATGTGACATCTCCAAGTTTGTCGGTGACACAAAGCTGGGTGGCAGTGTGAGCTTTGATGAGGATTCTATGAGGCTGCAGGGTGACTTGGATAGATTGGGTGAGTGGGCAGATGCATGGTAGATGCAGTATAATGTGGATAAAAGTGAGGTTATCCACTTTGGTGGCAAGAACAGGAAGGCAGATTATTATTTGAATGGTTGCAGATTAGGAAAAGGGGAGATGCAAGATCTGGGTGTGCTTGTACATCAGTCACTGAAAGTAAGCATACAGGTCCAGCAGGCAGGGAAGAAAGTTAATGCCATGTTGGCCTATTCAATTAAATCATATCACACATGGGTAAAATACATCCATACACAAGTACAACAGGTAATGTAAAGAGAAAAATACCAGAGTGTAGAATATAGTGTTACAATGTTATAGCGTTACAGAAACAGAGAAAATGTGCAGTCTGCAATGTGCAGTCTGCAATTGGGACTACACCAGAGCTAATGGCTGATCTGTAGCCTGATAATAGCAAGGAAGGTGTTTATGAATTTGATGGTACATTATCTCAAGCTTTAGTACCTTCTGCCTGTTGGTATAGGGGAGAAGAGGGAATGACAGTGGTGGAAATGGTCCTTGGTTATTTAATTAGGTTGAGCTTAGAGCATGGAAACAGGCCCTTCAGCCTATCGATTCCATGCTGACCATTGATCACCCGTTCACACCAGTTCTATGTTATTCCACTTTCTCATACACTCCCTGCACACTCGGGGCAACTCACAGAGGCCAATTAACCTACCAACCAGCACATCTTTGGGATGCAGGTGGAAACTGAAGTACGTGGAGGGAGCCCACTCAGCCATAAGGTGATCGTGCAAACTCCACACAGTCAGCATCCAAGGTCAGGATCAAACCCGGGTCTCTGGCGCTGTGTGGCTTTGCCAGCTGCAACACTCTATTATGCTTTCCGGAGGCAGCAAGAAGAGAGATGAAATCAAAAATTATTTCTCCCTTGCAGCTTAGAAATAAATCTAATATCACACATATTATATCTGAGACATTTCATTTTCTAATCACTGCACTGAGAAATTCAAGTGGAAACATCCGCTCCACATTCACTCTCTCCAGGCCTCAGTTATCACTGTCACTTGTCTCCCAAAATGCAATGTGTACGAAGGAACTGCAGACGCTGGTTTAAACCAAAGATGGACACAAAAAGCTGGAGTAACTCAGCGGGACAGGCATCACTGGAGAGAAGGAATGGGTGACATTTCGGGTCAAAACCCTTCTTCAGACTCAAAATGTATTTCCTGCCCCAACAGGTTTCCTCATCAAGAATATTTCCCCTCACCTCCAGCAGTGCAGCTCCCACATGTCAACATGTCCGGATTGAAGTGTCGGTGGAGCGGGCCGCTGGAGGCCCTGCAGCAGCCTGTGGCTCGATTAGATCGGGCACAGCTCCAAGAGGCCGAATGTACGGGTGAGTCACAGTCTGCAGTGGCACAGAGCGGCGGAGCAGCGGTGGAGGACATCGGCAACATCGCCTGGCTAGGCTGACCCCTGCAACTCTGACTCAGTACTGTTGCCAGGACAATGGGCCTTTACAGCAAAGTTAAGACTCACACTTTTAACAACTGTGAACTTGACCGGGTACAAAGTGGTGCTGGAAACATGACGACTCTTGTACTGCCTCAGTGTAAACTACTATTTTTACACTCTTGTACTTAAGTACGATTGTGCCTATTCAGTAAGATTTTCACTGAACTCTATGCAAAAAAATTTCACTGTACCTAGGTACGTGGCAATAAAGCACCATTGAACTACCATTGATCGCGTTAAAATGTGCTTATTTCCAGTGTCGATTGTCAGAAAACTAAATAGGTTCCACTTTCAGACAAGACCTGAGGTATTTATGAATGAACTTCAAATTTAGAAACTGCAATATTTATTTCTTACCCCAGTTCTATTGTTGGGTCTTTGATCTGAAACTTAGTTCTCTTTTCAGAGATGTTGCCTGACCTGCTGAATGTTTTTACCACTTTCCGTTTTTATTTTCACATTCGCTTACCCAAGTAAATAAATGATTAAAATGTGCACACAACTGGATTTAAACTTCAGGAACACCAAATAACTTTAAAGCTTAGTTTCATAGTACCTATTTTAATAGACTTCCCAACATTGTGTTGTCGATAGATAACAGCAAAATTACAGGAGGTGCTTTGATTCATTGACTCAGCATTTTGTAAGGATTTCTCAAAAAGATATAACTCTCTATTTACATAAATTCATCATTCATCTTAAATAAAACTTTAAGAATTTAATCTCCAGTTTTATTCAAAATACTTTTTTGCAAAAAAATGTACCTTTCTCAATTTGTTTAGTATTTTAGACATACAGCGTTAAAACAGGCCCTTCAGCCCACCAAGTATGCACAAACCAGCAATCACCCGGTGCACTCGTTCTATCCTATATACGACAGACAAATTACAGAAGCCAATTAACTGACAAATTTGTATGTCTTTGGAATGTGGGAGGTAACTAGAGCACCCGGAGAAAACCCATGCGATCACAAGGAGAATATACAAACTTCGTAAAGACAGCACCCGTGATCAGGATCTAATCCGAGTCTCTGGCGCTGTAAGGCGGTAACTCTACCTCTGCACTAATGTGCCATCCAAATGGTCTGTTTGGCCTAATCCTCAAGCCATTTATTGAAGTAAACAACCTCATAATCATTTATTTCAGGAACCACAAGAAGAGGTTGGAATCTTGAACAAAACACAAAGTAGAACTCAGCCGATCTGTGGAGGGAATGGATGCACAATATTTTGGGTTGGAAGAATGGTCCCAACCTGAATCATCATCTGTTTTAGTCTGGAGATGGGGCCCAACACAAAACGTTGTCAGTAAATTTGAAATAGGCTCCTGTCACAAAACATTGTCTGTCCATTCCATCCATAGATGCTGACTGACCCCAGCACTCTGTATGTTGCTCAATCATTTCTCCTTGTTCATTCGGAAGGTGTAAGACCACCAGCCAAACAGGTAATCATTCCATTGTCCAAGTTGCCCTGATAAGACTATAAAATGTGTTTAAAATTATCTGTATAACTCGTATTCACCGAGCCCACAGCTAACAATGGACCATTTCCTTTATCATCGTTACTTTTTTGCATATCTTTCAATCATTTGTTCTATATCTCATGATATCACCATCCATATCTCTTGTTTCCCTTTCCCCTGCCAAAGAAGGGTATTGACCTGAAATGTCACCTATCCTTTTCTCCAGAGATGCTGTCTGACCAGCTGAGTTGCTTCAGATTTTTGTGTCTATCTTTGTTTTAAATGAGCATCTGCAGTTCCTTCCTACATAAAATGTGTTTATTGAATAGCTGTAGATTTGGTCAATGTCACAGAGTTCTTGTTCAGCTAATTCAGGGGAGAGTCAAGGCTTAGTCACTCTAGTGTAGGACAGAAAGCATTCACCAGCAAAATGAGTAAAAGTGCTGACACAAGATTCTGCAGATGCTGGAATACAGAGCAAAATCAAACTGTTGGAGGAACTCAGCGGGTCAGGCAGCATCTGTGGTGGGAAATGGACTGTCGACCGAAGAGTCTTTTAGTCTGGAGAAAAGGTCTAGACACAAAACATCGACTGCCCATTTGTCTCCACTCTTACTGCCAGACGCACTGAATTCCCACAGCAGTTTGTTTTATGCTTGAGCAAAAAAAAAAAACAGGGTTTGTTCCCAAGAGCAGATTTATTGCTTTCTGTTTCACAATACTCTGCTGGCTTCGAGTTTACAATAGCTTGGTGTATTAATCAGCGGCAACAGGATGGAATTTGAGAAATACAATTGCAAAATTTAATTATCACAGAAATAATCGATGTTAATTAGCTCAAGATCTGTGAGTGGTTTGAATAAATGAACGTAACTTCACAAAAATGTACAATGTTTTCCAGTGATTTAAGTTTAAATTTCTCAGTGCATTGAAAATATTGACCTCAAAGCTTATGGTAATTGTTCTCCAGTAGACAATAGTATTTGTAATACTTAAATCTTTCCCAAAATCCTATAGATAAGAGTGGCACAATGGCACAGCTGGTAGAGCTGTTGCCTCACAGTGTTGGAGACCTCGGTTCGATCCCAACCTCGGGTACTGTCTGTGTGGAGTTTGTACATTCTTCCTGTAACTGCGTGGATTTCCTCCAGGTGCTCAGGTTTCTTCCTACATCCTAAAGATGTGCAGATTTGGAGATTAATTGTGCCTAATGTGTAGGGAAAGGATGTGAATGGGTATCAATGGTTGGCGAAGACTATGTGAGCCAAAAGGCCTGTTTGCACTCTGTACCTCTAAAAGACAAGAGCAATCAGTGGAAACCGTCATGGATATTTAATTATGCCAGGGGCTGTTCTTTTACTAAGGATAATTAAGAACCGGAGGACACAGGTTTAGGGTGAAAGGGAAAATATTTAATAGGAATCTGAGGGGCAACTTTTTCACCCAGTGGTAGTGGGTAGATGGAACGAGCTGCCAGAGGAGGTAGTTGAGGCATGAATGAATGAATTAATTAATACTTTATTGTCACATATGACGGGTCACAGTGAAATTATTTACTTGCATACACAAGGTATGCAATAGTCGCCACATAAAGGGCACCAACAATGTACCCACCCCAGGTCCTTCTTTGTTCTCCCCCCTCCCCCTCCCTCACGGCGATCCCCCAACGCCGGGACCTTTGTTTCTCCAGGTACTATAACCACATTTAAAGACACAAGGACAGGTAAATGGATAGGAGGGATATGAGCCAAATGCGGGCACATGGGACTAGGGTTGATTGGGGATTTTGTTTGGCAAGCTCAAGTTTGGCTGAAGAGCCTCATACGAAACGATACGATAGAACTTTATTTATCCCAGGAGGGAAATTGATCTGCCAATAGTCATAAAAAAACACAAAATACATGAAACATAAAATTAAAGTGACGAGTGGAAAGACTTGGGGATGTGCAAAGATTGAAAGGGGGGGGCGGAGTCACTCTGAGTCTCAGTGTACCTCACGACAGAAGGGAGAGGAGTTGTAAAGTTTGATAGCCACAGGGAAGAAGGATCTCCTGTGGCGTTCTGTGCTGCATCTTGGTGGAACCAGTCTGTTGCTGAAGGTGCTCCTCAGGTTGGCCAGTGTGTCTTGGAGGGGGTGAACTGTATTGTCCAGGATGCTCCACTGTTTGAGGAACATCCTCCCCTCCAAGACCGCCTCCCATGAATCCAACTCTGCCCTCAGGATGGAACCATCCTTCCTGATGAGTTTATTGATCCTAATTCTGTGCTGTATGACTATGACATCTGTGGGTAAAGCTGTTTTAGAAACTCCCACAAAAGATTGTGAATCCTGATTTGCTTTCTTTGCTGAAGGCATTAAAATGCAAATAAGTAGTGGTGATGCTGATGTTTGTATTTTTCAATAAACCCAAATTAGAATGATGTTTTAATAAACATTCTTACTAAGGAAACCATAATTACTATATTGCAGCACATGTTAAATTACTGCTAAAATACACTTACTTCATTATCAATTAATTTATCCTGATCGGTAGACTTTTGTTTTGTTTTATAGACTTCACCAAATTGGAGTGAAAAAGCTAACCCTCACCAATTGTCTTCTGGTGACAGCCTCATTAATTCCCAAGCACAATCTTCATAAGCTTTAAATGTTCAAATTGTGCCAAGGTCTACCTTTTCACACTCCATTAATACAATAGTTACTGTTATCATATTTCACACCTTCATTAAGTCGGTGGTCAATGGAGACAAATTTCTACATGGGCGATCTTTTCACTTAACTGCTGTTCTATTACAATTCATGAGGTCTGCTATCTCGCCCTAGTAAGAAAGCGTTACAAAATTAAAAAAATATTATTTGAGCAATTGCACTTCAGTATTGTATAGTATGCTACTTGATTATCCCATTGTCAAATGGGTGAGACTGGAACAAGTCCTGTCTGCAAAAACATGGAGAAAACTGGCAGCAAAATCAAGTTTCAGCTTTTCTGTTACATAAGGGAACATTGATGCATGACAGATGCATGGCAGATGAAGTTTGATGTGGATAAATGTGAGGTTATCCACTTTGGTATCAAAAACAGGAAGGCAGATTACTATCTAAATGGTGTCAAGTTTGGAAAAGGGGAAGTACAACGGGATCTGGGGGTCCTTGTCCATCAGTCTATGAAAGTAAGCACGCAGGTACAGCATGCAGTGAAGAAAGCGAATGGCACGTTGGCCTTTATAACAAGAGAAGTCGAGTATAGGAGCAAAAAGGTCCTTCTACAGTTGCACAGGGCCCTAGTGAGACTACACCTGGAGTATTGTGTGCAGTTTTGGTCCCATAATTTGAGGAAGGACATTCTTACTATTGAGGGAGTGCAGCGTAGGTTAATTCCCGGGATGACGGGGCTGTCATTTGCTGAGAGAATGGAGCGGCTGGGCTTGTACACTCTAGAGTTTAGAAGGATGAGAGGGGACCTTATTGAAACATATAAGATTGTTAAGGATTTGGACACGCTAGAGGCAGGAAACATGTTCCCGATGTTGGGGAAGTCCAGAACCAGGGACCACAGTTTAAGAATAAGGGGTAGGCCATTTAGAATGGAGACGAGGAAACACTTATTCTCACAGAGAGTTGTGAGTGTGGAATTCTCTGCCTCAGAGGGCGATGGAGGCCGGTTCTCTGGATACTTTCAAAGGAGAGCAAGATAGGGCTCTTAACGCTAGCGGAGTCAGGGGATATGGGGACAAGGCAGGAACGGGGTACTGATTGAGGATGATCAGCCATGATCACTGTGAATGGCGGTGCTGGCTCGAAGGGCAGAATGGCCTACTCCTGCACCTATTGTCTATTGTCTATTGCACAAATGTGTTTTTAAAAATCATTCAAGCTGAATAATTAACAAGGATTGAATTTTTTTTTTTTTTTTTTTTAATTTTTTTTATTGTAGAAACAATATATACCGAGTACACTCTTATACGACAGTGAGAATTATATAATATACAAAATTATATAATATTGATTATCGATTGATACTGTTTATGTTAATTGTAATATTATCCATTATACATTTCGTGGTTATTTATTTTATATAATTGGGAGTGTATGTAGTATATTCCTAAAATAAGCAATATACTCAGACTTCTCATATCATAGATATTCTTCTAATTACCAAATACAAATCCCCGCTAATATAACTACATAATACCCAATCTTAAACAAAGTTTTATGATATTCATAATGTTATCAAAATATTAAGAATGTTTGTATTATTGTTAACTTTATATTTCAAAATTATTATATAGTTGAAAATGCACAATTTTATATAATTACAAATTTAAGACATCTATAATCTTTTCATATGAATAAAAATAGGTGTGTACATATTAAAAATTTATATAATATGTTTCTATAATTTTTTCCTTAATTAAAGATAGGAAGATAGAGAAAGAGAATAGAAAATAGAAAAGAAAATGTGAGAAGTTTGATGGAGATTGAAGTATTACTAAATAATCCATTCTTGGAGATACATTCATGATTTATTATATGTATTTCTTCATCCATTCAGATATTCAGGCCTCAGTCAAGTCCCTGCGCCGAACCATTGTGACCCTGTAGATATTTAATATAGGGAGACCAAATCCCTTTGAAGAGATCTAACCTGTCCATAAGGACAAGTCTCAATCTCTCCAAGTGAAGTGTCTCCGTCATTTCTGTATTCCACATTTTAATTGTTGGGGATACAGGGCCTTTCCAAAATTTTAATATTAATTTTTTCCCAATTATTAAAGAATAGTCGATAAAAGTTCTTTGATTCCTTGTAATTATTTGTTCCGTTTCCGGTATTCCAAGTATGATTAACTTTGGGTCAGGAATCATAGTAATATTAATAACATTCGAGACTATCTTAAATATTTCATTCCAATATTCTAGAATCTTCGTACAATTAGTAAATGAATGTGACAAAGTTGCTTCTAAGATTTGACATTTATCACATATAGGTGATAATTTTGGAAATATATTATGTAATTTAGATTTAGAATAATGTAATCTATGTAAAATTTTAAACTGTATAAGAGCATGTTTAGCATTTAACGAACAGTAATGTATGTGTTGTAAGCTTTCTTCCCATATTTCTGGGCTTATTATTTGACCTAATTCATTTTCCCAACGCTGTCTGTGTATTTCCGATGATGGAATATCACTTTCCAACAAAATATTGTAAATGTATGATATCATTTTTTCTGTATTTGGATGTTTATTCAAGCATTCATCTAAAATTTCACTCTTTCTATTTCTGAATTCTTGTGTATTTGCAGAGATATAGTTTCTGATTTGTAAATATCTGAAATATTCATTATTATGAAGCCCGTAGGTTTGTTGTAATTCTTGAAATGAAAGAAAATAATTTTCCTTATAAAGATCCCCTATATTTAAAATTCCTTTATTTTTCCATTGTATAAAAGCCTTATCCATCGTTGACGGTTTAAACGTAAAATTGTTGGCAATTGTAAGACCTAGCGGTATAAATTTTAGTTTTAGTGTTTTCTTTATTTGTTTCCAAATACGTATTCCACTTTCTATTATCAAATTTTCACTATAAATTTTCTTAGGTACATTAATATTAGCAAATATTATAGAGCTAATTTCAAATGGAAAACAGTCTTCTCTTTCCATTTTTAACCAATTTGGTTTATTATCTGTTTCTTCTAACCAGAAATTCATATTTTTAATATTAACTGCCCAATAATAAAACATAAAATTTGGTAAAGCTAAACCCCCGTTTATTTTAGCTTTACATAAATGTTTTTTATTTATTCTATGATTCTTATAATCCCAGATAAAGTTAGTGACTATTGAATCTACTTTTTTTTAAAAATTTTTAGAGAGATATATCGGGATTGATTGAAATAAATATAATAATTGTGGGAGGAAAATCATTTTTATTGCGTTTATTTTACCTAACATTGAGATAGGTAAACTTTTCCAGTATAAGATATTTTTATTTAATTTATTCAATAATAACGGGAAATTAGACTTAAATAAAGAGTCAAGCTGAATAATTAACAAGGATTGAATTAATCGTGTTCATACTCTTTTTTCAGGCTGTTATCAGTCAACTGAACCATCCCATCAGCAACTAGATCTACCCCATTGGTGCCCCTCAGACTATCTTTTATTGGACTACAGTGGAGTTTATCTTATACTAAACAATATTCTCTTCATCTTGCATCTGTACACTGTGGATAGCTTGATTCCGCTGATATAATAACTGGCTTTTTTTTTTCTCTCTCTCTTTTTTCTTTTTCGTTTCTAGGGTCTATCTCTTAATCCCCTTTCTCTAATTCGTTGACCAAGGGTTCTTTTTTTTTTCCTCTTTGGCACACTCTTTCACTTTCACAACTCTTTTCACCTACTTTACTCTGTTTGTTTCTATTAACCATATAACAATTACAGCACGGAAACAGGCCCTTCCAGTCCGTGCCGACCATTTGTTTTCCCCTATTCTTTTTTCTTAAAAGCCATAAAATTATGGGGTACAATGATTGTAACAATATATATGTGATGTACACTGATGTATTTACCTCTATTAAATAAAAATATTTAAAAAACAAAAAGCTTTTCATTGTACCTTGGTACATGTTAGAATAATCTAAACTAAACTACCTTTTCTTCTTGGAACTGGAAAATTCCCACTGAAATCAATTAGAGGAACAGCACCTCATATTCCACTTGGGAGCATTGAATTCTCCAATTTCAGGTAACTAACCCACAAACAACCCCCATCTCCCCTCACTTTTGTTTTCTCGCTCTCTTCCCGGTGTCCCCACCACGAATTGCACCCATTTCACCCCCTCTCCTTCCTCCCCATCCCCTTCCACCTCTATTCCTCTGGCATCACAACCTGTGCCTCTTCCACCCTTCCTTCCTTATCTCACATTTGGTGCCTTTTCATCTCTGGCCTTTGTCCGACAATCTGCCAATCAACCCCCTCACCTCACCTGTATCCTCCTATCATGGCAGACTTTGTCCAGCCCCCTCCTAACTTCCAGCTGTCTCGCCCCCAACACACAGTCTGAAGAAGTGTCCTGACCCGAAATGTCACCCCCTGAATTGCTCCTGCACTTTGTGTCCTATCAATCCAGCACCTGCAGTTCCTTGTGTCACCATTGAAATTAATGGGTTAGTATCTCCTCGATTAGCTTTAAGGTGTCAGCATGTTTGAGAGCTATGCTCTTGAAAGAACATGCAACCGCCTTGCTTGTATTTACATAGATAAATACTAGTACTTCACTGCAGTTTTCCTGCTGTTTACCAACAAAATGCAGATATGGCCAACATTTTCAATTAATGATGCAGCATTCCTAAATGATCCCATTACATTTGCTTTGCATTCCTATTGCTCAAAAAAGCAAGTTTCCTTTGGATACAGTGGACTCAAAATATGTTATAAAATATCAGAAATAGACAATCGCTGCCCAAATAAAAAACATTAAAGTGATATTCAGGAATTTACATATTTGTGGGCATCATGGGGCGGCATAGTGGCGCAGCGGTAGAGTTGCTGCCTTACAGCGCAAGAGATCCATGTGCGATTCTAACTACCGGAGCTTGTCTGTATGGACTTTGTACGTTCTCCCCGTGACTGCGTGGATTTTCTCTGGGATCTCCGGTTTCCTCCCACACAGCAAAGACCTACAGGTTTGTAGGTTAATTGGCTTCTGTAAATTGTTAATTGTCCCTAGTGTGTGTAGGATAGTGTTTATATGCTGGTCGGCGTGGATTCGGTGGGCCAAAGGGCCTGTTTCCACACTGTATCTCTAAACTAAACTAAATCAAATAATCATGATCGGGTTGAAGGGCCTGTTTGTGTGCTGACGGACGCAATGAGTGATGGAGTATTTGAGTTCTTAAAGTCCACCATTTAAAAAGGACAGTAGGTGTGTGGTGAAATAGTCTCTTCTTCGATTGATAAACACCAGCACCATGTAAGAAGTTCAATACTATTCAGAATGAAGCCACCCACTTCATGGACCAGATGTTTTCCTTCACACCTAGTCCAGGCACCTCGCGGCAGATAAACCACGCAGCAATTTATCAAGATCTCTTCTTGTGTGTCTCCAACTTAAATATAAAAGGGTCAAAGAGAACATGCAATAATGAGAACACAAGCGGGAAGGCACAATGGCGCAGCGGTAGCATTTCTGCCTTAAAGAAAACAGCGACCCGGGTTCGATCCTGACCACGGTTGCTGTCCGTACGTTCTGTCTAGGACCGGGTGGGATTTCTCTGGGTGCTCCAGTTTCCATCCACATTTTAAAGACGTGTATGTTTGTTGGCTGATTGGGTTCTGTAAATTGTTCCTAGTGTGTAGGATAGTTTTTGTGTATGGGGTGATCATTGATCGGTGCGGACTCAGCGGGCTGAAAGGCCTGTTTCCACGCTGTATTTCTAAGGTATGTGGGAAGAAACAGGGGCACCCAGAGAAAACCCATGCATGCAGTCACAGGAAGAACATACAAACTCCAAACAGACAACAGTTTTACTCAGAGCTCCCGTGGATTTGGATGCAACAGCAACAAAGATAAGCAGGAGAAAACACTGATTGGCTCTAATCCGAGTGGGAGGAAAGTTAGAAGTGAGTCAGAGGGTGAAAACAGTTGAAAAGGAGAGGCAAAGCACAGCAGACTTTACTCAGAGCTCCTGTGGATTTGGAAGCAACAGCAACAAGAATAAGCAGGAGAAAACACTGATTGGCTCTAGCCCAAGTGGGAGGAGAGTTAGAAGTGAGTCAGAGGGTGAAAACAGTTGAAAAGGGTTCAGTTAGCAAAGGGTTCAGTGAGCAAAGGGTACTGTGCTTTTTAGTAAAGGTTAGTTTAAAGGATTAAGATTTTTATAGTGTCAGTGAGTTGATTTAATTTGGGGGTAAGCCATGTCATTTGAGATCGGCCCCTGGGAAATCAGGGATATGGTCGGTGTCCCTGGTGACTAAGTTTGCAAGAAGTGTGTCCAGCTGCAGCTCCTGGCAGACCGCATTGAACGATTGGAGCTGCGGTTGGATTCATACTGGAGAATCCACGATGCTGAGAAACTCGTGAATAGCATGTACAGTGAGTTGGTCACACCGCAAGTAAAAGTTAAGTGGACAGAAAGGGAACGGGTGGCCATTAGCCAGCGTAGAGTAGGTAGGTAGTGCAGGAGTCCCCTGCGGTCATCTCCCTCCTAAACAGATATACCATTTTGGATACAGTTGGGGGAGAAGGCTCATCAGGGGAAGGCAGCAGCAGCCAAGTTCATGGCACCTTGTGTGGCTCTGCAGCACAGAGGGGATAAAAAAGAGTGGAAGGGCTATAGTAATAGGGGATTCAATTGTAAGGGGAATAGATAAGTGTTTCTGCGGCCGCAAACGAGACTCCAGGATGGTATGTTGCCTCCCTGGTACAAGGGTCAGGGATGTCACTGAAAAGCTGCAGAACATTCTGGAGGGGGAGGGTGAATAGCCAGCTGTCATGGTGCACATTGGCACCAACGATGTAGGTAAAAAACGGGGTGAGGTTCTACGAGGCGAATTTAGGGAGCTAGGAGATAAACTTAAAAGTAGGACCTCAAAGGTAATAATCTCTGGACTACTACCAGTGCCACGTGCTAGTCAAAGTAGAAATAGGAGGATATTGCAGATTAATATGTGGCTTGAAAAATGGTGCAAGGGGGAGGGATTCAAATTTCTTGGGCATTGGAACCAGTTCTGGGAGAGGTGGTCTGCAACTGGGCTGGAAGGGAACCAATGTCCTTGGGGAAGTGTTTGCTAGTGCTGTCAGGGAGGATTTAAACTAATGTGGCAGGGGGATGGGAGCATGAGCAGAGAGACAGAGGGATGTAAAATTAGGGTAGAAGCAATAGGTAGCAAGGTGAAAAGTAAACGTGTCAGGCAGAAAAATCCAGGGCAAAAATTAAAAAGAGCCACTTTTCAACATAATTGTATAAGGGGTAAGAGTGTTGTGAAAACAAGTCTGAAGGCTCTGTGTCTCAATGCAAGGAGCATTTGTAATAAGGTGGATGTGCAGATAGTTATTAATGAATATGATATAGTTGGGATCACGGGGACATGGCTCCAGGGTGACCAAGGTTGGGAGCTGAACATCCAGGGATATTCAATATTCAGGAGGGATAGACAGAAAGAAAAAGGAGGTGGAGTAGCGTTGCTGGTTAGAGAGGAGATTAACGCAATAGAAAGGAAGTACATTAGCTTGGAGGATGTGGAATCGATATGGGTAGAGCTGCGAAACACTAAGGGGCAGAAAATGTCAGTGGGAGTTGTGTACAGGCCACCTAACAGTAGTCGTGGAGTTGGGGATGGCATCAAACATGAAATTAAAAATGCGTGCAACAAAGGTAAAACAGTTATAATGGGTGACTTCAATCTACATATAGATTGGGTGAATCAAATTGGCAGAGGTGCTGAGGAAGAGGATTTCTTGGAATGTATACGGGATAGTTTTCTAAACCAACATGTAGAGGAACCAACGAGAGAGCACGCTATTCTAGACTGGGTATTGAGTAATGAGGAAGGGTTAGTTAGCAGTCTTGTTGTGCGTGGCCCCTTGGGCAAGAGTGACCATAATATGGTTGAGTTGTTCATTAGGATGGAGAGTAACATTGTTAATTCAGAAACAAGGGTTCTGAACTTAAAGAAAGGTAACTTTGAGGGTATGAGACGTGAATTGGCCAAGATAGACTGGCAAGTGATTCTTAAAGGGTTGACGGTGGATATGCAATGGAAGGCATTTAAAGACTGCATGGATGAACTACAACAATTGTTCATCCCAGTTTGGCAAAAAAATAAAACAGGGAAGGTAATGCATCTGAGGATAACAAGGGAAATCAGGGATAGTATCAAAACTAAAGATGAAGCATACAAATTAGCCAGAAAAAGCAGCCTACCAGAGGACTGGGAGAAATTCAGAGTCCAGCAGAGGAGGACAAAGGGCTTAATTAGGAACGGGAAAATAGATTATGAAAGAAAACTGGCAGGGAACATAAAAACTGACTGCAAAAGTTTTTATAGATATGTGAAGAGAAAAAGGTTAGTTAAAACAAATGAAAGTTCCTTGCAGTCAGAAACTGGTGAATTGATCATGGGGAACAAGGTCATGACAGACCAATTGAATAACTACTTTGGTTCTGTCTTCACTAAGGAAGACATAAATAATCTGCCGGAAATAGCAGGGGACCAGTGGTCAAATGAGATGGAGCTAATGAGTGAAATCCAGGTTAGCCAGGAAGTGGTGTTAGATAAATTGAATGGATTAAAGGCCGATAAATCCCCAGGACCAGATAGGCTGCATCCCAGAGTACTAAAGGAAGTAGCCCCAGAAATAGTGGATGCATTAGTGATAATTTTTCAAAACTCTTTAGATTCTGGAGTAGTTCCTGAGGATTGGAGGGTAGCTAATGTAACCCCACTTTTTAAAAATGGAGGGAGAGAGAAAACGGGGCATTACAGACCAGTTAGTCTAACATCGGTAGTGGATGAAATGCTAGAGTCAGCAGCACATTTGGAAAGTGGTGAAATCATTGGACAAAGTCAGCATGGATTTATGAAAGGTAAATCATGTCTGACGAATCTTATAGAATTTTTCGAGGATGTAACTAGTAGAGTGGATAAGGGAGAACCTGTGGATGTGTTATATCTGGACTTTCAGAAGGCTTTCGACAAGGTCCCACATAGAGATTAGTATACAAACTTAAAGCACATGGTATTGGGGGTTCAGTATTGATGTGGATAGAGAACTGGCTGGCAGGCAGGAAGCAAAGAGTAGGAGTAAACGGGTCCTTTTCAGAATGACAGGCAGTGACTAGTGGGATACAGCAAGGCTCAGTGCTGGGACCCCAGCTATTTACAATATATATTAACGATCTGGATGAGGGAATTGAATGCAACATCTCCAAGTTTGCGGATGACACGAAGCTGGGGGGCAGTGTTAGCTGTGAAGAGGATGCTAGGAGGCTGCAAGGTGACTTGGATAGGTTGGGTGAGTGGGCAAATGCATGGCAGATGCAGTATGATGTGGATAAATGTGAGGTTATCAAATTTGGTGGCAAAAACAGGAGGGTAGACTATTATCTGAATGGTGGCCGATTAGGAAAAGGGGAGATGCAACGAGACCTGGGTGTCATGGTACACCAGTCATTGAAAGTAGGCGTGCAGGTGCAGCAGGCTGTGAGGAAAGCAAATGGTATGTTGGCATTCATAGCAAAAGGATTTAGGTACAAGAGAAAGGAGGTTCTCCCACAGTTGTACAGGGTCTTGGTGAAGCCATACCTGGAGTATTGCGTACAGTTTTGGTCTCCTAATCTGAGGAAAGACATTCTTGCCATAGAGGGAGTACAGAGAAGGGATTCCTGGGATGGCAGGACTTCCATATGAAGAAAGACTGGATAGACTCGGTTTGTACTCGCTGGAATTTAGAAGATTGAGGGGGGATCTTATAGAGACTTACAAAATTCTTAAGAGGTTGGACTGGCTAGATGCAGGAAGATTCTTCCCGATGTTGGGGAACTCCAGAACAAGGGGTCACAGTTTAAGGATAAGGGGGAAGTCTTTTAGGACTGAGATGAGAAAATCATTTTTCACACAGAGAGTGGTGAATCTGTAGAATTCTCTGCCACAGAAGGTAGTTGAGGCCAGTTCATTGGCTATATTTAAGATGTGGCCCTTGTGGCTAAAGGGATCAGTGGGTATGGAGGGAAGGCAGGTACAGGATACTGAGTTGGATGATCAGCCATGAACATATTGAATGGCGGTGCAGGCTCGAAGGGCCGAATGGCCTACTCCTGCACCTAGTTTCTATGTAACACCCATAGTCAGGATCGAACCCGGGACTCTGGTGCTGTAAGGCAGCGACTCTACCACTGTGCCATGATATGTGCCTAGACAAGAAGAACTCCAACCAAATTTTGTTTTTGTGTGTTTGGTTGAGTCAATGCTGTGATGCTGCTACCAGCAAGATTTTTCATTTTATTTGTGGTTCGCTATACTTGAGTACATGGCAATAAACGTGAACTTGATCTTTACCACACAGACATAATTGTTTAAGAACTTAGCACCCTTGGAAAGGCAATAAATGCTGGCCTTGTCAGTAATGCCCACTTCCTATCAAAGAATAAATGATAAATTCATCACTGGTGTTTTTACAGTTTTTCGAGTACATTGGGTTTTGTAATTACTTCTTTGCTGACCTCAATTTTTTCCTTGAGCTCCCATGAATCTTCCCAGTTCTCTAGACAACTTAAATAATCCACCAAAAACTCGATATTAAAAAATACAGGCCTTGAGGTTACACAATGTGAATATTAACTTGCAGCTGGTTAACACAAGGACAATAATTCTCCCTGTACAGTAAATAAAGTCCCACACAGGCATATTAAATGTTTGCATCCAAAGACCCAAAGCACATAAATTCAAAGCAATACATATAGAAATGAATGCCTCACATCCTGTTCTATGCTAGGTTCTCATTTAATGATTTAACAATGACCACAATCTCAATCTCTTCCATTCCTTCGGACTATTTCCAAAT
This sequence comes from Okamejei kenojei, assembly GCA_035221665.1. NCBI lineage: Eukaryota > Metazoa > Chordata > Chondrichthyes > Rajiformes > Rajidae > Okamejei > Okamejei kenojei. The sequence continues at coordinate 26,948,603 of CM069154.1, read as the reverse complement.
TTGTTCCAATTTTTATTTTACGCCTCATTATATGAGCGTCACGGTGGCTCCGATCCTGACTACAGGTGCCATCTGTACGGAGTTTGTACATTCTTCCTGTGACCATGTGGGTTTTCTCCGGGTGCTCTGGTTTCCTCCCACACTCCAAAGACGTGCTGGTTTGTAGGTTAATTAGCTGTAAAATTGTAAATCGGCCCTAGTGCGTAGGATAGTGTCAATATGCAGACTGGTCGACGCGGACTCAGTGGGCCGAAGGCCTGTTTCCGCACTGTCTCTCTAAAGTCTAAAGTATATTTTAAACATTTCACAATAGCGTTATCAATTTGTTATTTTAATTTGTTTCTTTATGTTACTTTTACCATTTCAGTTTATTAATTTAAATTGATTTTGTATCATCAATCCAACATTGTGTGATATTAACCTGCAGGCAAGAACATTTTTATCATGAAATTTTACTATTTTACAATTGGATTATCAGCATGTATTTATTTACAACTGTACTTCAATTTTCCATTTGCAGATCCCTTCTGCATATTAAGTCGTGATTTATTTTCATCTTTTCATCTGATAATGCTAACAGTGCCAGAAAGGGAAATAAAAATAATTGTGAGCTCAATGTCCATGCTATTATTAAAATGTAAAACCTATCTTCTGAAGGAGATGCTTTATGCATTATGAATTGATACCAGTCAGGTGAGTTATGCCATTTTACCGTTAGCTCATTAAGATGGCACTTTGCTGTCAACCTCGAAGCAAAGTTCAAGAAATCGCTGTACTTTTGCTGTCGAAAGATATTAAACTCACCACTGAAAGCCCACGCATTTACAGATGTAAACACCCATTAACCATGAGATAGAAACAAGATGGGCCTGTTTCCATGCTTCTCTCAATCCATGCCATCTTTCATCACGGATGAACATTTTTTAATCAAAATCAATCAATCAAATATATTTTTTATATAAAAGTATAAATACATGCAAAAAGCTGGAGTAACTCAGCGAGTCAGGCAGCATCTCTGGAGAAAGGGAATAGGCGATGTTTTAGGTCAAGACCCTTCTTCAAACAGAGTCAGGGGAGAGGGAACCGAGAGATATGAAAAGATGCAAAAAACATGGAATAGGTACATAGATCATGGAAAATGTACATAGAACATGGAAAAGGTACATAGAACAGATAGCTGTGGAGGCCAAGTCAATGGATATTTTTAAGTTGGAGATTGAGGATTACTAAGGGTGTCAGGAGTTGTAGGGTGAAGGCAGGAGAAGGGAGTTGAGTGGGAAAGATAGATCAGATATATCAGAAAGATAGAATGGCGAATTAGACTTGATGGGCTGAATGGCCTAGTTCTGCTCCTAGAACTTATGACATCGGGCAGGGTGGTTCGGATAGGCTAATTGTAGGGTAGGGACGGTGTAATCTCAAGAGTGATACTTCACTGTGAACTGTAGATCTGGTTAACCGACTTTTAATGGAGGGGAGAAAGTGCTTGAAACTTGCCCTGAGCTTGCTGTGCTCTAAGTTGCCTTGACGTACAACAATTGGACATTTACAACAATTAATTCCCAGCTGAAGGATGAGGAAACAGTTTAACCCAATGGCATATAACACACAGATCTCCTAGTCCAGAAAATGTTTGACCATCACCGTGACAATTAGTCTTATCGTCTCAAGTCAGCAGTTAACATCTTCAGCAACCATGGAATGGAACTGGAGTTTTACTTTTAATTGAGTAACTCTGGCATTTGGGTTTAGCATTCTTCTGAAAATGTCACGAGATTGCAGGCATTAAATGATATGAATTGAAGGCGTTTATTACAAATTGAACAATCGCCCTGAAGCATGATCGCGGTTAGCATGTATAACTACCCAGATTCGGAGAGTAAACGTAAAATATGATTTCAACGCCTCTGACTTAGGCACTTAATCCCACCTGTAAGTAAACAGAGAAATACCAGTTTTACTTCTAATTAAAATTTAATTAAAATGGACTGGAATAAAACAACTTGATAATCAATTGAATATCATAGTTAATTAACTTTAGTTATTCACAAAGGGTCCACAATTCCATTCCACAATTCCACACACCATTCACAATACCATTCCACCGTCCATTCCAGAGTAGCACAGTGGCACAATGGTAGAGTCGTGTTGCCTTACAGCACCTGAGATCCGGAGTTTATATGTTCCCCCTGTGACTGCGTGGGTTTTCTCCGGATGCTCCGGTTTACCCCAACATCCTAGACTTGCAGGTTGGTAGGCTGACTGCCTTCAGTAAAAATTGTAAATTGTCCCAAGTGTGTAGGATAGTGTTGCTGGTTGGCGCAGATTCGGTGGGCTGAAGGGCCTTTTTCCATGCAGTTTGTATGTCTAAAGGCACAATGAATTACGTGGAGCTGCATTTAAACCAATATTAAATGCCAGCCAGTGAGTAGATGGTAGATAGTAATCAAAATTTCAATGTAGGATTGCATTTTCGTAATGCACTTATGTACATGTTTGGCATTAATATATGCTTCTGATTAAAAATAGGCTTTAGGAATAGATGATGCATCATTTATCAATGTATTCCGTATTGTCCAGGTAAGTAGGTTGTGCAAGCTGTTTAAAATAACCAGATTACTCACACATCTAAATTCTAATGCTCTACATTCTTCATCTGCCGCGCATGATAAATTTAACTTACTCATTTATATTCAAATGTTGGCTTCTTTTCTACTTTCATTCTTGTACACAAATAACATGTTTTGAACTTTTCAAACTCTTCGAAGCGCAGGATGTCGGTAATGTCAAATGCCAGCAATTGTGCTTGACAATTGGTACCGACTCATTCCACAACAGAACGGGACAAACCGCTGTTTTAACCGTGCAATTCATAGTCCGTAAAACATTACAGCACAGGAATGGGCCCTTCGGCCCACAATGTATGTGCCAAATATGGTGCCAAGTTAAACTGATCTCATCTGCCTGTACGATCCACATCCCTCTATTCCCTGCACTTCTATGTGCTTATCTAAATGCCTCTTAAACGCCACTATCCATACTCCTTCCCCCTGGCAGCTCATTCCAGGCTCATATAACTCTCTGTGCTCAACAAATCTCCATTAAATTTTCTCCCTCTCACTTTATAGCTATGCCCTCTACTGTTGAACATTTCCACCCTGGGAACAATGTTCTGACTGTCTTATGCTTCTCATAAATGTAATCTATTTCTATCTTGTCTCCCCTCAACCTCCTATTAAAAGAAATGTCATTTTTAATCAGAATCTAATTCCTCTGGCTTCACAATTCGCAACTCTTCAATCCTTTCGTCTCACACTTTTCATTTCATTGCTGGCCTTAGTCCACCCTCTGTCTATCAAGCACCTTCCTCACCTGTATCAACCTGTTACCTGCTTGGGTTTGTCCTGCCTCCCCTCTCTTTCAGCTTTTTTCTTCCCCGTGCCCTGACATTTAGTCTGAAGAGGGGTCCTGATCCAGAAATGCTGCCTGACCTACTGAGTTACGCCAGCGCTTTGTGTCTTATTTTAAATAATAATTTAAACAATTAAAGCCCTGTCCCATGGTACGAGTTCATTCCAAGAGCTCTCCCGAGTTTGCCCTGATTCGAACTCGGAGATTTACGGTAATGGCCACTCGTCGGTATTCGGGGCTCTCTTGGACATTTTTCAACATGTTGAAAAATCTTCACGAGTCTTCCCATGTTTACTTGCCGTTAGCGAGTCTGCCTGAGTTCCTGCCGTTAGCGTTATGAGCCGCTAAGAGATGTCCCCGAGCTCCGACGTACCCGCTACGTTCATTCTCCGTGCTTACCACAAGTTTGATTTGTTTTAAACAATTTATCCATTGTCACATTTCAATTTATTCAAATATATTTTTTTTGTTACAGATTGAGAAACTAAATGTTTAAGAGAGAAATCGTCATGTTTCGGTACAAGCATTGTGGACTGAAGGGTCCTTTCCTGTGCTGTGCGTTTCTATGTTCTATGTACTCAAGTGCTGACAGCACCAAAGCAGTCTACTCCAACATGTGTCAGTGAAAAGCTTTCCAATCCAGTTACAAACATTTAACAACCTGAAGGAATTACATGGGGGTTAATAACTACGCTTGGACATGTTCCTCGGACATCAAACGGCACCAACCCTATGCTTTGTCCATAGGTCTTCTGTTTGCACATCTAACTTCAAGGTGCATCAGTCGGAACGTAGTTGAGTCTTCTTTACTTGACTGGATGATGCCTACCTATTAGATTATTGTTCGTATGACTGCAGAAACTAAATTTCGTTTGAACTTCAATGAGGTTCAAATGACAACAAATAAATTGTATTGTATTGTTGTATCATAAGCTACACTTTTATTCCTGTGTTCTAACCATCAGTATCCAATACACAAAATGCACTATCATTATAGAAAATATACTTTTTTAATTCATAAGTTCTTAAGGAGCAGAATTAGGCTATGTGGCCCATCAAGTCTATTCCGCCACTTAATCATCTTTTCCTCTCAACCCCACTCTTCTGCATTCTCCCCGTAACCCCCGACACCCATATTAATCAAGAATCTGTCAATCTCCCCCTTTAAAATATCCATTGACGGCCCCCACGGCCATCTGTGGCAATGAAATCTACAGATTCACCTCCCTCTGACAAAAGAGTTTCCTACTCATCTCCTATCTAAAGGTACATCTTTTTGTACTGAGGCTGCACTCTCTAGTCCTAAACCCTCCCACTAGGGGAAACATCTGCTCTTTATCCGCTCTATCCAGACCTTTCACTATTTGGTCAGTTTCAATGAAGTCCCGCTCAACCTTTAAATTCTCAACTGAGTTGTTCACAGCAGCATTATAGCAATTTCTCTTTCTTTTCTGGTTACACCCAAAACATCCTGGTTGTTGTGCCTACATCACGCCTAAAGTGACTCTACCATATTTCTGAAAGAGTTAACCACTTGGTTCCATTTCCCTTTCATTCACACTGTGACAAATCCTTATTCGATAGCATTTGTTTCAAAGAGATTCTGAAGACGTTTATCTCCAGTTTACTCAGGCAGCCTACCCAACTTTCTCACTAATCCTGATCTTTCCTCCCCCTTGTTGCAGATCCGTTCTTTGCAATTAATCCTCTACTTGTATCATTACTCTTCTCTATTTCCAGACTGTAAAGACTCCATTATCTCAGACGTCAGCCTTCTAACAGTATACGGACAGCAGTAATATTCAGGAGAACCTCCCTATCATCCAAAATCGCTTAAAAGTCACCACCGTATCTGCCTCCACCACCACCCCTTGGCAGCGTGTTCCATGCACCCTCTGTTAAAAAAAACTTGCCTCACACACCACCTTGGCCCTTTGCCCCTTTCACCTTAAAGCTATGCCCTCTAGGCTTTTGACATTTCCACACTGGGAGAAAGGTTCTGACTATCTGCCCTATCTATGCCTCGCATAATTTTACATACTTCTATCAGGTCTCCTCCCCTTGACGTTTGGATGCCAAGTGTTTTAGATTGAAGATCGTTCATCATTCCTTCACTGAAAGTCTTGGTGGTGCTTGGTTTCTATGGGTTCAAAGGCAAGTGGAATCACATCATTGAAGCTTGAGTACCTACGAGAGTGGAAGAGATTGCTCCCCAAAAGTTGGACTTTAATCATTTAGAGAGAAGATTTTAAGCATCCTTTAAGGATCCCACTGAATGGCAAGAAGAAAAGAGACAAAGCGATGGAATAACTCAGCGGGTCAGGCAACATCCTTAGAGAACATGGATAGGTGACGTTTCGGGTCAGAATCCTTCTTTGGACCCAGTCTGAAGAAGGGTCCCGACCCGTAATGTCACCTAGCCATATGCTCTAGGGATGTTGCCTGACCCGCTAAGTTACTCAAGCACTTTGTGTCTTTCTTTTGTAAGCCAGCATCTGCCGTTCCTTGTTTCCACTGAATGGAAAGCCCCTACTTCATAACACATGGTGAATTTTTGAAATGACCAAATCTCACTGAGTTATAATAGTTAGCGCAGGTACGCAATACATTGGAATTTCACGCAGCATTATCCTAAACGTAGAAATTATCTGCCTGAAGAAAATTCTTTTTTTCCACTTTAGTTTTTATTGCTTTTATGTATACACAAATAAAACACAAATATAACAACGAAACATACAACATTACAATGAAACGTACAACAGTGTAGCGGGGGGTTCAGTTTACAATTAATGATGCAGTATACAGAACTATTTTCTTATTAAAACATTTTCCAATAACTTATATTATTGTCTATAAAATTATACAGTGTTGATGTCTTTATTTCTATACCTAATCCATTTTTCCCATTTTTTGTTAAACTCGTCTTCTTTCACTCTTAGAGAATATGTCATTTTCTCCATGACAAATATTTCCTGTACTATGTCTAACCATTGTCTAAGTCTGGGTGTGTCCTCTGCGAGCCAGTTTCTTGTAATGGCCTTTCTGCCAGCTGTGAGTAGGATTTTAACCAAGTAATGATCTTCCTTCAGCACCACTGTAGTTATATTACCCAGGTATAAAATGGAACACTTCTTGCAGACTATATATCCTAATACCTTCGTTAATTCTGAATTCACTCAATGGTTCTATTTTTGGGCAAACAGACGCAAACCATGTGCATGGTTTGCGTCTGTTTGACCACATTGTCTCCAGCATGTTTGCTGCCTTAGAATTTGCTTGCTTTTTATGTTAGGCGTAATAAAGAAACAAATCAAATTTTTCCAATTAAATTCTCTCCAATTTTGTGAATTGGTGGATGTCTGTAGTGTTACACACATATGATGCCATTCTTCTTCTGAGATTGTAATGTTCAATTCCTTTTTCCACTTAAATTTTACATAAAATGTAGTTTTTGCTTAACATTCCATTAAACTATGATAAAGTTTAGAAATAATCCTTAATGTTTTTTGACCATACGCACTAACTATCACTTCTATCACTGGATTCTTTTCTTCTAGTGCCTCCCTTTTTACCTTTTTATTGTAATAATCTCTCAGTTGGAGGTATCTAAACAAGTCTTGGTTCCGAAGTGCAAATCTATCCTTAAAATCTTGAAAACCTCTTAGGTCTCCATTTTCAATAACAGTACAAAATGCAGTCATTCCTTTCTTCATCCATTCTTTAAATGTTGAGTCATGCATCCCTGGTTTAAATTCATTATCCAAAGCTATCCATCTTAAAACTTTTTGTCATTTATTCAGTTTAAGTTGTCTGGTAAGAGTGAACCAGGTTTCTAAAGTAAATATCGTTATTGGATCGATTATACTCCTGATATGTCCAGGAAGCGCTTTTTCTCCCAAAAGTGTTTGGATGTGGAAGTCAGGGATATATGTCTCAATCTCTTTCCACCTAGCTATATAGCTGTCCTCACACCAATTAATTAGTGGTCGAAGTTGGGCTGCATAGAAATATATCCTAAAATTTGGAAGTGTCCTTTGGCAACAGTCTTCCTCCCCAAATAAATCTAGATAATAATTTATCCCATTCCGTGAATTGTTTTAATGTTACCTCTATTGGCAGAGATTGAAACAAGTACAATAGCCTTGACAAAATATTCATTTTCACCACATTTATCTTACTACTAAAATCCATTGGGTAGGTGGACCATCTTTCTATATCCTTTCTTATGTTTTGGTTGATGTGATTATAACTGGCCCCATACAACATTGATATATTTTTTGTTATATGTACCCCTAGGTATTTGATTGATTTTGAATAACTTTTAATATTATAATTTTGTTTGATTTCTTCTGGAGGACAATTAAATAGGAGGATTTGAGTTTTTGAAATATTCACTTTATATCCTGCATAAAAATTAAATTTATCTATGATCCCCATCATCCTTGGAAAGGAGGTGTTTACTTCCGTGAGATACATCATTACATCATCTGCGAAAAGGCCAATTTTATGTTCTCTGTCTCTTATAGTTACTCCCCTCAGTTCCCTATCTTGACGAATCGCTTGAGCCAATGGTTCAATATATATAGCAAACAGGAATTGAAAATTCAATTCAATACACAGCACGATATGAGGAAAACAGGATTTGTTTGGCGAGATAATGTGATAAATAAATTAATTCAGCACAGAACACCACATCAGGCCACATTTGACTCGCTTCACAGTGGGAGCAATGATTTAGAACATATCGGCTATTTTTCAACTCAGTATGAAATATGGGAACGTTCAGTTAAAAGCTGATCTGAGGATTTAACTTTTTGTAAATATAAATATATGGTTTATTTCTCAAAGATAGACACAAAGTGCTGGAGTAATTCAGCGGATCAGACAGCATCTCTGGAGAAAAAGTGTGGATGAAGGAACTGCAGATGCAGTTAAAACTGAAGATAGACACAAATTCTCCGGAGAAAAGTAATAGGTGACGTTTCGGGTTGGAACCCTTCTTCGGACCGAAGTCTGAAGTAGGGTTCTGACCCAAAACGTCACTTATTCCTTTTCTCTAGAGATGCTGCCTGACCCGCTGAGTTACTCCAGTATTTTGTATCTATCTCTGGAGGAAAAAGGATGAGTGACGTTTCGGGATAGAAACCCTTCTTCAGACTGAAAAGGTCCCAAGATGGGTCCCAACTCGAAACATCCTTTTTCTCCAGAGATGCTGCTTGACCGGCTGAGTTATTCCGGCACTTTGTGTCAATCTTTGGTATAAACCAGCATCTGCAGTTCTTTGTTTCTAGTTTACGTCTAGTGTGTTATTTCTACATCCCCTCCAATCTAGAACTAATGCTTCCCTGCAAAAGGGTATTATGCCCTGAGTTTCAACTTGCTTTTATGTGACATCTTCAACATGGAAAACACCCTGATGGGATTTTTACAGAAGGTACAAAAGGACCCCTGATGGGATTTTTAGATGGTACACAAAAGGAGCTCTGGTATAAAGGAAGAGGTTGGGAAGGTACCAAGAACTCAGTCAAAGATAATAGCTTTGGTATAGTTTCAAAAGCAGGCGACAATAGTGCATGAAGTGGAGAGCAAGAGATGGTTCCATTTAGCTCTCTGTCGGCATGGATACTCGAGGTGAGATAAAAAGAATAGTTGAACAGAATGCCATGGAGGATTTAAAGGCAAACATCAGCTGTGTTGAGAGACGTGCTTTGTGGCAGCACAGTGGCACAGTAGTAGAGTTGCTGCCTCACAGTGCCAGAGACCCGGGTTCAATCCGGATTATGGATGGTATCTGCATGGAGTTTGTACGTTCTCCCTGTGACCGCGTGGGTTTCTTTAGTTTCTTCCCACATTTTCCAAAGATGTACAGGCTTGTAGGTTAATTGGCTTCTGTAAATTGTCCCTCTGACGCAGTGTGTCTCTGCACCGGTGGAGGATTGCAGAATCCACGCTGAAAAAATGCACCTCTGTCAGGGCAGTTGTTGCTCAGTCTAAATGTTATTGTTAGGTCTCTGCACATGAAATGCCACATATTACACTTGATTATAGCAGTCAAACGGTAATAATGGATGCCATTACCCCATGATGGTCCATTATAAAGAAGGTTTGCTGTACCCAATGGTGCGGCCTCACCATTGTCTTGTATTACTGCAGCATACGTCCATAATATTCAATACTTTGGCTGATGAAGGTCAATGTACCGTAAGCCTTCTTGACCACCCCACCTTCCTGTGACACTATTTTTAGGATGTACTTGCACTCCTCGATCCCTCTGCTCTACAACACTCATTCAGTGTGAAGGTCGTGCCCTGGTTTGACTTCCCGAATGAAACACTCACTGAAATAACATGAGATTTCCTGGGAAGACGTTTGAAATGAAACCCTGGCAGCATCGTTTATACTGGATATGAGCCTAGTATTTCCTTGCCAATGCTTTCCCCTTGCCAAAGTCTGCTCAACATATTTCAGAATCATTTGTGAATGTTTATTCTATTCGGTATTGCTCTCAAGTAACTTTAAAGACCTATTGAAGACAAATGACCATCTGATGTAGCAGATGGAGGGAACTGTGAGCTCTATTTATCATATTAAACAGTTGCAGAGGTGGGTAATACAATATGTACACTCTAGTAGTCATGGTCACTCCCAGGATGGTTGCCTGTCAAACCAAACAGCTGCTGATGGTGGCTCTACCATTTGGCCTCTTTCTTACTTAATATTCTGCTCTACTTTCTAAAGTATGTTTGGTTCTCCTTGAAGTATGAAAGGCAAGCCAAACTTGTGCTAAACCATCAGGAGAGCTGTTCATGAATATAGTGGGCGTATTTTCAGCACAATGTGATTATATACAGTTGTATACAGTCTTTAGACATTAAAGATGAAGGGCGGAAACAGGCCCTTCCATCCATTGAGTCCGCACAGACCAGTCTCATGCACACTAACACTATTCTACACATTAGGTTCAATTTACAATTTTACTAACTCCAAATATCCTTCAAACCTGTATGCCTTTGGAGTGCAGGAGGAAACCGGAGCACAAACTCAGTACAGACAGCACCTGAGGTCAGGATCAAACCTGGGTCTCTGGCCACTGTTGGGTAGCAACTCCATCCTTGAGCAAGCTGCCCCACCTACGTAAGCCCCACCTGCCCGTGTTTGGCCCATATCCTGTCCATGTACCTGTCCAAATGCATTTTAAGTGTGGTTATAGTTTCTGCCTCAACTACCTCCTCTGGCAGCTTGTTCCATATACCCACCACCCTCTGTGTGAAAAGGTTGCCCCTCAGATTCCTATTTTATCGTTCCCCCCTCACCTTAAGGAGGACTGAGGTTTTCTGGCATTTGCTCACCACCATGATAAACACATGGAGATCAGCAATACTGCAGTGGTCTATACTTCAACCATTCATTCATTCCGCATGAGGAGCACTCGTTGCCTATTGAACTGGAATTCCACTATGATCAAAAATGCTAGAAACATTTATTAGTCCTTCTTCCCAGAGTGGAAATGTCAAGGAATAGAGTAATAAAGTAATTAATTATGGAAACAGGCCCTTCGGCCCAACTTGTCCACATTGACCAACATGTCCCATCTCCACTAGTCCCACCAGCCTGCGTTTGGCCCATATCCCTCAAACCTATCCTATCCATGTACCTGTCTAATTGTTTCTTACACATTGAGGTAGTCCCTGTAAATAGAACCTTTGGCCCACCGAGTCCAAGCTGACAAACAATCACCCCCTACATTAATTCTATCCTGCTGACCTAGGGACAAATTGCAGAAGTCAATTAACTTGCAAGCCTGCACGTCTTTGGAATGTGGGAGGAAACCGGAGCACCCAGGAAAAACCCACGAGGTCACAGGGAGAATGTGCAACCTTCATACAGACAGCACCTGTAGTCAAGATTGAACCCAGATCTCTGGCACTGCAAGTCAGCAACTCTACTGCTGCAACAATATGCCGCCCATGATACAAATTAATGCAGTTAATTCTATGTTTAATTGTGTTTAATTCTATGTTTAATTTAATTCTATGTTTTATGTTTTATGTTCTAGGCCCACTCCTTCTTCCGTCATATGAAATGTAAAAACATACAAATCGTGATCGAATGGACTTTGCAAAGACTTCGGGAATACCCTTCCACGGTGGCAGAGCAGTAGAGTTGCTGCCTTACAGCGCAAGAGATCCTGACAACGGGTGTTGTCTGTACGGAGTTTGTATTTTATACCTTTGACCACATGGGTTTGCTCTGGGAGCTCCGGTTTCCTCCCACACTCCAAAGACGTGCAGGATTGTAGGTCAATTATCCTTCCTAAATTGTCCCTTGCGTGTAAGATGGCGTTAGTGTATGGGTTGATCGTGGTCAGTGCAGACTCGGTGGATCGAAGGGCCTGTTTCCACGCTGTTTCTCTAAACTAAACTAACCTAAATCTTGCATAATTGTTTCTGCTGAGGATAGCCTTGCCTAAGGCAAAACACCATTTTATGTCATAACTCACATAATAATATAGAATTCTAAACTACCACCAATTACTCTGTTAACAAGCAAATTGTACTCCATTCTATTTTAATAATGTTGGCTTAAAGGTCTCATTAAAATATGCACACAGGAATTTGGTGCAAACAAATTAGCCTGTTGCAAGAAACAGCACAATTTTAATGCTCCACGCTGTTGCATTATAAATAGCATTACCTTTTACGTAGTTCCTCTTTATGGATTTTACAATGTAGTATTGAATTACATGTAAAAAATATATAATTGCATTAACCACTCTTATGAAGAGAATTTCAAATTGGAAAGAACTACATTATTAAAGTGGTTATCATTTAAACCAAAATAGGAAAAATATATATATTGCATTATATATATATGATATATTGTATAGTATAATATATATTTTATTTGTATATATATATTATATATGAGATAATATTTTATTTGTTACATATCATATATATCACATATCATAAAATATATATCATATCACATATATTATAATATCCTTTAATATCTTCATAGGCACAGAATATGTTCCTTTATTTCTATCTCTGACTGTTTCATTTATAAGATTTTTTTTAATGTACTTTCAGATATCGCTTTATTTTCACAACGTTTTCTTTTTCAGCAATATATCTTGTCGATGAAATGTACAGTACATAAGATGTAATTCATTGTTATTCCACAGTCAGCTGGTGACTGAGTTGTAGACTCGATAGCGGGAAGCTCGGATTGTAACTTGAACTATCACTGCGTTAATTTGTAGCGTGGGGGCAGGTTGTGATGGATCTCAGTGGGGCTACTCTGTGGAATTCTGCAGAATGGGGCTTCATGTTGAAGGAGGAAATGAGAAAACTGATTGGCCTTTTCCAGTGAAATGCCTCCTACTGACTAAACATAACAGACTATGAAGCTCCAGGCATTGTATGCAATGCTGATCTGGGCAGTAAAGTTTCTCGAGCCCCTTTATTTTCTGCACAAAGCTGTTCTGACTTCATTTCATAAAAGTACCAGGACTTAAACAAAACTTAGAGAACAGAATTTGGGGGGACAGCGATAGAGTTGCTACCTCACAGCCCCAGAGTCCCAGGTTTCAAACCTGACTACGGGTACTGCCTATAGGGAGTTTGTGCATTCTCCCTGTGACCACGTGGGTTTTCCCCGGGTGCTCTGGCTTCTTGCCACACTTGAAAGAGGTTTGTAGGTTTGCAGCTAGTTTTTTTTCTTTAAAGTTTTTTTTTTCTTTAAAGATGAAAGGGAAAAGATTGAATTGAAATCTGAGGGGCAATTCAGATCACACAGATGGCGATGGGTGTATGGAACAAGCTGCCAGAGAGGGCAGTTGAGGCAGGTACTATAACAACATTTAAAAGGCATTTGGACAGGTACATATGGATAGGATAGGTTTAGAGGGACACGGCCAAATCGGGTAGATGGGCATCATGGTCAACTTGAGCAAGTTGGGCCGAAGGGGCTGTTTCCATGCTCTTTGACTAAAACTACCATGTTAAAGTGCACCTTTGAATAGTGTATGGTGCCTGAACATAATCTCTAAATTCTGGAAGAAAGTCTAATTCAATAAATGCCACTCCAAACCAGAGTTAAATGACAAGTCATTACAAAATAAGGTAATAAAAATCTACACAGGGGAAAGTAGAGTTTTAATTGGTGCACTACTTTATAGGATATAGGATAAAAGATGTCCCAGAAAGAAAATTCTGACATACAATTGCCGAGGCTAAAATCGTTGTATTGAGAATTTAAAGTTTAGTTTAATTTAGAGATACAGCGCAAAAACAAGCCCTTTGGCTCACCGAGTTTGCGCTGTCCAAAGATCACCCATACACTAGTTCTATCTTACACACGAGAGGCAATTTACAGAAGCCAATTAACCTGCAAACCTGCACGTCTTTGGAATGTGGGAAGAAGCTGGGGCACCCAGACAAAACCCACGCGGTCACAGGGAGAACGTATAAACTCCGTACAGGAGCACATAGTAAGGATCGAACCCGTGCCTCTGGTGCATTGAGGCAGCAGCCACTCCTGCTGCACCACTGTACTGCCCATGGTCAAAGACAATACCAGAATGAAATATATAAATATGTTGAATTGTTATTAGTGCTAGGAAGTAAATTGAGTAGCCACCAAAAACAGGGCCCAAGGATTCCAACACATATGATGATCCACCTTCTAGTACATAGAATGGTACAGCACAACAACAGGCCCTTCAGCCCACAATGTCTTTGTCGAACATGATGCTAAGACCATCTCTTAATACCTGCATATAATCCATATCGCTCCACTCCTTATGTATCCATGTGCCTATTAAAAAGACTCCTAAACGCCACAATCGTCTCTGCCTCAATCACAGCCCCTGGCAACGCATTCCAGGCACTCACCGCCCTCTGTGTAAAAATCTTGCTCAGGGACATGCCATTAATTATATATTTTCCCCTTAAATTTGACCTCACACGTGCTGGGATTAAGGTCCATCTGCCATTTCTGCACCTCTTTCTGCAACTGATCTATATCCCACTGTGCACCTTGAGAGCCTTCCCCACAGCCCGCAACCGCAGCAATCTTGGTGTTATCTGCAAACTTACTAACCAACTCTTCTATGCTTATGCCTAAGATATCGCCAACAGCAGAGGTCCCAGCGCGGATACCTATGGAACTCCACCGGCCACAGACCTCCAACCTGAATATTGTCCTTTCACCACACCCCTCAGTAGTTCAGTTCTGTATCAATCTGACCCAGTCACTATTAATCCCATTCATTTTAATCATTTTAACCTAATATGGTGGACTCTATCAAATACCTTTCTAAAATCCACATAGACATCATCTACCATTCTACCCTCATTGATCATTGTCTCCACCTCAAAAACCTCAATCAAGTTAATAAGATGCAACCTGTCGTGTACGAAGCCTTAATGTGTAGAAAGGAACTGCAGATGCTGATTTACACCGAGCATAGACACAAAATGCTGGAGTGACTCAGTGGGGGCACGCAGCATCTCTGGAGAGAAAGAATGGGTAACATTTCAGGTCGCGACCCCTCTTCAGACTGCTGAGTTCTTCAGACTTACAAAGCCTTGGTGATTGTTCCTAATTAACCCATTCTCTTCCAAATGGGAGTAAATCCTATCCCAAAGAATCTTCACTAGCTACCCTACCACTAATGGGAGGGTCACTGGCCTATAATTCCTTGGATTTACTCTATTTCCCGGCTGAAATAAAGGAACAACATTAGATACTCTCCAGTCCTCTGGGACTTTGCCTGTGGTTGGAGAAGATGCAAAGTTATCTTCTTCAAGCATCTCACAGTCTCCTCTCTTGCCTCTGTCAATAACCTGGGCTAAGTTCCAGCAGGTTCACCAGGATTTATCCACCTTAATGCTCTTCAAGATCACCTCCTCCTCTTAATCTCAAATTGTCCTTGCATATTTGTATTCTCCACATTGATCTCACTGTCCTCCCTGTCCTTCTCCATGGTGGAAACAGATGCAAAATACTTGTTAGGTACCTTGCCCACATTATTATTTGTTTGTTTTTATGTGTTGAGTTTGAGTTCAGTTTGAGTTTAGTTTATTGTCATGCCCACAGAGGTACATTGAAAGGTTTTTGTAGCGTGCAAACCAGTCAGTGGAAAGACTGTTTAGAATCGAACCATCCACAGTGTACAAATATATGATGAAGGGCAAAACGTGGATAACATTTAGCGCAAGATAAAGTCCAGTAAAGTCTGATCAAAGATAGTCCGAGGGTCTCCTATGTGTGTGTGTGTGTGTGTTTATTACAGCGTACTGTGTTTACATATTCTGTTGTGCTGCCGTAAGTAAGAATGTCATTGTTCTGTCTGGGACATGTGATAATAAAACACTCTTGACTCTTGGTCTGCAGTTCCATGTGTAAAATCATAAACTGCTTAGGTAGAATTAACAGAGGCCTATTTCCTTAATAGAGGAATCAAAAACCAGGAGGTTTAGATTTAAATTAAGTGGTAGAAGAGTCAGAGAGAAGATGAGGATTTCATTTTTTATTTACACAGGGCTATGTAGAGGTTTGCAGCTCACTGCTGAAAGAGCAGTCATGGTGGAAACCCTCTCTATAAAACTGTTTGTTCTGTATGTGTAGCTGAAGAGCCATGACCTGCAAGATCAATGACTTGGCGTGATGTGATAGTGGTGATTAAATGGGGAAGTCCTTTTCTCGGCAAGCACGGACGCAGTGGGTGGAAGGGCTTCCTGCTGTGATGTACATTTCCTGTCATTACAGTACGTTTTAAAAATGTTTTTTGGATAAATACTTGAAGAGGGATATAACAGGGATCCAAGGAATGAGACGAGAGCTTGGGTTAATTTGATATTTGCACCCTAGGCACAGGAGGTTGAATCGTTTGCTTCTTTGCCATCCAGTTCTATGAATAATGGAAGCAAACGTTACAGATATTTATTTTCAACCAAGGATTCCAAAAGGCACTAAAAAGAGTCCAAGAATATCAGGAAGACTGACTGGTAGGAATGATGAAGATTGGCAGGTAATATGAAGTGAAAGGCAAAGAGATTGTATAAGCACGTACGAAATAAATGGATTGTCACAGAAGGGGTTGGATCAATTAGAAGTGAAGTGAGCTATTCGGTATTTGAGCATGTCAGAATAGTGGAATTGCTCAGCGGGTAGATTATTTTCTGCAGATAGTGCCCACAAGACTGTCAGGGAACTAAAGAAGAAATTGCTCCAGGTAAGTCTTCATTCTGAAGTCTCCTATGGTACGATCATAATTGTTGTACAAATTGGAAAATATGAAATCTATTCCCTGCGCATCTTGAAACCCCAACAAAAAAACCTTTTGGTGGAATACTGGACAATTAGTTGGCATATTTTAAAGGCCAAGAGTTTATGCACCAAATTAATAGTAATAGAAGAAAAATGCAAAGTTTGCTGTAACATTGGAACCTTGAACAGGTTAAGAGTGTGCACTTCATGTGACATTATTAAGAGAAATTGGGATAGTGTAGAATGAGTGTGAATGGGTGGACAATGGATGCCGTGGATTTTGTGGGCCAAAGGGCCTGTTTCCATGCAGTATCTCGAAAGTAAACCAATGGGGCAGCACAGTGGCATAGTGGTACAGCACCAGAAACCCGGGTTCGATCCTGACTACGGGTGCTTTCTATAAGGGGTTTGTACGTTCTCTCTCCCTCCCACACTCTAAAGACGTACGGTTTGGAGGCTGGATAGCCACGGTAAAATTGTAAAATTATCCCAAGTGTGTGTAGGATAGTGTTAGTGGTCGGCGTGGACTTAGAGGGCAGAAGGGCATGTTTTCACGCTGTATCTCTAAAGTTGCTAGCATTTATTTCAAAAGGACTTGAATATAAAAACAGGGATGTAATGCTGAGGCTTTATACAACACTTGTTGGACAGCATTTGGAAAATTTGGAGCAGTTTTGGACCCCATATCTGGAGAAGGTCCAGAGGAGGTGGTGGAGAAGGTCCAGAGGAGGTTTACGAGAATGATTCCAGGAAGGATAGGCTTAATATAGTGTTTGATGGCATTGGGCCTGCACTTGCTGGCGTTTAGAAGGATGAGGCGGGACTTCATTGAAACTTACCTAACCTACAAAACAACCCCCCCTGTTCACTTTTACTTCCTCCCTCTCTTCCCTGTGTCCCACCAGTGATTGCACTCACTTCACCCCCTGTACTCTAATGAATTAAAGTCGAATGTCTCAGCCCATTTCATAAATCCCTGCTCAGATTTGTCACAGTTTACATGGAAACAATAATGTTTTATTAACTTCTGTCCTCAAATGGTACCTGGTGGTATTTTTTTAATCAGATTGATATATCACCATTAAAATCTATGTTCAATCTGAACTGCTGACTATGATCACCACTGTTTTCAACATATTTAGCCATCTCTCACCCCTTCCTCCCCTCCAGAGTTGTCCTACTAGTTCCACTGTTGGCATCATTGTAACCCTGTCATTAGTATATCTTTCCCAGCCACAAAGGGCCATGATGGACTCCAAACTTCCTGAGGTCATCCATTTCCGGCTCGGTTTTGTTCTGGCCTTCTCTATCTTTCAGTCTGAAGAAGGGTCCTGATCTGAAACATCACCAGTTCCTTTTCTCCAGAGATGTCTATCCTCGGTATAAACCCAGCATCTGCAGTTCCTTCCTACACATATTTGTTGCATTGTTGTTTCACCATTTCACTTACAGTCAGTGTGTGATATAGCAATGCCTATTCATTGAACAGAAAGTAATGGCAGTGTCTCATAGGAACAGGCCCTTCAGACCCACAATATCCGTGACAAACACAAAACCAAATTAAACTAATCTCCTGCACATGATCCATATCCCTCCATTCCCTGCATAAGCACATGCCTATCCAAAAACCTCTTAAATACCACTATCACATCTGGTTCCGCCACTACTCTTGGCAGTGCATCCCAAGTATACACCACCCTCTGTGTAAAAAACTGATTTGATTGAACAGCATGTAAAACAAAGCATTTCACTCTATTTCGCTACACGTGACAATAATGAACTTCAGCCAAAATGCCCCTCACAACTCTTTTTAACTTTGCCCTTCTCACCTTAAAGCTAGCCCCTCTAGTCTTTGATATTTCCACCCTGGGGAAAAAGACTCTGAATGTCTATCTTATCTATGCCTCTAGCTTTATATGCTTCTGTCAGGTCCCTCCTCAGTCTTCCAGCCCCTCAGCCAATTATTTATATGATATATGTATAACTTCTATAATAACTTGAATTTGATTGATTGAAAAGTACTGCATCAAAACAGGCCCTTCGGCCCACTGAGTCCACTCTCTGCATACTAGGGACAATTTACAGAGGCCAATTAACCCAGACACCTCTGCACATCTTTGGGATGTGGGAGGAAACCGGAGCACCCAGAAGAAACCCACATGGTCACAGGGGGAACGTGCAAACTCCACACAGACAGCATCCGAGGTCGGAATCGAACCAGGGTCTCGGGTGCTGTGAGGCAGCGGTGCTAGCGTGCTTCCGTGCCATATGCGCCACCGTGCCCGCCTTGTGTTTACAGTAAAGTTTTGTGTTTGCTGAAAATTTTACACAGAACTGAGGTTCAAAGTGAGTTTGCACTGTCTTTAACTACCTGTGGGACATCCTTTACAGTTTGTAACAAACTTCAGGAAATATTGAAAATCATTAATAATTAAAGGACACTCAACGCCTTTGATTATGAAGAATGGCATGCCTTGCATGATACATGACTCTCCTCTGAACTAGGTCAAACTGTCTGAGCATTGTTTGATCAGGCAATGCTTGGGGACGTTAAATATTTATACCATTCTGGACAGTATTATCAATGCATCTCATTCTTTATCTTAAATCTCCCTCCAATGACTTGATGTGTCTATACTCTTATGCTTAGCTTAGTTTAGAGATGAAGCATGGAAACAGGCCCTTCGGCCCACCGAGTCCATGCTGACCATCAATCACCCGTTCACACTAGTTCTATGTTGTCTAACTTTCCTCATCCACTCCCTACATACCAAGAACAATTTACAGAGACCAATTAACCTACAAACAACTAGTTGCTCAGGAAATCACTTGGAAGAAGGTGTAAATCATGAGACCTCAGATGATGCAGGCTTCGGACATCTCGAAGTAAGATAAGACAAACTTTTCTTCCCAGAGATGTCTGATGAGTTCAATCCTGAAATATTAAAGTTCCCCTATTAGTTTACTTTTGAAACAGGCCCTTCGGCCCACCGGGTCCATTGAGAACCCCCATTCACACTAGTTTAATTGTATCCCAATTTCTCATCCACTCCCACCATGGGGAGAAGGCAGGAGAATGGGATTGAGAGGGAAAGGTAGATCAGCCATGATTGTATGACAGAGAAGACTTGACGGGACAAATGGCCTACTTCTGCTCCTATCACTTACAAACTAACAGTTTGAACCAGGGGGTGGGGGAGGGATTTACAAGGGCCAATCAACCAATAAACCCACAAATTTTGGGTATGTAGGAGGAAGGATGTAGTTGGAAGAAACCCAGGTGGTCACAGGTAAAACGTACAAACTCCACATGGACAGCACCCGAGGTCAGGACTGAACCAAGATCTCTGCGCCGTAAGGTAGAGGCTTGACCAGCTGCACGTGCTGTGGCACTCTGTTGTCGCCGATGAGAGGCCTGTTTGAATAATGGCACAAACTCAAGTTTAAAGTGAATTTAATCTGGATAAATATCATGAAAACTTTAGAAGTTATTCTGTCTAGGTTGGCACAGTGGAGCAGGTGCAGATTTGCTGTCTAACAGCGCCAGAGACCCGGGTTAGATCCTGACGACGGGTGGTGTCTGTATGGAGTTTGAATATTCTCCCCTTGACTGCATGAGGTTTCCCTGGGTGCTCTGGTTTCCTCCCGCACTCCTGCCAAAAGGTCTTGCTTTGCACATCATACGTTAAATCATATCTGCCATGTAGCTACCAATTTCATCTGTCTGCTCAACTCTTCCTGAAAATGTCTACCACCCTCTCCACAGTTTACAACATTTTTGCGTTCCGTATCCTGTTTAAACCAGTGCTATAATATGTCCTCTATATTCAAGTGATGGTCAATAGATATCAACATTATCATTATAACCTTCAACTGCAATTTTATTAGTTGATTTTCCTACTGTTTTATTAATGCAGGGACGCAGAACAAAATATTTAAAAAAAGCAACCCTGGTGCATATTTTGTCATTTCTGAGTCACTTTAACAAGACAGTGGAGAAAGGATTTTTCTAAATGAGCAGTGGCTGGACTATGCTTGTGGTTGACAATGGATGCCTGAAATAGAGTGGATTCCATTCACCGATGCTATTTCTCATCATAATGAAGACATAGCAAGATATTGTTGCTTCCTCACCTTTGACAGAGTATGTCCATCACTATGCTAATTTCTCCACATTGAGCCCTTATCTATTTTAATGTTCTCCATATATAAGAATTCTGTCATGCCAGCGCTGAAATTCAAAATAAATGACTTTTGCTGGCTATTCATAATTCATTTATTTAATTTCTAATGAGTTGACCGTCCATCTATAAACAAGGGCACTGCCCGATTCACCTCCACCCCATTGCGGACATGAGACTTTGTACATGGAACTGATCCACTACGCTGCTGAGAACTACATTCTACACTCAGTATCTTCCCCTTTGCTCTGTCTATTGTAGACTTCAGACTTTAGAGATATAGCATGGAAACAAGCCCTTCGGCCAACCGAGTCGGCGCCGACCAGCGATCACCCTGTACACTAGCACTATCCTGCACACGAGGGACAATTTACGAATTTAGCAAAGCCAATTAACCCACAAACCTGCACATCTTTGGAATGTGGGAGAAAACTGGAGCATCTGGAGAGAACCCACGTGGGCACAGGAGAAGTATAAATTCCAAAAAGACTGCACCCGTAATCAGGATCGAGCCCGGTTCTCTTGCGCTGTAAGGCAGTAAATCTACTGCTGTGCCACTGTGCCGACCTACTTGTACTCGAGTTTGGTTTGATTGGATTTATATTGGATTTGTTCGGATAGCTTACAAAACAAAGATTCTCACTATACCTTGGTAAACATGACATAAATAAACCAAGACCAAAAATTCAATTTTTATGTAAAGATTTACATTTTTAGGTTATTTGGCTTCAGTAAAATGGTAAAATTGTCCTGGAATGTAGGATAATGCTACTGTATGGTGATTGCTGGTCACTGTGGACTCAATGGGCTGGTGGGCCTGTTTTTCCACTATATTTCTAAACTAAACTAAACTAAACTATCCATTTTCTCAAGAGATGCTGCCTGACCTGCTGAGTTACTCCAGTCTTTTGTGTCTATCTTTGGAGTAAACCAGCATCTACAGTTTCTTATTATTATATCAAATTTTAACATGAAAACATTTTAACATGAAAAATCTGAAGTTTAGTTGCCCGCTTGTGACATTTCACACTATTTTACAGCAAAAAAACTGTTTGGCTGTTTACCTCTAGCAAAGGCACCAAAAAATACATTATCTTGTAGAAGTGAATTTCATTGTGAAAGTACTGTACAGTGTCTACATATACACCAGCAAGCAATACACAGACATAATCAGAAACCTAATTCATGAACAATTTATTACATCTCCTTGTCAACTCCAATTTAAATAAGCCCATCTCTGATAATGAGATTGACACAAATATTAAAGTGTTCAAGACAGGCAAGGATGCTCGACAAAACTATTTATTCACAGAAGTTGTCATCAAGCTCAGCATCACAATGTAAAGGTGAATCTAACAATTTTAGTCAAAATGTCGAGAAATAAAAAAGCTCAGAAACAGGTGGCACAGTGGTACAGCAGGTAGAGCTGCTACCTCCCAGCGCCAGAAATCTGGGTTCGATCCTGACCTCAGGTACTGTCTGTATGGAGTTTGTACATTCTCCCTGTGGCCACGTGGGTTTCCACCAGGTGCTACGGTTTCCTCCCGCATCCCAAAGACGTGCAGGTTTATAGGTTAAATGGCCTCTGTAAAATTGCCCCTAGTGTTTAGGAAGTGGATGAGAAATTGGGATAATGCAGAACTAATGAGAATGGGTGATCAGTGTTCGGCATGGACTCAGTGGGCCGAAAGGCCTGTTTCCATGTTGTATCTCTAAACCAGAAACGAAACATGTGGTGAAAAAAAGCTAATGTCGTTGCCAACATAAAACCCAATATAGCTTGAAGGAATCCTAAAGATCAACTATATGATCTCCTAAAGTGTATATTTCTGAATAGATTAGAGATATAATTGAGTTCCACCTGTCAAGTGCTTTTTTTTTGTAAAATGAGCCAGCAGTGAATAGATTCCAAACAAGGGAGCAAGCAGTTATATTCTTCATTGAGGTGACAGCTGTCTAGGACAGTGCAAGTTATCATAATGAGCGAGATCACTGAAAACCCTCGTAAAGTCAAGGAGTGGAAAGCAAGCTATAAACGATGATGAATTGGAACCCCAAAGGTCAGTCTAAGCATGAACAATTTTTACAGCATGCAGCGCAGAATTTCCGAAGATAATTTCTCAGAAATTAGCTTAGCTTTGTTTAGTTTGGAGATACTGCGCACAAACAGACCCATTGGCACACCGAGTCTGCGCCGACCAGTGATCCCCGCACACTAACACAAAGTTAGGGATACTTAACAAGTTTAACAGGCCAATTAGCCTACAAACCTGTCCGTCTTGGGAGCGTGGGAGGAAAGCAGAGCACCTGGAGAAAACCCACAGAGGTCACGAGGAGAACATGCAAAGTCCATACAGACAGCATGTAATATCAGGATCAAACCTGGGTTTCTGTAAGGCAGCAACTCAACCACTGCATCACTGTGCTGCCCCAATATATGCACATTGACATTATTACCATGGTGATACAAAGAACGGGGAGCGGCACGGTGGCGCAGCCGTAGAGTATGCCTTACAGTGCATACAGCGTCGGAGACCTGGGGTCAGTCTCGACTGTGGGTGCTGTCTGTATGGAGTTTGCACATTCTCCCCGTGACCACGTGGGTTTTCTCCAAGATCTTTAGGTTCCTCCCACACTCCAAAGACGTGCAGGTTTGCAGGTTGATTGACTTGGTACAAATGTAAATTGTCCCTAGTGTGTGTAGGATAGTGTAATTTGTGAGGATCGCTGGTCGGTGCGGACACGTTGGGCCGAAGGGGCTGTTTCCTGAACTACACTAAACTAACAGAGAATATTATACTATTATAATAATGTCGATGGACTATTTCACAAGAACCTGTCAATCTCTGCTTTAAAATTACTGAACGACTTGGCCTCCCTTCCCGTTCGTGGTGATGAATTCCACAGATTCACCACCTCAGAACTTGTCTAGAAAGGCACTCAAATTGTATCAAAATTCAGATACCAGAGATAATATAAAAATTCTTGGTTTTGCTCCCGGTTCTGAAAATCTGAGAATTGGCAAATTGAAAATGTTATGGGTAGAATTAAAGCAAGATTGAAACATTAAAAATAATTTCAATGAGCAGCGTATTAACAAAAACGTATTTATTTTTCTTCGGAGTCACGTGAGTAACTTCGTGAAGACCCTGCCAGCACGTATGCGCTACATATCGTCGCTCGCATTTGCAGTCGACAGCTGGAGGGTAAGTGCGCTTCCCCAACGGCACCTTCAAAAGAGGCTTCAAGGTAAGTTTTAACCAACCTTGAGGTACGATGGAGTCGAAGAAAGGAAAGGCGAAAGTCTCCAAGGGCCGCGGGACTTCAGGAGGGAAGTCAGCGGCCGCTATCCTCGGAGCTGCCCGCAACATCGGCAGCACCCGCTTCGCGGGCGGGAAAAAGTCGCGGAAGTTGGGGAGCCCCGTGCAGTTGACAAGGCCCGACTCTCCACCACAGCAGAGTAAGGAGCTGCATGTTGGTCGGAGCACCGCGCAGGAGCAGGGTAGTGTAGACCCTGACTCCCTGCCGCTATCGCCCAAACAACCAGGGGGAGAGCCACATCCAGGTCGAGCCCCGCTGCAGCGGCCGGCATCAACATGCCACCGGAGAAGTCTGCCAGATCGCCGACCGGTGATGGACCTGCTGGGAAGTCGGGGAGCGGGAGGTACCGGCTCAACACCGGGACAGGCTGCCAGAATGCAGGCCGGTGGCAGTGTATTTTGGTCGTGTGGCCCAGCTGAGGCGGCAGGCAGCGACCATGCGCCGTCTCAGACCCGTATAACCGGGTCTGGCGGTAAGCCCGCGCGGATGTCGGGGAGCCCCGCTGCGGCGGCCGGCACCGACTCGTCTCCGCTACTGTCATACCAGACAGGCGGACTGCTACGGTCCGGAAGACGGCCGACTAGGGCATGTCCGCGCGGGAGTCGTGTAGCCCCGCTGGAGCGGCAGGCAGCGACTACCTGCCAACGTATCCTCGACATCACCTCGACGAGGTGCGGTCCATTGGCAGACTCCCCGGTTGTTCTGAAGAACCTGGGGAAGTCAGCTTGCCGTCCGCAGATAGCGGCGGCGGTCGCATGGCCCGGATGGAGCAAATGATCGAACAGCTGCTCGAGCGGGACCTGGAACATCAAGAACGGGGGTCCCTACGATCTAGGAGCCATACTGTGGGTCCACCAAGTATTTCTCCCTCATCTACCGGCAGCGCCAGGAGTCAGCGGTTAGCTGACTTTGAAGAGGGGTTGGCACAGGAACCAGTAGAACCAGAAATTCCGGAAGAAGTGCTACTGGAGGTAGTGTCCAAATTTGCCAAGCCAGGACATTCAGGGAAACCGCTACAAGCCAAACTCGTGGCGAGCATAAATTACCTCACAACCCACCAGCTGTAGGAACAGGTGTTGACGGAGGCCATGGAAAAATACAAAGCCCCAGGTAATTGTGTATCACTGAATGTCCCAACAGTCAACACACCCATCTGGGCGAACATTAGTCCCAGAATCAGGGCCCAGGAGATGAAAATTCAGAAGATCCTCAAGCTGTTGACATTAGGCATTACGGCATTTGCCAGAACCCTGGACGGGATAGATATGACAGAGGAGCAACGAGATGCTCTGGCTCTATTGTGTAATACACAATATGAGAACTGTTTCAGAAAAAGCTCCATCCGGCCCACACTTAACCCTAAATTTGCAGGACTTTGCAAAGCTTCTGCTACACCGCCACCAAGACAGCTGTTCGGGGAGGACCTGCCTAAACAGGTCAAAGAATTGGATGAGGAGGCCAAAGCAGTTGGATTAATGAAACCTCCGTCATCAGCCAAGCCACAGGCGTATCGGAGGCACCATCCATACGCAAATACCAGGCCTCAGGGACAACCTGACAGGGCACCAAGAGCATATCCACCAACCACACCCTATCAGCAGATCCTTTTTTAGGGCAGGGCCAGCAGAGGCCAACATGGAAGATGCCCCAACCCCCCACCCCAGCAACACAACTTCCACCAAAAGCCCAGAACATCAAGCCCCGCTGGTAACCATGGAGGTAAGGGGGTCTGGTTCTCTTGAGAGTGCTGCATGCATAACCTCACAAGTAGGAGGGAGATTGCGTGCATTCTGGGATGCATGGGGTGCTGTAACTTCGGATATCTTTATTTTACAAAGTATTCAGGGTTATGAGATATGAGAATTCATAAATGGGCATTGTTACGACTCCCGAATGCAGGTACTTCAGAGTTGCGTAACATGGTCAAAAACCAGGCTCAAGTTCAAGAAAATAGTATTTTATTTAATTAAAACTCAAACCTGATTCAAACAACCCAGACAAGGACAAGAATACACCAATAAGCAAAGATAACAGTGCTCCAGCCAGCCTCGCAATGGGCTGTCGAACTAGAGTCTCTAACCTGCCTAAATGGAAATATCCCTTAAACAAAATACACAAAAACCCTCAGGTCAGCCCTTATCTGTCCCAATTCAATATTAATTGACAAATGTAGCTAATAATACACAAAGTTCTATGCCATGTGGCCAGCCTCCTGCAGCTGACACCAGCAACCTGCTCCCGAGCCAGGGTCGACGAAGAGAGAGAGAATTCTGGGAGATTCTGGTATTTAAGCTTCCGATGAGTCACCGTCACCTGTCGCAGCTTGGCCAATCGGGTACAGGAGCCCTTAACCCCTTGTTTCCTGACTTCCAGCCACGGGGCCTGCACTCAGGAGAGAAACACAAGAGTTAAGTACATAGCCTTCACCGGGGGGGGGGGGGGGGGGGGGGGAAGTACCTAACAGGCATCTTCCCCCGACTCAACATGTACCTGACCGGAAATTTGCACTCTCTCAAAAAGAGAAAGAGGAAGGAAAGTAGAAATATTAAGGCTATATGCCAAGGGGGTAATAGAGAAAATGACACATGAACCTCTTGAGTTTGTGTCTAACATCTTTACTAAAACCAAAAAAGATGGTGGATGTCGAATTATCATTGATCTAACCCATTTGAATACCTTTGTACAATATACCCATTTCAAAATGGAGACATTTGAAACGGCTAAACAGCTGATTTCACGAGGGTACTTTATGGCATGCATCGATTTAAAAGATGCATACTATTCAGTACCTATAAAGAAACATCACCGGAAATTCTTAAAATTTGACTGGATGGGGCAACTGTGGCAATACAAAGCCCTACCCAATGGACTTACCACAGCCCCTAGATTATTTACAAACATTTTAAAACCTATATTGGCATCCCTTAGACAACATAATCACATAGTTATGGCGTATTTAGATAATATCTTAATTGTGGGGAAAACTCTTGAACTAGCTGAACTAGCAGTAACAGCTACCAAAACATTATTCGAGAAACTAGGGTTTGTTATCCATCCAGACAAATCTAAGTTCAACCCATCTGTGGTTATGGACTATCTGGGATTCACTATTAACACCAATCATATGATTGTCACTATCCCAGCCAGCAAAGCAATAGATATAATAGAGACATGTAACAGCCTTGCTTGCGCCAGGGTACCGACTATCAGACATGTGCGAAGGTAATTGGAAAACTTGTAGCTGCATTTCCAGCTGCGCAATTTGGGCCATTACATTATCAAAACTTGCAAAGAGCAAAAATCTCAGCATTAAAAGCCAATGCTGGACATTTTGACAGACCTATGCAGCTGCCGATCAAGGCAAAAATTGAGCTACAATGGTGGGTAAGCAATATTAGTGATTGTTTTAATCCCATCATTATATCCAACCCATCAGTCGTGTTACAAACCGACGCAAGCGCCCAAGGCTGGAGAGCTACCGACACCACTTCCAGTTGTGGTGGCAGATGGGATTTGCACGAATCTACCCTTCTTCAGTCACAAGGTACAAACTATTTAGAAATGCTGGGAGCATTTCACGGGCTGCGGGCTTACTGCACGAATTTACACCATACGCATGTCCGTCTTTAAATAGATAATACCACTGTGGTGGCATATTTAAACCATATGGGTGGTATCAAGTCAATATCTTGTGATGAATTGGCAAATACAATTTGGCTCTGGTGTATTGAAATAAATATTTGGATATCAGCTACTTACCTTCCGGGTAAGCTCAATACAGTGGTGGACACCAGGTCATGAGTATTCAATGACAACATCGAGTGGATGTTAAACCCCCAAATATTTGCAAAAATTATAGCTAAATTTGGAACACCAGATATCGACCTTTTTGCATCCAGATTGAACCATCAGATACCAACATATGTATCTTGGGAACCAGATCCTGGGGTAGTAGCAATGGATGCATTCTCGCTCCATTGGGGGAAATGGTTTTTCTATGCATTTCCCCCATTCTGCCTCATCAGTCGGGTATTACAGAAAATTCAACCGGATTCTGCAACAGGCATTCTGATAATACCTGACTGGCCTACACAACCATGGTACCCGGTGGTCCTCAATATGTTAAAAGACTCATGGACACTAATCACCAAAAGCCCAAATTTGGTCACCAACCCCATCACTGGGGAGTGTCATTTGTGCCATGGTCTTCTGAAACCTGTTGGCTTGCAGGTTCTGAAGAGGCAACTGCTGGAGTTTGGACTCTCATCCAGGGCCATGGACATCATATCGGTCTCGTGCAGAGAATCCACTAGGAAGCAGTACCTAACCCACATCAAGAAATGGGAAGCCTACTGCAGTCGGATGAAGACAACATACGACTGCCACGATCCCTAACGTATTGGAATTCCTCGCGGGCCTTCATTTTGATGAGGGACTCAGCTATAGTGCCATAAATAGTGCCAGGAGTGCACAACCGTCCTACCTCAAGATAGGAGTGGGATCGCACCAGCTGGTGTCAAAATTTATGAGGGGTATTTTCAATACTAACCCTCCTCGACCCAGATACAACATTACATGGGATGTAGGGGTGGTGTTGACCCTGCTCAGGAGCTGGTCGCCCATGATGGGGTTACCGCTGGACAGACTCACCTACAAAGTGGTGATGTTGATGGCACTGACCACTGCACAACGGGTCCAGACTTTGCAGAAACTGAGATTGGACAGTATGGTCTCGACCCCTGAGAAAGTAACCTTCTTTATAGAGGAGTTGCTTAAGCAGCACAGACCAGGATCTACAGGACTGCAACTGGAATTCCGAGCGTACCCCGCTGATGCTACACTCTGCATAGCCATCCATCCTCGGACTATATCAAAGTCACACGCACCATCAGGAAGATGGAGCAGGGACTGTTCATCAGCCACAAGAACCCACATCACCGGGTGACGGTGCAGACAATCTCCAGGTGGCTCAGGGTGGTGTTGGGTGCAGCAGGTATCGATACTAACGTTTTAAAATCTCATTCTACCAGGGCTGCATCCACATCAGCGGCGAGGACCATGGAGGTTCCCATGGATCATGTCCTCGCTACTGCGGGCTGGGCCAGTGAGACAACCTTTCAACGGTTCTATAACAAGCCGGTGGCCGCTCCCGCAACGTTTGCGGAATCAGTATTAAGTACCGTTCCATAAAACATTTATCCCCAAGTTAGGGGTTTATTGTTTGTATTTAATAAATACTTTATTATTTTTGAGCTTGTTCAAGTCTGAAATGCATTAACATACTTCCTCCATCAGTAATTGCGGCAGTGTGAGAGTATGGACGTGGTCCAGGGCATGGAATCACAGAGCTTTGAAATCTTCACAAAGTCACTCACGTGACTCCGAAGTAAAATAGTAAGATTAAATGAGAACTTACCAGTTTGAAGTTTGATCGTTATTTTATGAGGAGTTACGATGAGGGATTTCGTGCCCTCCGCTCCCAACCCTCTATCATAAGGTCAACTGGTATATTAGTGTCTCTTAATCTTACTATCTTCAGTCATTGTTGTTATCTGTGATTCCACACCGCTGCTTTGAAGAATGTCGCGCATGCGTGCTGGCGGGGTCTTCACGAAATCCCTCATCGTAACTCCTCATAAAATAAAAATATAAAACTTCAAACTGATAAGTTCTCGTTTAATCTTACTAGTTTAGTTTAGTTTAGAGATACAGTGCAGAAACAGGCCATTCGGCCCACCGAGTCCACGCCAACCAGCAATCACCCCCGTACACTAAAGGGCCTGACCACCTTGTGGTCGCTTGAGGCGTACGGGCACCGTATGGCTGCGTGGGGCCAGTCCCACTTAGAAGCGCGGAGTTGTGCGGGGCTGGTCCCGACATCGCGCAGGGCTCCGAAATTCTGGCAGTGGCCGAAATCTTCGCGCGCCAACGGCCTGTCGGCACGCAGGTGCATTGCATGAGAACATACAAACCCTGTGCAGACAGCACCCAGAGTCAGGATCGAACCCGGGTTTATGGTGCTGTGAGGCAGCAGGTCTACTTCTGCACCACTGTGCCACCCATTTAGTTTTACTCTTACAGTTGGAGGTCTGCCTTGAATAAAATCTTGCCCTGGAACAAAAGAACTGCCTATAATTGAATCTGTGTGATGATAAACTGTGCAGGACATTTGAAAGGTAGCACTGACCCATTCACAGATTTATGAGTTGGATAATTCCTCATCATTTTCATTGAAATGTGCAGGTAGAAACTATAAACTAAGGACTGTTTTGTGTGTTGGAATTTGCAAAAATGAAATATTTCTCTGTGAAACACTAAATTAAAAGGTATTATTCCATTAAAATGTGCAAACTGTTCCAAAGGGTACAGACTGAACGACAGCAAATATTGTTAACACGTGTAAGAAGGGACTGCAGTTGCTGGCTTGTACCTTTGGAACCTTTCTTCAGACTGAAAGGCAGAGGTGAAGGGGGGGGGGGGGGGGCACTTATAACCCAGCAGTATGAACATTGATTTCTCGAATTTTAAATTACTCCCTTGAGTTGTGTATCTAGAACAGGCTGCCAGAAGAGATAGTTGAGGCAGGTACTATAACAATATTTAAAAGATATTTTGACAGATACATGGATCAGAAAGGTTTAGAGGGCATATGGGCCAAACATGGGTGGGCAGGCGGGACAAGTGTAGATGGGGCATCTTGGTCGGAATGAGCAAGTTGGGCGTGTTTTCATGCTGTATGACTCTATAAGAGTCCTGAAATAATAGCAGAATAGGTGACCTATAATGCCAATGCATGCCTAGCTACCTCTGTTACTTTATGAGCGAGATATACAGAGCACTAAGAAGTCTGGAATGATTTATCAATTTTGTAACCAATTTAGTAAGTGTAACATTCTTCCTTGTAGACCTTTTTCTCTTCTTGGAAATTCAATCATGTAGAGGGCATAAATAACTTGAGACTTGATTGAATTTCTGGGTTAATGTTACAACGGTCTGTTTTCCATTATTTAAAACAATGTAATTTACTATTTATCATCGCATCATGTGCCTCATTTGCAGTGAATTTTAAAATTATTTCATTCTTTTCTAATACTCTGATGTTTTTGTGGAAATTATATAACATTTCTGCTGTTACAGATTTCCTCCACACCTGTAAGATAGTCTTGAAACACCACAGATTGGTTTGCCATGTTTCATCGAGTCGTCTCTCTCTTCATTTCGAGCCTAACAACTTGAAGTATTAATTTCAATACCTGCTGCCACCAACCATGAAACAATATCAAATCTGTTAACACCACATTATCACCACTGAGCCTACGACAGTGATAGGGATATTATTGGAGGAGATTTTTTTTTGGGCCAGAATTTACTCATATTCAGAATAGCAGAGACTTATTTGGCATGGCTTGTGTGGGGTAGGTCCAACCTCACGCACTTGATTGAGTTTTATTATTGAGGGCAGCGCAGAGGCACAGCAATAGAGTTGCTGCCTAATGGGCCTGTCCCAGTTAGGCAAATTTTTAGGCAACTACAAGCGACTAGTTTGTCGCCTCATGTTGGCTGGTGGTCACCGGGAGTAGTCTCCCCAGTCGCACAAAGAGTCGTTGTGCCTTTCTGATCGCCGCTAAATTTTCAACATGTTGAAAATGTTTCGCTGACAGTGAGTTTGACGCCAATGAGCGTAGCTTGACGTAGGTGCTGTCGTAGGTTGTCGCCAGGATGACGTAGGTTGTATCCATTTTTTCGGTGACCTGCTACGACTATGACAGTCGCCGGCAGTTGCCTAAAAAATCGCCAAGTAGGACAGGCCCATTACTGTTTCGGAGACCGGGGTTCAATCCTGACTATGGGTGCCGCTGCACAGAATTTGTCCATGTTCCCTCTGACCCCGTGAGGGGGGGAAAAATTTAACAGGAACCTGAGGCGTAATGTTTTCACACATAGGGTGGTGGGTGTATGGAATGAGCTGCCGGGGGAGATAGTTGAGGCAGTTTAAGAAACATTTAAACAGGTACATGGTTACGACAGGTTTAGAGGGATGTGGGCCAAATGCCGGCAGGTGGGTCAAGTGTAGATGGGACATGTTGGTCGGTGTGGGCAAGTTGGGCCGAATGGCCTGTTTCCATGCTGTATGACTCTTAACCAGCAGAATCAATAAGCATGGGAAAGCAGGTTTAAAGGAGATGCGTGAAGCAAGTTTTGTTAAGACAAAAAGTGGTAGGTACTTGAATCTCACTGTTAGGGGGGGGTGGTAGGAGCAGGTACATTAACAATGTTTAAGAGGCATTTAGACTGGTGCATGAACTGGCAAGGAATAGATGGGTTTGTGCCTTACGCAGTCAGATATGATTAGTTTAGATTGGCATCATAGCCAGAGCAGACATGGTGGGCCGAAGGACTTTTCCCTGTGTATTACTAATCTAGGTATATTTTAGTCTTTAGGCTTTAGATACAGCATGGAAACAGGCCCGTCGGCCCACCGAGCCCAGGCAGACTAGCAATCATCCCGTACACTAACACAATCCTACACACGAGGGATAATTTACAATTTTTACCGCAGGCAATTAACCTACAGATCTGTGTGTCTTTGGAGTGTGGGACGAAGACGGAATACCAGGAACAAATCCACGCGGTTACAAGGAGAATGTACGAACTCTATACGACAGCACCCGCAGTCAGGATCAAACCCGGGTCTCTGGCGCTGTAAGGCAGCAGCTCCGTGGCTATGCCACCGTGCCACCCTTGTTCACTTTAAATAGCGTCTTGCCTAAGATTTATATTTGACTCGCTAACCAGATGTTTCTTGTTTTTTGTTTTCATTTCTAACCTTTTCTTTCAGCAAATATTGCTGATCTTCCAGAAAATCCTTTTCTAATTCAGCTCTCACCTGTCATCGAAACCTTAATCATTATTATCCATTTTTCGTCAGCACTGAAAATTTTGATTAAATTATGCAGTGATCTTTGTTGCTTTTGGCTGTTTTCCTCTGAATATTTCCCTGTTTGATCTCCTGAGTTTATTGAATCTAACCTGGGACTTCATCCCAGTAAAACTGTCTGCTCTCCAATAACTTACAGCAGTGAGCCCTGGCAACAAAGCATGGATTTACAGATTGGGATGGAAACCAAACAGATGTGAAATTAACACACTTTGTACCTGATTGACATAAATCCCCGAGAATCTCATTAAGATGTTTTGGATCGACTCCAGGCATCATGAACACCTGTGAGTTTATAAAATGAGGGTGTGAGAAATATTAAGCCACTGCATAATATTAGGGCCTACAAATTGCAAAAAGGAAAGGCTGACAGAGGTTGGAAGGCTGCATGGAACACACTGAGCCTCAACAAATATTCAGTTTTGTGTAGAGATATGGCAAAGAAACATGACCATCCATCCACAGAGTCCGCGACTACCATCAATCACCCATTCACACTAGTTCTATATTATCCCACTTGCCCACCCACTCCCCAGGGACAATATTACATAGGGCCAATTGACCTACAAACCCGCACGTCTTTTGTATGTGGGAGGAAACTGGAGCACCTGGTCACAGGGTCAGTGGAAGAATGTGCAAACTCCACGCTGACAGCACGCGGGGTCATGATCAAACACACGTCTCTGGTGCTGGGATGCGCCAAAGACTATAGAGATAGACAAACGTAAATATATATAAAGAAATACCGTATATATATTGAGTTGTTAGTTGAGTTTCGAGATACAGCACGGAAACAGGCCTTCGCTCCACCGAATATGCGCCAACCAGCGATCCCCGTACACTTGCACTATCCTACCCACACTAGGGACAATTTACAATCATATCAAGCCAATTAGTCTACAAACCTGTCCGTCTTTGGAGTGTGGGAGGAAACCGGAGCACCTGGAGAAAACCCATGCAGGTCTTGGGGAGGACATACAAACTCCGTACAGCCAGCACCTGTAGTCAGGATCAAACCTGGTCTGGCGGTGTCAGGCTGCAACTCTACCGCTGCACCATCGTGTCGCCCTGTATTCTATAGACAGCGTTATTTATCAGTAGCATTGACTGGTAGGAGTTACCTATATTCTACTCAGTTTTATGCTACCAACCTGTTATAATTGATATGGCTCAGATAATGAATGATAACGTTCGGACTCGATGCTCAGTATTCCAAAGGCCAGTTAATTTAAACTTGCTCCAAAGATATTGAACAGATAAGAATAATTCATCAGATGTCCTTTTTTACAAGTTAGATTGCTTATTGAGATGTTAATGCCCCAATCCTTGCATATTATGCAAAATTAAACATTCTTCAGAAACAGTCTTTGAAGATTCATCCTTTAAGAATAGCACAAGTATTCCTTAAAAAGAAAACTACAATTAAGACAAGTGGCTTCAGCAAATGTTTTCTTTTGGTTCTTGCATAGGATTGATGAATGGTGACAGGAGCAGGTGGGAACTAGCTTGTGAATAAGTAACACTGCAGCAGATTTGATAGACCAGCTGATCTTTTCTACCCTTCAGTCTTGCGACCTTATATTTGTTCCACATAACTCCCTTATTCCGTTTCTTCTCGGGAATCTTCCAAAAATAAACCATGGAGGATTTTCAGGTCTTATCCTGTGCTAAACTCTGGACATTGTAAGGGATCATACTTTGCACAAAATGTGAGTGATGCAGAAAAAGGTGAGATGTTTGATAGCAAAAACAAGTACGTGGCATCCTTTAAGAAGCACCTTCCATGGGAGCAGTCTAAACTAATGGGCCTCAAAGCCACACACAATACCACACGTTAGAGGCAGGAAACATGTTCCCGACGTTGGGGGAGTCCAGAACCAGGGGCCACAGTTTAAGAATAAGGGGTAGGCCGTTTAGAACGGATATGAGGGAAAACCTTTTCACCCAGAGTTGTGAATCTGTGGATTTCTTTGTCCAAGAAGGCAGTGGAGGCCGATTCTCTGGATGTTTTCAAGAGAGAGTTGGATAGAGCTCTTAAAGATAGCGGAGTCAAGGGATATGGGGAGAAAGCAGGAACGGGGTACTAATTGTGGATGATCAGCCGTGATCACTGTGAATGGTGGTGGTGGCTCGAAGGGCCAAATGGCCTACTCCTGCACCTATTGTCTATTGTCATTCATCAGTTCAGAAACCATAGGTCACATGAAGTTTATGCCTAGGTTTTTATAGAATATAGAACATAAACTAGTACAGCACAGGAACAGGCCCTTCAGCCCATAACATCTGTGCCAAACATAATACCGAGATAAGGCCAGCATAGTAGTGCAGCGGTAGAGTTGCTGCCTTATAGCGCCAGAGACTGAGGTTCGATTCTGACTACGGGTACTGTCTGTACGGAGTTTGTACGTTCTCCAGGTGATCGTGTGGGTTTTCTCTAGGTGCTCCGGTTTCCTCACACATTCCAAAGATATGAGGGTTTTCTAGGTTAATTAGCTTATGTAAATTGTTCTTAGTGTGTAGGATAGTAGTGTACGGGTGATTGTTGGTTGGCACAGACCCGGTGGGCCCGATGGCCTGTATCCACACTGTATATCTAAACTAAACTAAACTAATATCAGCTGCTTGAACATGATTCATATCCCTCCATTCCATGCATATCCATGTGTCCATCTGAAAGTCTCTTAAACGCCACTGTCATATTTCTCTAAACTACCACTGACAGCGCGTTCCAGGAAACCACCACCCTCTGTGTAAAAAACCTATCCTGCATATCTCCTTTAAACTTCCCATCTCACCGGAAAGCTATGCCTTCTAGTCTTTGATCTTTGCAAAAGTTAAAAGGTGCGGACTGTTTACCTCTCATGC
Source organism: Okamejei kenojei (assembly GCA_035221665.1). Classification (NCBI taxonomy): domain Eukaryota; kingdom Metazoa; phylum Chordata; class Chondrichthyes; order Rajiformes; family Rajidae; genus Okamejei; species Okamejei kenojei. Next base: position 26,912,609 of record CM069154.1, on the reverse strand, counting down.
CTCTCATAATTTTACATACTTCTTTCATTTCTCAGCAAATCCTTAAGAGTTCCAGAGAAAACAACCCAACCTGTTCTCGTTGCTAATACCACCTAATGCAGGCAATATTCCGGTAAATTTCTTCTTCTCGCACTCCAAAGCCACCACATCTTTCCTGCAACGGGGCGACCAGAAGTGCATGCAGTACAGCAAATGCTGCATAACCAAAGATGTACAGAGATGCATCATGACTTCCAGACTCCTAGCGAGAAGAGTTAAACATACTGGAACTGATTTTAACACTGGATACTCTCGAACTTCAACAGCCACACTGCAATGCGTCAGGAACATGACAGAGAAACCAAACCTTTGTTGCTTTTCAGGCACACGGGCACTATATTTGTAAGTAGATTTTCGATTACCTGGCTTTTCGAATTAGGAACACAGTCTAAAACAAGTAGTCAAGTAAATTCTCCAGAGAATCTCTTTTTTTCTGTTATAGCAATCATCAAATGGAATTCTGAAAGTCTTCAGTGGGAGTATGTCAGGCTATACACATCCTAACTGGCACAGGCTCAACTGGGCAACCAAGTAAAATCTTATGTTACAAGCACTCCATTCTGTAGAACTTATTTATTATCCTGGGGCATGCCTCGTAACTACAGTAATGCAAGTCTGATTTAACCCTATTAGTGTCAGAGCTCATTGGACAGGACAAAGTCTGTTAATGTCAAACTGCCAGTTCCAGGTGAAAGTGGACTCAGTAACAACGAGAAGTTGAAGCTAAAATGTTAGTAATTCCGATTGACATGCTCCTGCATTCAATATTCATGTATTATTGCAAGATGGTTTACCATGTGTAAAGCTCTTTTTACCGTGGAGTAATGCTTGCAAAAAAAGGAACAATGGATTCACTACACATTAGGTTTAGAGCATAGAACGTAGAACCACGCTGCACAAGAACAGGCCCTTCGGCCCACATTGTCTGTGCCGCACATGATGTCAAGAGCACCACTTATTTACCTGCACAAAACCCATATCCCTTCATGCATATCCAAATGTCGATCCAAAAGTCTATCAAATGCCATTAACGTATCTGCTGCAACCACCATCCCCAGCAGCGCGTTCCAGGCATTCGCAACCCTCTGTGTAAAATACTGGGCAGCACAGTACAGTTGATGCCTTACAGCACCAGAGACCCTCTGATCGGGTACGATCCTGACCTCGGGTTGCTGTCTGGACGGAGGTTGTACATTCTCCCTGTTGTCACGTGGGTTTTCTCCAGGTGCTCCGGTTTCCTCCCACATTCCAAAGACGTGCAAGTTTGTAGGTTAATTGGCTTCTTTAAAGTGTCCTTAGAATGTAGGATAGAACTAGTGTACGGAGTGATTGCTGGTCCACACAGTCTTGATGGGCCTGTTTCCATGTTGTACCGCTAAACTGAATGTGCCCCCCCACCTTAAAGCTATGCCCTCTTGGTATCATAAATTCCGTACAGAATGGGAATTCTCAAATGTCGCATTCATCTTGGTTGTGATTATTTTTATTTTTATTTCTTAATTCTATTTTCCTTAAAATCCACATCAGAAAATCTGCAAAAAAATGAAAAATGCTCAAAAATATAATGCGGGTTGAAAATCAAAGGAAGGAGCTGCATTTCTTTCGACCTTGTAGATTTTTAGGTCTATTTCCCCACAAGATAATTCCTAGCAAGTGCTGCTACTCCAGAACCATTCTTTTACAGCAATTGAGGTGGAAACCTTGATTCACAAAGCTGGCAGCACATCCTCTGCTCTGCATGGACCGTCTTCAAAGCAGTTTTTACTTGGAACCCATACATCAGGAGTCAAGAGCCAGGTAACCACTTCAAGACCAATGCACCAGAACTTCAGATCATACATTGCCGCTCCATTCAAGCTGTCAAATTTGCTTTGAAGTACTGCTGAAGTCTTGTGCAGAAAATTAGCTGTGGGATCACAGAGAATTTGTCCAAGTAAAACGGTTATTTTCTTCTCTTTTATCTTGAGGCAGCACTCAGAGATCTTCACTGGCACCCAGTGCTCTGAGGGCTATCGACATGCTTTGAGAATATAAAGAAGCAAAACAAACATCTGAATAGATGTTTGAAGAAGGGTTTCGACCCGAAATGTTGTCTTTTTCCTTTGCTCCATAGATGCTGCCTCACCCGCTGAGTTTCTTCAGCATTTTTTGTCTACCATCTGCATAGAGGTGTGGAATACAACACTGAAATGTTGGATTGGAATTAATAGTGTTTTGAAACACATTTTATTTTTATTTTTTTTAGTTCTAGGAACAGCCATTCAGCCCATCAAGTCTACTCCGCCATTCAATCACGGCTGATCTATCTTTCCCTCTCAACCCTATTGTCCTGTCTTCTCCCCATAACACGAACACTATCCTACACACACTAGGGGCAAGTTACAATTTTACCAAAGCCAATTAGCCTGCAAACCTGTATGACTTTGGAATGTGGAAGGAAACTGGAGCTCCTGGAGAAAAGCCACGCGGGTCACGAGGAGAATGTACAAACGCCGTACAGACTGCACCCGTGGTCAGGATCGAACCCAGGTCTCTGGAGTGGTAAGGCAGCAACTCTACCGCTGCACCACCGTGCCGCCATAAACTCCCAGTAGGAAGCCGGAAGGAACAGTCCCAATTTTATAAAATGTTGACTACTTTCTACACTTGTAGCAAAGTCCCTGGACGCGGGGCTTCACAATACAGAAAAAGTCTTTCAACCACAAGAACTCTCAATTTTCCACATTGACTGATAAGCAGTGTGTCCTCACTTGGTCCTTCCTGAACTAAGGGAATCAATTTTAGATAAGAAAACTTATTTTCATTCCCATGAACACACGACAGGCTTCACAAAAGAATTGTTGTCATAAATCGTTAAAGTCAGTGGAGTATAAAATAAGGTAGATGTTTTGCGCTGATTTCCTGTGGTTCTCATTGCCACACGACATGGTCAATACTGAAATTGGTCTGATTCAACACCCAAAAGTTTTAAACACAGTTAAACATTCAATAGCTAAGAACAACATTGTTTCTTACTGTAGACACAAGGAACTGAAGGTGCTGGTTTACAAAAGTACTGGTTTACAACACATTAAATTGCAACAAAACCATAAACATTGCTTTTTTTTTTCTCAATTCAAAGTCAAGCTAATAGAACTTGCCACCTGTTTTAAGCTATTTAGTTCAGAGTAGAGATACAGCTTGAAATCAGGCACTTCAGCCCACCAGGTCCATGCCGACCTTCAATCACACGTGCACACTAGTTTCACGTTATCCCACCTTCGCACCCAATCCCTGCAAACTAGAGGCAATTGGCAAGAAGCCAATTAACCTACAAACCCGCATGTCTTTAGGAATGTGGAAGGAAACCGGGGCACCTGGAGGAAACCCACGCGGTCACAGGGTCTCAAAGAGAATGTTACCACTTAGAGGGAGCACACTCTATTCTTAAAACATTCATCTGCCTAGTGCTACATACATGTTCATTCATCATCGTTGAAAATATTTGCGACACAGTGGTTCTGGTTTCCGACGGGCACGGTGACAGACGGACCACACATCTCTGTCCTCCATGCAGCTGTCAAGGGCCTGTCCCACTTGGCCGCCATTTACACGACAAGCCGGTAGTGACGGTCGAGCGCATCATCATGCGTCCGCATAGCCGTCTAGAGCGCGTGACGTCATTGGAGATAGACACAAAATGCAGGAGTAACTCAGTGGGACCGGTAGCATCTCTGGAGAGAAGGAATGGATGATGTTTCGGGTCGAGACTCTTCTTCAGACCCAAAATGTCACCCCTGGCTTCTCTCCAGAGATGCTGCCGGTCCCGCTGAGTTACTCCAGCAATTTTGTGTCTATCTCCAATCGTCTCGGGCCCTCTCTGGGAGTAGGAGTGGTGGCGGATCTGGATCTGCAACAGCCGAGAGCCCCAGGCCGAGCTCGGCGATCATTTGCCTGCTTCTGCTGCTGTTGCAGGTGAGACGTTGCGCCGCGCCAGGGTCTTGGGCCTGTCCCACTTTGGCCGTCAGTTACGCAACAGGCCAGTGGCGCACAAAGGTTTCGTGCAGGACGAAGTCCACACTCCTCCACGCCACTCCACACTCCTCCACACCACTCCATGCGCCCGTCCTGCGCTACCCACGGGCTACCCACGTGCTACCCACACGCTCGCAGGTCGCGTAAATGGCGCGTGAATGACGGCCAAGTGGGACAGGCCCTTAAAGCTCCTCTTTTGTCTCTACTCATGCGTATTCCATCAACGTCTTCAGCATCGTCTTGTTTGGCCGTCCCGGGTCGTATCTTCCATGGGTGGGTTCCCACAGCACAACCTTGTTTACTGGCATTTCTGTGTGGCGGTGGCAGTGACCAGTGAGCCTCATACATGTAGAATAGCATTACTTCAAAACGTACATTAAGTTTGGGATGAAGACTCTCAATTCAATCTTTTCCACCCCCCACTTCCCTACAAAATCTCAGCTACACAAACTTAATTTTCTTTAAAACAAAGTCTATCATGTGTGGAGTGCCTTATATCTACCAGTCTGGTGTGTGATATATTAACTGTAGTTTTCTGTTGGTCGAGTCACATATAATTCTTTGACTTTGAGTTTCCAAATTGTCTTTGGTTTTTATATATAATTGTGATTTTTTCACCTTTTGCTTCACATTTCGACTTTAATTTAAGTTAAATGGAAATCCAAAGCATGTCAGAATATTTTAATGTCCCTGAATCTGCAGGATTCAGGGACAATTTCTTCCCTGCTGTGATCAGGCAACTGAATCATCCTCTCATCAACTCGAGAGTAGTCCTTACCACCTCGTCTACCTTATAGGAGACCTTCAAACTATCTTTAATCGGACTTAACTGGACTCTATCTTGCACTTATACCCTTTATTCTGTATCTGTACACTGTGGAAGGCTTGAATATATTCATGTAAGTCTTTTCACTGAATAGATAGCACACAACAAAAGGTTTTACATTGTATCTCGGCACATGTGACAATAATAAACTAAATTAAACTTTAAAAAGAGAATTTTCACCATTTATGGTATAACAAAGGAGACTGATAAATGCACCTAAAGGGTGAAATGTCACAATTTTCTTTGTACCTCTGCAAACGGTTTTCTCAAAAACATTTCAAAATCAGGATTAAAGATGGTGCTTCCAAGTTGTAAATGTTTTCGAAATTGGCCAATAATTTTTGGATCAGGAATGTTTGAATTCTAATTCAAAGCAGTAAAGAAGGCACAGGGGAGAATAAGAATCGTGCTGTGTGGCTTTTCAGTTCAAAACAATAACCCTGAGGGGACTTTCTGTCGTTATTTATTTCCATAGCTCAGCATATAATTTCAGTATTCATACAAAGAGGATCATAAATGTTTTATACCAACTGCGTTTACTGGAGCCTCGTGTTGATCTCATTAGTTTTAATTATCAAAATATTAGGAATTTGATATCACATTAAAAATAAAATATCCTTGAATAAAGAATAAATACCTTGATATGTTTCCCCCTGAATTGTCCAATTGTGAATATAAAGTAGTATTTTGCCATGGACATTACAGGCATCTCTATGTCATAGCTGGCCATTTTTTGTCATGCCACTTGGAGTTATGCAGGTGCACCACCAGTATTCCAGCACCCTTAGTTCCAGAGCCTTCAAGATTATCCCAGTTCTATGATATCCCAGTTTTGCATCCTACACACCAGGGCCAATTTAAAGAAGACAATTGACCTACAAACATGAACAGAGTTAGATGGAGCTCTAGGAGTTAGATAGAGCTCTAGGGGCTAGTGGAGTCAAGGGATATGGGGAGAAGGCAGGCACGGGTTATTGATCGGGGATGATCAGCCTTGATCACAATGAATGGCGGTGCTGGTTCGAAGGGCCGAATGGCCTCCTCCTGCACCTATTTTCTATGTTTCTATGTTTCTATGTAACATGCACGTCTGTGGAATGTGGGAGGAAACCTGAGCACCCAGAGAAAACCCACGTGGTCACAGGAAGAACGTGAGATAACCCATGCGGTCACAGGAAGAATGTGTAAACTCTATATAGACAACACCTGATGTCAGGATTGAACCAGGGTTTCTGGCGCTGCCACAATGCCATCATGTTACAAAACTTACCTTGAGCGGCGCTGCAGTTCTGCCACTCCCCGTGTGCGTGACTTTGGCGCCTTTCAGAGGGGGGCGGGTTTAAAATGCCGTTTTTCTCCAGACAGGGCAAATCGATCCATCTCAGGGGATTTCATTGCTAAAGAGAAATCGCTCCAACATTTGTTTTATGAAGGTATTTTTAAACTACGCTAGATCATTTATTAGCTAGAGTAATTTAAAAATCATCTTCTAAAGCCGTGAACGCCGACAACGTGAAGGATTTTACGTAGAGGATAAAAGAAGGTACACAGTTTATTTTTACATAAAAACGTGGTTCTTAGGAAGCCTTTAATCTTTATGTTGCGAAAAGGAGACAAAAAATATATACGAACCAGCAGTGTTTTTCCTGCCGGCTGTGGGTCAAATTCACCGCAAACCGCAACATTCCAATCCACCGCGTTCCACTAAAACCCACTCGCAAGTTGATTTAAACGGCCATTAACTTACGGGAATTAAACACTAAATTCATTCAATTTGGCCTATAAATTCATGAAAATGAGATTTTAAAATCACATTATATTGTGAATTATTGTGTGAATGTTATTTGGACACTTAGGCAATTTAAAAATTTATCTTTTCTTAAGAAATGGATAGATGCTTAGATCTAGTAATTGAATTTTGTAATTAGCTACAATTAGGTAACTAACTAATTATATGCTTTAATTTCAGGTCATCCAAGTAAGATTGTTTCATATTTGTTTCAGAATGTTTCAATCTATAATAACTGAAAATGTCATTGAGTTCTCTTAATTTTTAAGAAAGTTATGGGCTTTTGACTGTCCTAGATCACAGCTTTTGAGTTAAGTCAATGGAAAGGCAAAGGCAATTGCTACAAGATGCTATTTTCCGAGTATGAAAATGGCCATAACTTTTTTAATACTGAAGATATGAGGGTGAATTAGGTGTCAAATTAAACTTATTTTTATGCTTTATCTGATGGGATAAATTGCAGACTTGATTTTTAAAATCTCAAAATGCTGTAACATTGCTACATTATGTTGTGTTATTGTTTTTCTATGTCAATATATATTTTTAAGAACACTGCATCTCTTTTTCCTTTAAGATCGTGTCTAGTTCTAAGTGTGTGCAGGTACAGCGATAAAAAGCAAGCAGTTATATTTACAGTTTGCTCAGCCTTGACAAAGTATAATCACAAATATAAGAACTAAACCAGCGAGTGCAAACATTAGGATGGGGAAACTTTAAGTCCTGAGGAGTCAAAGAGCATTCCTGCCTCTCCTGAGTGTGTGGGACACTTCATTTTAAAATAAAATAGTAGTTGATGATCATTTTAATAAATGAATAAACTCTGACAAGATTTAGCAAGGACGGAGTAGTGGTAGCTGCACTTTTTGCATTTTATCGTAGGGTAGTTTGACAATGGTTGTTTGGACTTCTGTTGTATTCAAGAAGGTAACAATGCACATGATTAATAAAGATACATGTTACGTGGCTGGAAAACAAAATAATGCGTCTAACTTTTTAAATGTGTCAGTATGCATACCGGCAAAAAAGCACAAGGTGTTTATAAATGAAATGCATAATTTTGCATTACGCTGCACTGTACCAAAGCCCAGAAATTCTATTAGACTTCTAGATGATAGAATCCTATCAAAATAAAAATGTGATTTATGCATAGGTTTCATACTTCTGTAAATCTGTGCAAAGTTTTCCAGGTGGAGGCCAGTGCGTATGTGCAGTGAAATGAAATGATGTGCTGGAGATTTTTGTATCATCGATAGCCGGGGTTGAGGGAAAACCAAGGAGTGGTGAATGCTGTGCCTTTATTTAAGAAGGGTTGCAAGGAGAAGCCAGAGAATTCCGGGGGGGGGGGGGGGGGGGGGGGGGAGTCTCACAGTGATGGGAATGTTACTGAAAGGATCTATCTGCACTTGGAAAGGCAAGAACAGCTTCTTCCCCCATGTTTTTAGCTCTTAGGGTTAAGGGAATGAAGTGATATGGGGAAAAATCCGGAACGGGTTACAGATTTTGGATGATCACCCATGATCATATTGAATGGCGGCGCTGGCTCGAAGGGCCGAATGGCCTACTCTTGCAGCTATTTTCTATGTTTCTACGTTTTTATGTTATCAGGATTCTAAAAGATCTTTCGATAAGCTTTGAAGTGATTGGTATTTGTCCATGGAACTGGTGCACTATAATGTACCACAATGCTGAGAATTATATTCCACTCTATATCTTCCTCTTCGTTCTATCTATTGTACTTGAGTTCGACTAGATTGCGTTTATGTATATTAATATCTGATCTGTTTGAATAGCATACAAAACAAAGGTAAATGCGGCAATAATAAAACTAAACCGATACCTAATTAGTGATAGTGTGCATTGCTTTACGCTTACATGAATTTGATTACATTTTTAGAAGAGGTGGCCAAGAGGATTGATAAGTACAAAGTGGCTGTCTACATGGACATTAACTATGATGGGTTGGTCCGGAGGTGATATCACGTTGGATCGAGGGTGACCTGGCCAATTGGATACAAAATAGAAGGAGTTAAAGGAAGGTCGAGGAGGGTTGCTTTTTTTTCAGATTGGAGGCCTATGACCCGGTCTTCTCACTCTCTTGATGGAACTTCGGGGAAAACAATTGGAATCACCACAGGAATTATGTAAATATGAACAACATTGTTTCCTCTTGGGTCTGTACAACCTTCCATTAGGTATGGTTGGATTCCTTTTGAATTAATGGTCGCAGGGATTGACACTTGGCCCCCTGTTGAATGCATGGATGTAAGTATGTATGTATGTATGTATGGATGCATGTATGGATTTATGTATGTGTATATGCATGTATGTATGTACGTATGCATGTATGCATGTATGTATATATTTATGCACACACACACACACACACACACACACATACACACAAGCGGTCGGCGGGATCGGGAACTCGCCCAAAGGCTCGGCAGATGGTGTGATCGGGTGGGAGCTGGAGGTCGGATGCAAGGTGCAAGGACTGGTAGGAGGGTGAACCAGGGTAATGCCTCCAGTACCTTCAGGTCAGCTGCAGGAGGCGCCCCCAGGACACAAAGATGGCTGGACAAGGAGAGGAAATGGACGTCTTTCTGCAGGAACTTTGCAGGGACCGGACTTTTGACTTTGAATAATGGCGCCAAAAATGGCAGTGTCCGCATGTGTAATATATGCAAAAAGAATTTCACTGTACAGTTGCATGTCTGACAAATAAAGCACTCTTGACCATTAACTATTGAGATAACCATTTTTAACACAACAAAACCCACATTTGTTATCTAACCAAATGCAAAGCAAAACGGCATGGTGGCGCAGCGATAGATTTGCTGTCTAACATCGCCAGAGACCTGGGTGTAATCTTGTCTATGGGAGCTGTCTATACAAAATTAGTACCTTCTTCCTTGTGGGACTGCGGGGGGTTTCTCCAGGTGCTCCGGTATCCTCCAACACTCCAGAGACGCACAGGTTTGTAGGTTAATTGGCTTCGGTAATAATTGTGAGTTGTCACTAATGTGTAGTATAGTGCTAGTGTACGGGGATCGCTGGTCAGTGCAGACTCCTTGGGCCAGTCTGTTTCCACGCTATATCTCTAAGCTAAACTGAACTAAAATCATGAGATCTATTAGAATAGATTTTTCCATCAATATTTCTATATGAAAAGTTAGAAATGAAATGAATTCCTGCATAATTTAATTTCCATCACATTAAAAAATTGAATATTACTTTCTTTTAGTGAATATTCAGAATAAGTAGCATTCCCTCACGTACAAAACTAAACACTACAACAACAAGAAAAAAAGGAGTAAGTCATAAAACACATGAACTTGGTGATGAAGTCACGATTTTTCATAAAAATTGAAACATGATTTTAGGTCTTCAATAATGTTGCACTTAACACGACTTTACACATGTTGCTCTCAAGTGCCAATTAGTGATGAATTGCTTTCCTCCCACTTAGCTCTGACAAACAAATTGCCAGCATAGGAAAATGGCCCATCACTGGGAATGTAGTGAATAAAGAAACAGCAGCAATTGCAACTGGTTCCCTCTGAGGAAGCAAATATCTGTTGAAGGTGTTAGCAAACTGGCTGAAAGGCAAGGGGAATATGCATTTACAGTGTAGAATCTTTGGAACATGTTTAACGTAGGTATGGCAGCTTTCCATATTAGTTTAGTTTCTAGTTTAGTTTAGTTTATCATTATCGCATTACACTTTACTTTGGACTTTAGAAATACAGTGCGGAAACAGGCCCTTTGGCCTGCCGCGTCTGCCCCGACCAATAAGACAATAAGAGATATAATATTGATAATACGAGTACAGTACTCAATATCACCGCCAGTGACAATCATAGCAATGGCCAGAAACCTAAAAATATAGGAAGAAGGTAAGGACTTCCTGGGCGTTTTAGCCAATTTCCATGTTTAATTGGATTGCAGCTGATGAGAATTTGAACTTCATCTACCCTGCACGCTCACACAACCTGATACAATTTTTCTCAATAGAAAGCTATCAATCTTAATGTGAATTCTTCAGATTACCTGTTTTCATGCCACTTGTTCTATACTTAGTCATGTTATTTGCCAAAAAATGCCCACTACATTTATGTGTTAACGTGTACCAGTTGTGCCCTTAATCTTTGTGGGTACTGTTAATCACCTAAATCATTGCCAGTGATATTTGCAATTTACTGGCAACTTTCAATGCAAATAGTACAAAATAAAATAAACAGTGTCGCAGCTAGTAGAGCTGCTGCCTTACCGTGCCAGAGAACTCGGTTCGATCCTGACCTCGGGAACTCTCTGTATGGAATTTGCACGTTCTCCCTATGATCCTGGAGTTTTGTTGGGATGCTCCAGTTTCCTCCCACATCCCAAAGACATGCAAGATTATAAGTTAATTGGCCTCTGTAAATTGACCCGAGTGTGTAGACAGTGGATGCAAAAATGTGATAACAGAGAAATAGTGTGAATGGGTGATCGATGGTCGATGAGGACTTTGTGGACAGAAGGGCTTGTTTCCATGCTGTATCTCTAAACTAAATTAAAGTAAACTGCAATCAGCTAATGGCAGATTCTATAATAAGGTGTGTAGTTGAATTAAGCAACAAAATTAATTGCTGAATGTATTGAGGATGGTTAAAGGGCATCAGGGGACATTCGATGCACATTTTAATGCAAATACAATGCTGATACATGAAGGATGTTGGGCATGGAATGGAGATGCCTTTCATTATTCACCTTCTTATATCCTGCCTTTGTCCAGCACATGATGTACGACTTGTTGCAATCAAATCAAAAGGTTGAAGCTTATGACCTTTGTAAATAATTCACAATAAGGAGTACATTCTGCTGAAGGAAGCAGAGTATACGTGAATTGAAGTGAATGTCCCAACCTCCAAGTTTGAGGTGGCACGGTGGCAGAGTTGCCACCTTACAGCGCCAGAGACTCGCGTTTGACCCTGACTTTGCGTGTGATCTGTATGGAGATTGTACGTTCTCCCTGTGACTGCATGGGTGTTCCGGGTCCGGCTGCTCTGGTTTCCTCCCACACTCCAAAGATGTACAGGTTTGGAGGCTAATTTGGCTTCATTAAAAATTGTAAATTGTCCCTAATGTGTTGGATAGTGTTGGTGCATGGAGATCCGCAGACTCAGTGGGCCGACAAGCCTGTTTCTGCGTTGTATCTCGCAATTAAACCAAATTAAAAATGAAACTAAAACATAATTGTTATATGTAAGGAAGCAATTCTACCACCTACACCCCTGTACGACTCTTAGGTTATAACCCTACACCGCTGATTTGGCAGTGGGAGGGGGAGAAAAAGGGATGGGATTTGGAGGTGGGATTGTCTTAGAGAATCCACGATTCATTACATTGTTTAATTTCTAACTTTTCTTTGATGATAGACCAATAATTTAAAATGTGAGACTCAAGGCCTGAAGACTGCAGCTGATGGTTTACAAAAAAAGAAAAAGTGCTGTAATAACTCAACGTCGCACAGCATCTTTCTCATGTTATGTGTGCCGCTCACTCCATAGATGCCGCCTGTATCAGGGAGGAAGACGATTGTATGGAGAAGTTTGACTCTGTTCACTAAACTATTACATCATATAAGAAAAATATGGCATTTGTCAGACATTTTAGCCAATTGCCCCACGATGCACTCCTGATCTTTCTTCATTCTCCTCATATCGTCAGACCTTTGTAACATAGATGCTTCCATATTTTTCTTATATGATGTAATAGTTTAGTGAACAGAGTCAAACTTCTCCATACAATCGTCTTCCTTCCGGTCAATTTTCACAGTTAGTCCAGCTTCCACAACATCAATTCGTTTATTTAAATTGCTCATTGAGTCAATAATTTTCTGATTCATGGAAGCATCTATGTTACAAAGGTCTGACGATATGAAGAGAATGAAGAAAGATCAGGAGTGCGTCGTGGGGCAATTGGCTAAAATGTCTGACAAATGCCTTGATTTGGAAGCACATTCAAGACTGCAGAATTTAAGAATAGTCGGAGTGACAGAGGGAAAGGAGGGGAGTGATCCTCGTGAGTTCGCTGCCAACTTACTTTAACAAGTACTCAACCTGCCCGTTGAACCGAAAATAGAAGTGGCACATCGGGTGCGAAGAGCACAATCAAGGCCAGGAGCCTCTCCACGGCAGATCATAGTGGAATTTCGTGACATTTCAACTTTGGAAAATATTATGAAATAAATCAAATACGTAAAGAATATGATGTTCGGGAATGAGACCATTAAGCTATTCAGAGAATATCCTCAAGAAATCATCAAAAAACGAGAACTGTTTTCAAAGACATGACAGATCCTGAAAGGAAATCAAAATGTAAGATATGGGATAATGTACCTGGCTAAAATGAGGATTACCTATAACGGTACTGAACATGCGTTTACTGACCCAGAAGAAGCATACAAACATGCTCAAAACATCGTAAAAGAGGCAGCTGATAAGTAAATCATTACGACTGCCAGGACAAGGCTTTTTATTCCATAGATATCGGCGGAGGGGAAGCTGAGAAATATGACTTTTTAAAAGACTAAGATGGTGCAGTTCCTCCACGTGCTGGTGTCTAGACATCTAATCTTCTTTGAAATGTAAACTCAAGGACATTCTTTGGTTCATCTCGAATGAAATATGGAAGAACAAGGGTACAAACGGACTTGAAAACAAACCTTTTGAATTAAAGTCTTTTAAAAATTTAACTCTACACTAACCCAGAAACGAATGAATTAACATAGTGATAGCATTACTATGAGAGGGGAAGGGAGGGCGAAATATAAGGTAATAGATTAATAACAGACTAAAAAAACTAACATATAATATATTAGGCTTCAGTTCTAATTATGCTTGGGAGGAGGTGAGAAGATTCAGGCCCTTGGCTCTGGTTAACCCCTTCCAACCAGCAGTTTATTATTACTGAATATGAAGCAAATTTAAAAACTGTTAGCATAAGTAAATGATAGATAATCTGAAGACTTAATTATATAAGAATTAATTAGATATATATATATATTGTAATTGTGATATATATAATTCGGATTTGAATTGGCCCCACCTCCCTTTTGCAAGATTTCTCGAGGGAGCGGAGCTAAATGTGTGTTAACAACAACGGAAGTCAACAAATTTGTAACTACCACCATTAGGTGGCTAATTTGTTACAGTGTCATTATTTTTAGACACTGTAATATCACTTTAAAAAAAAATGTTGTCACAATAATCACACTTTTTTGTCTTTTCGCTTAAGGACAATTTTAAAAGGGGTGTACCAACAGAATTTAATAGCGGCAAATGCTCCCTCAACACCCAGAAAACTGAGGTATTTGTTGCACTGTATGACTCAAAGGTACCAAAGTAATTTAAAATGCAAGATGATAAACAAAAGAAACTTGGAGGAATCACATTTTGTAGTTGGAATATAAGGGGTGTTAACGAACCAATTAAAGGGGGTAAGATTTTCACACAATTTAAATCGCTCATTTCAGACATAATCTTCTTGCAAGAAACACATCTGAAACTGCAAGCTCAGACTAGATTGAAGGCAAACTGGATAGGTCAAACATATCAGTCTTCATATATCTCTAAATCTAGTGGCACGGCAATTATTATTTGTAAAGGTATACCATTTAAATCAAAGAATATCATAACAGACAAGGAAGGGAGATATCTTATAGTTATCGGAGAGATTCATGCTACCCCAATTACCATGGTAAATATTTACGTGCCTAATTTTGATAACCCCCAATTTTTTAATAAAATCCTGAATATAATTTCGGAGTTTAATGATCAAAATGTGATAATTGGGGGAGATTTTAATTGCGTTTTAGATCCATACCTGGATAAATCCATCCAACAAAAGAGGGGTAACACAAAATCTAAAACTAGTGAACTAAATATATACATAAAAAACACAAATAGAACAGATGTTTGGAAGATCGCTAAACCAGCTGGAAGGGAATACTCATTCTATTCAACGGTACACAAAACCTATTCACATATTGACTATTTTTTAGTGGACACAAAATTAATTCCCTACACAATGAACCCAAAATATCATAACACCATCATTTCTGACCATTCCCCATTAACGTTTTTTTAAACTGGAAGGAATGCCTAATAAAAAATCATTTTGGAGGTTTAATCCTCAAATTCTATATGACCCCCAAGATGGTATATATTTAAAACAATAGATGGAACTTTTTCTCGAGACCAATGACACCCCAGACATCTTACCTGCTTTAATATGGGAATCTTTTAAAACATTTATCAGAGGATCTATAATTTAATATCAAGCTTTTCAAAATAAAAAGAATAAGAATGAACAAATGCAGTTAGAAGAACAAATTAGACAATTGGATCTAGATAATGCTAAAGAGCCAACTATAGATAAACATAATAAAATAACAATATTGAAATGTAAATTAAATAAAATATTATCAGCAAAAGTTATAAGATTATTTCAAATTACAAAACAGGAAAACTTTGAATTTGGTGATAAACCACATAAACGTTTGGCACGTCAACTGAAAAAATGGGAAAAAGATCATACAATTTTAAAGATTAAATCAGATAAAGGTGAATTGTTAACACTATCTAATGATATTCATAAAAGATTTGCTCAATTTTATCAAAATGTATATACCTCTAAAACGTCAGCAGATAGTACTAAAATTATAGAGTTCTTAGATAACTGTAATCTCCCAAAACTTAACCTGATTGAACAAGAGGAATTAGGAGCACAGATTTCAATTAAGGAAATAGAAGAAACAATGAACTCATTGAAGAATGGAAAAACACCAGGAACGGGTTTAGTAATGAATTTTATAAAATATTTTATGAGATAATTTCACCATGTTTACATATAATGTATACATATGCTTTCAAAGAACAAATATTACCAGAAACATTAGCGGAATCAACGATTACACTTATACCTAAAAAAGATAAAGATTTAGAAGATCCTAGTTCATACAGAGCCATTGCACTGTTAAATACAGATTAAAAAATACTAGCGTAAACATTAGCTAGAAGATTAAGTAAATATGTTAATAAATTAATAAATGTGGATCAAACGGGGTTTATACCCAAGAGATACTCATAATCTGAGACGTCTGTTTAATATAATGCATTCATATAAAACTGAAGAACAAGACTTATCAATTATTTCATTGGACGCAAAAAAAGCTTTCGATCAAGTGGAATGGGACTACATGGTTAAAGTATTGCAAACATTTTAAATGGGAGAGAATTTTATCTCATGGGTAAAACTATTATATGACAGGCCCACTGCTAGAATATTAACTAATAACATGTTGTCTCCGAAATTTCAATTATCCAGGGGCAATAGACTGAGATGCTCACTATCACCTCTGCTATTTGCTCTTGTAATAGAACCTCTAGCTGAAAACATTAGAACACATCCGAACATCCATGGTTATAATACAAAATGCTCAAATAACAAAATATCATTATACGCAGATGATGTACTACTGTACATCACAAAATCACAAATCAGTATACCAAATATATTAAATCTGATAGAGGAATTTGGATCATTTTCAGGATAGAGAATAAATTGGAATAAAAGTGAAATTAGGACGATAAAACTTCAAGACAACACATCTGCTAAAATTCCCTTTTAAAATCGCTACAGAAAAATTTAAATATTTGGGAATCGAAATTACCAGAAAATATAAATCTTTATTTAATGCAAACTATATGCCCCTACTTAACAAATTAAACACCCTGATTAAGTTTTGGAAAACTCTTCCGATGTCTTTAATAGGACGAATAAATGCTATAAAAATGATCTTCCTTCCACAAATTTTATATCTATTCCAATCAATACCAATATAGTTACCTAAAAAGTTTAAAAAAAAACTGGATTCTAATATCACAAATTTTATATGGGACTATCTCATAGAATTCAAAGAAGACATTTGTGCAAACCTAAAGAATTTGGTGGATTAACACTCCCTAATTTTTTGTATTATTATTGGTCAAAAATGTGATTCACCTGTTGGACAACTCTGCCCAACGGGTGGATTGGATAGTAATGGAGAGAGAGGACTGTGCCCCTTTTAATATAGGAGCGATCCTTCTCTCACCCACAAAACTGAATAATACAATATACAGTAAAAATCCAATTATTCATAGTACTATTAGAATTTGGACACAAATAAAATTAAATGATAAAATTTATCACTTCTCACCCCTATAGTTAATAATCCATTGTTTAAACCTTCTAGTATTGATAAATCATTTACATATTAGGAAATAATAGGAATTAAAATGTTTGGAGACATGTATGAAAATGGAAATTTCTTATCATTCCAACAACTACAACTTAAGTACAATCTGAGAAGTAATCAATATTTTAAATATTTTCAAATTCGTGATTATTTGAAAAAATATACACAAGAATAACAAAATTTGTCTCCAGACTTATTAGACGAAGCAATGCATATAAAGGCAGACTAAACTAATTTAATATCATACTTGTATAATATTATCCTAAATATAGAAATACCATCATCCGATAGAATTAGAAGAGATTGGGAACAAGAACTAGCTATAAAAATCTCGAAAGAGAGTTGGGATAAACACTTGCTATATGTGCACAAATGCTCGATCAATGTAGGACATATTCTAATCCAATTTAAAACCTTACACAGACTATATTATTCAAAAACTAAAATAAGTAATTTTTTTCCAAATGTCTCCCCAATTTGTGATAAATGTCTATCCCAAGAAGCAACCATAGCGCATTCCTTTGTTTTTTTGCATAGAAATCCAAAAATTCTGGAATGAAATCTGACATTTTTACAAAATCATTCAAAATAAAACTGAAACCGAATGCAGAATTGATTATTTTTGGAACAATGGAAGCCAGCTTTGAGCTGACTTCATTCCAAAAGAGCTTCCTTAATTATGGCTTAATAATGGCAAAAAAACGTATACTTAAATCTGGAAAAACACTCCCACACCAACGATAAAAATGTGGATTTCAAATATGTACGAAATGTTACACCTCGAAGATATGAGATTCCTCATAGCAGGCAAATTTCCAAATGATTTGGTCTCCATTTATCGACTTATTAAAAGCATAGGGTGCAACACAACTATGAAAATAAATGGTATCAGGACCTGATGAGGGGTGTGTAAAGATGCGAAGTAGGTACATCCCTTTTATCTTATTTTACTTTTTTATATTTTCTGTCTTCTATTTTTCTCTTTCTTTTCCTTTGGTTTTCTTTTTTATTCTTTCTTGTGTTTTACGCTTCTACGGGTTCTTCCTGATCACTCTCTCACGGACTTACTATATTATCTAACTTTCTCTATTCTTCTTCTTCTTCTTAAAGTTTAAAATAAGAAGTGGTACAGGAAATGTATTATGTTATTTTTGGCTTATATCATTGTAATGTACATTACTTCTAATAAATATATTTTTTAAAAAGATAGATAGATAGAGATAGAGAGAGATAGAGATTATAGAGATAGAGATGATAGAGAGAGAGATAGAGAAAGAGAGATAGAGATAGATATATAGATAGAGATAGAGATAGAGATAGAGATAGATTGTGTATTGTGTGTTCTTGTTTTTTATTGTACCACTGCTGGCAAGTTCATTTCACTGCACTTTATTGTGCACATGACGAATAAATCTGACTTGACTTGGACATAGAGATAGAGATAGAGATAGAGATAAAGATAGGGAGATAGAGATAGAGAGAGAGAGATAGGGAGAAAAGGATATAGCGAGATAAGAGAGATAAGAGATGGAGAGATAAGAGAGATAAGAGAGATATGAGAGATAAGAGAGATAAGAGAGATAAGAGAGATAAGAGAGATAAGAGAGATGGGAGAGATGGGAGAGATGGGAGAGATGGGAGAGATGGGAGAGATGGAGAGATGGAGAGATGGAGAGATGGAGAGATGGAGAGATGGATAGATGGATAGATGGATAGATGGATAGAGCATGGAAACAGGCCCAATGTCAATGTGCCCCTGCCAAGCAAAAAGGCCCATCTATGCTTATCCCACCTGCCCACATTTGGCCCACATCCCTTTAAACCTTTCCTAACCATGTACCTGTCCAAATGTAAGAAATGTTGTTGTGGTAATATGTTATTATTCTCCTGCCAAAAATACTTTAAAAATCTGTTTCACAGGTAATGATTTTTTAACCTATGTGGCTTTTATTTTGTAGGTAACATGGCAGCTAATTTACAAAGAGAAATGTACTATTACTATCAATGATATTAACAACCAGTTAGTTTATAATAGTAGATGGGGCATTTGGGATAAAATATTTATTTTAATTCATGCATGACATTTATTTGCCCCTTAGACCGACCAAATGATGTAAAATCTAACTGAAGACTACCTGAATTAGGGTTGGTGGTGCACTTATGTGTCAAGGATCTGAATTACCAGAGAAGTGTAAATGAGCCAAGCTGATTCTCAAAGATCCAACTGGCTTTTAAAAATGGTTTACATCATTAATCCTAATTAAAATTCAAATCCAAAAGATGGCTAATCAATGTGCTAATCCACTCTACACTGAGGCCAGACCCTAAGAACCAACAAATATTGTCAAATAAAATAAGCTCTTCATATAATACTTATTTATTCATTCACTGGATGTGGACATTGCTGGCAATATTGGGTGTTTACTTGCCTTGTAATGAGATACAGAAACAGATAAGGCGACCTAATTTGAGAGTTTAGAAGAGTTTGCCTTCGTCTCATACTCGCAGCATGGTCGACACGAGGTCCTAGGAGGTCTTTGTAACTCTCCTTCATGCTCGAGAATAGTCCCCTGCGTACTCGAGGCCTCAGTTTGGTTGAGGCATTTTTTTTAGCATGCTGAAAATTGTCCGCGAGTAAAAAAAGGTCGCCATGGAAAAAAATCGATATTTCTTTTACTCGTAGGTTTAGTCGTAGTAGGTCGGCATGTTATTCATACGCAATCGAAGGTAATCGAGGGTAGTCAAAGGTAGTCAAAGCTAGCAATAGATAGTGTTAGTATAGTCGAAGGTAGCTGAAGGCGGTCGTATTCACTCTCCACTATTCTTTGTCCAATTTTCCCAAAGCTAGTCGCAGCTAGTCGAAGCTAGTTTTCAACATAGTCGAAGGAGGTTGAAGGAGATTGAAGGATGTCTTCTACATAGTCGAAGGAGGTCTCCAACATATTCGTAGGATATTCTCTACATAGTTGAGGAAGGCCGAAGGAGATGTTCCACTTCTGTGATACAACACGACCATGACACTTTTTCATACTCTCCTAAACTCTTCGACACTCACAAATTATGTCCCGCAGTGGCAGGCCCTTTAAAGAGTCATTCAGCATAGAAACAGGCCCTTTGGCTCAACTTGCCCATGCTGACCAAAATGCCCATATACACTAGTCCCACATACCCCCTTTTGGACCATATTCCTCTAAACGTTTCCCAGCAATGTACCTGTCCAAATGCTTCTTAAATGTTGTCATAGTACCTGCCTCAACTAATCCTCAGGTAGCTCATTCCAAATACACACCACCCTCTGAATGAAATAGTTTCCCCTCAGATTCCTATTACATCTTTCCCCTTTCACCTGAAACCTATGTCCTCTGGTTCTTGATTCCCCTATTTTGGGAAATAGACTGTGCATTCAACCTATCTAGTCCCCTCAGAACTCTATACACCTCTATAAGTTCACCCCTCATCCTCCTGCGTTCAAGGAATAAAGTCCTAACATGGCCAACTTCTCCTTGTTGCTCAGGCCCTCGAGTCCTGGCAACATCCTTGTAAATCTTCTCTGTACTCTTTCCAGTTTAATAACATCCTTCCTATAGCAGGGTGACCAACATTGAAGTCAATTACTCCAAATTCAGCCTCACCAATGTCTTACATAGATACAAAGTGCTGGAGTAACTCAGCAGGTCAAGCAGTATCTCTGGACAAAAAGGATGGGTGGCGTTTCGAATAAATGGGAACTTTTACACTAGTTCCACCTGCCTACATTTGGCCCATATCCCTATAAACCTATCATATCCATATACCTGTCTAAACGTTTCTTAAACATTGCGATAGTACCTACCTCATTTACCTCCTCTGACAGCTCGTTCCATACACCCACCACCCTTTGTGTAAAAAAAAGTTACCCCTCTGGTTCCATTAAAAATATCCCCTTCACCTTAAACCCATGTCCTCAGGTTTTTAATTCCCCAATTCTGGCAAGAGACTCTGTGCGTTTACCCCATGAATTCCTCTCATGATTTTGTACATGGATCTATTCCTCTCACAGAATTATTTAGTACCCACTACCTACTTCATTGAGATAACTTCCCTTTCAACCCTTTCATGAGCCTAGTGCTGCTGAAGTCCTCGTTTTCATTTCTTCCTGACTATTGCCCTTTCTTCCTGTGCTCTTCCAACATGCATCTGCTTTTATATTCATATGGATAAAGGCCAGCTATGAACTGCCTTAGTCACAGACTCCTGACCCTCTCCACCTTTGAGCAGTGGGTTTCTGTTGATGAGTATCCTATCGTCAGTCAGAGGGATCGGTAACACACCCGAAGGCTCATCGGTCGGTGGGATCGGGAGGCAGCTAGAGATGTCGGACATGAGGAGTGGGCCGCTAGGAGAATGAACTGGGATAATGCCTCCAGCGCCTTCAAGGTTGGTTGCAGGAGGCACCCCTGGGACACAAAGATGGCCGGGCGAGGAGAGGAGAGGGACTTCAGTTTACGGAAACTGCTCCAGTACATTGAGCGTGCGGGCCGACCGTAATTTGGACTTTGAATAAAGGTTCCAGAAAATGTTGCCACCAGCATGAGTAATAGATGCAAAAATAATTTCACTGTGCAGTTGCATATGTGACAAATAAAGCACCGTTGATATCGGGAGCTTTGAAAGCCCTTGGAAGATTTGACAATTGGCAATGCTGAGGGTCATGGTCCAGATAGCTCTCAAAGATACAATGTTGTTTTATGAAGAGGTAGACCTTGATGACTAAAGGTTCTAAGCTAGGTAGGACATTCCCATTTTTGTCTGGGATAGGTTCGGGTAGAAGGACAATATAAGCATATCTTGATAATGTATTTATCACAGTGAGTTGGTCCACAGAGGGATGAGTTGGCTGATCACCAGCAATATGTTGCAGCCCAATATTAAACCGAAAAGAACATGTTGACACAGCCATTCAGACATACCCATCTAGATGGGTGGACAAAAATGCTGTTGAAACTCAGCGGGTGAGGCAGCATCTATGGAGCGAAGGAATAGGTGACGTTTCGGGTCGAGATCCTTCATCCTCATCATCTCTGCTTTAAAAATATCCATTGACCTGGCCCCCATCTGGATGGGTAGTCAGATGTAATCTATACCTCCTCCCTCTACCTCATTCAGAGACACTGACAGTTCTTTCAGATGAGGCAGAGGTTCACTTGCACCTCCTCCAACCTTCTCTACTGTATCCGCTATTCCAGGAGTGGACCTATATATCGGTTAGACCAAGTGGAGACTAGGCGATCATTTTGCTGAACACCCTTCACTTAGTCCGCCTTGGTCTACATGATCTCCCGGTTGCCAAACACTTTAACTCCCCTTCCCATTTCCATATTGACCTTTCTGACCTGGGCGTCCTCCACTGTCAGAGTGAGGTAAAGTGCAAATTGGAGGAACAGCACCTCATATTTCATTTGGGCAGCGGTGTGAATATCGATTGCTCTATTTTCAAGTAACCCTTGCATTCCCTCTCTCTACATCCCTCTCCCACCCTAGTCCTTTTACTAGTTTCACTGCCATTCTGCTTAGTTTCACTGTTCCACTCTTTTCCGCAGCCAACAATGGACCATTGTGGGCTCCACCTTTCCTTGATCATTGATGCTGGCTTTGATTTGTTCTTTTCATACCTTTCATTAATTTGTACATTTTCATACCTCCAGTTTCCCTCTCCCCTGACTCACAGTCTGAAGAAGGGCCTCAACCCGAAACATCACCAATTCCGTTTCTCCAGAAATACTGCCTGCCCCGCTGAGTTAGTCCAGAATTTTGTGTTTATCTTCAGTGTCTGCAGTTCCAGCATCTGCAGTTCCTTCCTACCGATTTAATTACCGTTCTATCTTGTCCATGCATCTCTTCACATTTCTACAACATCCACCAGGAATTAAAATAAATAAATTTCTCCAGTGAAAATAAATTAAGGTGTCATCCAGTAAAAAAAAGATATACCTGTCCATCAGGTTAAATAAATCTGTGCACATCCCCAATCATCTGAGATAAAGAGATGTCCATCTGTCTTTCAATCAGATAAGCTGTGGGGGCCAAGTCAATGGATATTTTTAAAGCAGCGATAGATAGATTTTTGATTAGTATGGGTGTCAGTGGTTATGAAGAGAAGGCAGGAGAATGGGGTTGGGAGAGAGTGATAGATAAAGTAAAACCATTTCCTAATCCTTAATAAACCTAATTCTCTACATCGGTTAAACTTAAGTTTGTGGATGGCACTAAAATGGGTGGCATCGTAGATAGTGAAGATGGTTATCAAAAATTATAGTAGGATCTTGATCAGTTGGGCCAGTAGGTTGAGGAAAAATAATGATAATGGAGTCAAATGCAGATATGTGCAGAGGTTTTGCATTTTGGAATGTTAGGGCCCTGGGGATTGTTATAGAACAGAGGGGTCTGCGAGTGCAGGTACATCGTTCCCTGAAAGTGCCTTTGCAGGTAGATAGGGTGGTCAAGAAGGCTTTTGGTACATTGGTCTTCATCAGTCAGGGTATTGAGTATAGAATAGACACAAAATGCCGGAATAACTCAGCAGATCAGGCAGTATCTCTGGATAAAAGTATGGGTGACGTTTTGGGTCAGAACCCCATCTTCAGACTTGAAACGTCATCTATCCATGTAGGTCAGAGATGCTGCCCGACCCGCTGCGGTTCACCAGCATTTGTGCCTTTCTTTGTTAACCAGCGTCTGCAGTTTCTTGTGTCTACTGTCGTTTAACTTTATATCTAAATGTAACCTGTGACTTTGATGCCTGATTCTAGTCATGCTCCCTTTCCCACTTGAACAAAAACATCCTCCACACATTCAATCTTTCTGGCTCTGTCAGAATTTTGTAAGTTGTCAAGAAACACTCTCTCATACCCTTGGGCTCTATATTTAGAAAATAGATTTATTGCACCTAATCTTTCCTTTTGGAAAAGCTCTTCCATCACTGGACTGTCTGCTGAGTGTGTACCGCTCTACCTCTATGGCAGTATGTGAGATATACGGAGACTAAACGGTACACAACACTCCACAACACCGCAACGGTACACGGAATAACTGTGGCTTACAACGCCAAGGCTCTGTGAAGGAGGACAACAGTCTAGGGGCCTTCTGCTGCTGGACATTGGGGGTAGGGTCACATGGAGACATCCTTCAAACGAGGGAAGGGATAGCACCCCAGGGGACCACACGAGTGTCAAGGATTCCGGGTATAATTACCGTTTTTGGAAACACAATCAAATATAACGCTAGCAAATGTATGTGGAGCCGTGGAAAATGTCGGAGAAATTCTGCACAGTTCCTGTATTGTATGTTTGATCCTGAAGTTCTTGTATTGTATGTTTGATCCTGAATAACTAAATAGAAACAAAATGCTGGAGTAACTCAGTGGGACAGGCAGCATCTCCGGAGAGAAGGAATGTGTGACTATTCGGGTCGAGATCCTTCTTCAGACAAATTTAACCTTTGTTTCTTTACTCAGTCCTCTTGCAGTGAAAGATTATTTTAAAACGATACAGCATGAAACAGGCCCTTCAGCCCATCGAGTAACACTGCGCATTAATCACCCCTTCACACTATTCTATGTTATCCCACTTTCCCATCCACTCCTACACACTAGGGGAAATTTCACAGAGGTAGATTAACCTACAAACCCGCACGTCTATGTCATGTGGGAGGAAACCAGAATATCTGGAGGAAATCCACCGGGAGAACGTGCAAACTCCGCACAGACAGCATAGGACATTTAGTAGAAGTGCTTTTTGGAGGCCATCGATAAGAATGTAAAGTTTCAAGTGAATGATTTTTATACAGCACCTGATTTCTATTCTTAAGCCCAACAGATGTACCAGATTTTTATAACAGTTGAGGAAAGAAAAAAAGGGCGCACTATAAAGTGTCCATTGTCTTGAAATCACCAACATTTTGGAGGGAAGGTTAACTGATGATTCATTAGATTCAAATTATAATATAATTCAGGAAGGTAGATGTAATCCATGACACTTCTTTGTTATGTTTTAATACCCTTATTTGCAAGACTCATTTGTGAGCCTTTCTATGGAGAAAATAGCTTCACCAGCACATAGAATATTTAAAATAGGATTGGCGATTGAGCCAAATCTCAACACATTGATAGCAGAACACCAGAATCAATCGGCTCATTAATTCATATTTCATGATTTTCTTAGAATAGTTTGATACTTTATGACAATATAAATGCTAATTGGAATATTGAATAAGAAAAATTACAATTTAACACTTATTTGGTACTTTATTTCAAATTTCGAAAATGTCAATTCAGCAGTTCAGTGGAAATTGAAACATACGTTAATTTTTCTTTGGATTCTATTTGTGTGCCTCCAATTCTGAGGCTTAAGATACATTTTAATATCTCCTGGTTTTCAGCTTAGAGACCAATTTCCTCAATGCTCACTTGTTATTGCGTGTGAAGTAAAAATATTCAATGCAGATAGGAAATGGCATAGACTTAACCGATTAAAATATATAAACAGCAGGAAGAAACTTGACAACAAATTTAATGAATCAGTTTAAAAGCTGACTTCTTTCAGTCTAGTTTTTCTATTGCCCACGAAAGGTCCTTATCACAATTACATAGGGAAGTCCTGGATAAGGTTGGTATTATTGATTACCCCACATGCCTAGTAATGTTGGCATTCCTTCCTTTGGCTTTTTCATACATCTCATATGTGGACTCATTTGCGGTATTAAATCCATTCATAATTTTAAAGCCCCTCTCTCTTTCTGATTGACCAGAATGCTGCCTGGATTTGAAGGTTTCAGCTATAAGGAGAGGATGAGTAGATTTGGATTGTTTTCTCTGGAACATTGGAGGTTGAGGTGAGACTTGATAGAAGTATATAAAATTACGAGAGGCATAGACAGTCAGAACGTGTTACCCAGGGTGGAAAGGTCTAACACTGGAGGGCATAGCGAAAAGATGAAAGGGGAAAAGTTTACTGGAGATGTGTGGGGCACGTATTTTAAATAGAGCGGTGGGGGCCTGGAACATATTGCCAGGGGTGGTGGTGGATGCAGATACGATAGATGGCAGATGGTAGTGGTGGTGTTTAAGAGACTTTTGGATAGGCATGTGGAAGTGCAGGGAATAGAGGGATATGGATCATGTACAGACAGATGGGATCAGTTTAACTTGGCATCATGTTCCGTGCAAACTGTGGGCCGAAGGGACCAGTTCCTGTACTGTACTGTTCTATCTTGTTCTTTGCTCCATGTTCTATTTCCTGTTTGAGAGCAGAGATACACACTGCTGAACTATTCCTGAGGCTTGGCTAATATCTCGTTACATATATTGAAACGTGCAGACCATTTCAGTTCATCTATTAATACAAGAATGATGCTGACGTTTGATGAGTACAAATGCATGGGCTGTTGTCTTGTCTTGTAAATACCCATATTCAACAGCACAATCCTTTGTGCTTTCAACCACAGTGAGATTTGTTTTCCTTTATCCTGATAGACATAAATATAATCTCCAGTAAAATTCAATAAATTGAATTGTTTTAGAAACTGAATTCGTTTATTACATTTTTCTCTATTTTCTGCAGACATCATGTAACACAAATTCTACAAGGTCCACAAATGGCACAGTGGTGAAGCTAGCATTGCCTGCAATGCAAGAGGCCAATCTAAGTCTAGCCAACCAATCCCTGTAGCTGAAACTCTCGAATCCAAGCCACATTCTGGTAAACCTCCTCTGCACTCTCTCCAAAGCTTCAACATTTCCTGTAACGGGATGACCAAAACTGCACACAATATTCCAAATTATGCCTAATCTCAGATACATTGCATTATTTTCATATATTTTCTGAATATCTCAGTATTCAAGAACAAAGGGAAACTGAGAGCTTAAACTGAATGATACATTTGTTTTAATAAATCGACACTAAATCTTTGTTAAAAATGTTCTTGCACTTCACTTTTCATCATTCACAAAGTTTATTTTTAAAAAAATGATTTGCAAAGTTAAAGACACGTTATCTAGATGGCTCACGTTATCTACATTCATTATGAAATTTCTGAAAGTAAAGTTCCTCAAAAATTGGAATTCTAAGGCTGGACTGGTAAAGGGAAGCTTAACTCCATCACAAATTCAGGTGCACTCTATATCTATTTTTTTGACAAATTGAATGATAATCACCCTCTTTGTTATAGAGTCATGCAGTGTGGAATCAGGTTCTTCAGCCCAACTTGCCCACACCTACCAACATAGAGAATAGAAAATAATGTATTTTATTGTCATTCAAACAGACAAGGTTTGAACGAAATTGCATTCCTACAGTCATGACATGTCCCATCTACACTATTCCCACCTGCCTGCATATGGTCCATATCTCTCTGAACCTGTCCTATCAATGTACCTACCTAAATTAATCTTAAAACGTTGTGGTAGTATAGTATCATTTTGTAGTGGGCATTTTTTACACCTGCCAAAATATAAAGCTGAAAAATTATTTCCATTCTTGTTTTCACATTTTGTTCTTAGAAAGGACAGTTTGCTGAAAAATGTTGATGTGACTCACTGCATCTCCCATTAAAATC
Source organism: Okamejei kenojei (assembly GCA_035221665.1). NCBI lineage: Eukaryota > Metazoa > Chordata > Chondrichthyes > Rajiformes > Rajidae > Okamejei > Okamejei kenojei. The sequence continues at coordinate 26,885,072 of CM069154.1, read as the reverse complement.
AATACAAGTTGATTAACTTCCAGCAGACCTTTAGAAGAACAACTGCCTGGTAATTCACCTCCATTAGTATTTTGAGATGCCAGTGAATATGCATGCGGCACTGCTTTTAACATTTAGTTCCATTCAAGTCAGGAGAACAAAAGTACCGTCTACTATATTAGCTAATGGAAGACAACTTTCTAACTTCTTGTACTTGGACAATACATTCCAGAACTGCACCAGATTAATTTATTTTATCAAATTGAGCAACTGTTCCCCATAGACCTTTCATTTTCAACAAGGCAAGAAAGGACAACATAAATAAGCAAACATTGCGAATAATCAAACAAATACTTTTTTTGCTATGTCTTCTTAGGTTTATGTAAAGGTGTGAAAATAGGAAAGTAGGATAGAAATTAATACATTTTGAATAATTTATCAATGAATATTCATGTCCTTAGCACAGTTGCTCATAAAACAACATTTCAAAAGAGGCAATCGTATTGGAAAACCATCTGAAGAATAGAACAGGGTGTTCTCCACTGCTCATAATCAACAACATCAATCTATTAGATCATGTCCCAACAAAACTCTGGAGGTAATCACCTTGATTTACAAGTTTCCCAAATGCTTGGGACGCTCCGTAAAATGGATGGCAATTTGGTTTTGCCTTGTATTTTTAAGTGCATGGGATTTGAATTGCATTCTGGACAGGGCCAAACCTACTGTGGTAAGCACACACCAGCAGGCTAAAGTTAAGTCCAGAAACACATGTTTATTTCTGGGGCACAATATGGCAGGCATGAATGTAGCAACTAGAAGTGTCCCTTGTGTTATGCAACAGTTGCCGTGTGCATTGCATTATTATTTCCCTATAATTTGGTGCACCAACCAGGCAGAGAAGCAACATCACTGCCCGTGCAATGTTTCCAGGGCATTAGTTCATGTCATAAGAGCAATAGGCCATTCGGCACATCGAGTCTACACCGTCGTTCAGTCATGGCTGATCTATCTAACCCTTTCAACCCCATTCTCCTGCCTTGTCCTGATATCCCTTGACACCCTTACCAATCAAGAATCTATCAATCTCTGCCATAAAAATTATACATTGATGGCCTTCACAGCCTTTTGTGGCAATGAATTCCACAGATTCACCACCTTCCGACTAAAGAAATCCCTCCTCATCACCATTCTAAAGGTACATCCTTTTATTCTGAGGCTATGGCCTCTAGTCCGAGACTCTCCCACTAGTGGAAACATCCTCTCCATATCCATTTTATCCAGGCCTTTCACTGTTTGGTAAGTTTCAGTGAGGTCTCCCCTCATCTTTCTAAACTTCAGGGAGTACAGGCCCTGTGCCGTTAAACACTCATCATATACTCATCATACCCAATCTTTCCTGGGATCATTCTCGTAAACCTGCTCTTGACCTTCTCCAACAACAGCACATCCCTCCTCAGATATCGTGCCCAAAACTACTCACAATACCGCAAATGTGGTCTGACCAAAGCCTTCTGATATATCTGATAAATGCCTTCAGATAAATATCTAGGTAACGTAGAAGGTAAGTCACACATGAAGGACCTCATTGAAACTTATCGAGTAGTGAAAGACCTGTATAGAGTGGATGTGGAGAGGATGGGGTTTCCATTAGTAGGAGAGTCTTGAACCAGAGGGCATAGCCTCAGAATACAAGGACGTACCTATAGCAAGGGGATGAGCAGGAATTTTTTTAGATGGATCTGTGGAATTCATTGCTGCAGATGCCCATGGAGGCCTAATCATTGGGTATTGGGTGCCAAGGGTTATGGGGAGAAGGCAGGAGAAAGGGGTTGAGAAGAAAAAATCAGCTATGACTGCCTGGCGGAGCAGACTCAATGGACCAAATGGCCTACTTCTGCTCCCATGACTTATGAACTTATGTTGTGGGACACTCTGGAACAGGATGATGGTAGAGCAGAATCTGAATCTGGTTATAAGTACTTTGGACAACAGGGAAGATTGTTCTGGGTCTTGGAGCAGTTTAATGCAATCTCCGTGGAAAGGTGGAAATAGGAAAATTGGGAAAAACAAGTAATCGCGATTCCTGATTTTTCTATCAAGAAATCCACCATTAGGATTCTCCGATGCCGGCCAATCTTTCAGATTTATAATTATCACCATTAATTGAAATAATTGCATATCATTGTTATCTGTCAGATGCAGCATAAAGACTTGCAGAAATAGTGGGTACTTACTTTTTCCGCAGACTGAGCAGTCCCAAAAAATATTGGAATGAAGGCCAACCAGACAATGCAGGTGGTATACATGGTAAATCCAATAGGCTTGGCCTCATTGAAGGTCTCTGGAACCCCTCTGGTTTTGATGGCATACACGGTACAGGTGACCATGAGGAGCATGCTATATCCAAGTAAACAGATGAGGGAGAGATCGGAAATATCGCACTTGAGGATCCCACGAGCAAACTGCGGATTGGCAGTCTTTTGGTCGTCGTAGTCGATGTAGGAGTGGGGTGGGTCGGCAATGAACCAGATGCACACTCCCAGCAGTTGGACGGAGGTAAAGCTGAAAGTTATCATGAGCTGCGAGGCTGGACTAATAAACCTGGGGGCACTGACCGACTTCTTGCCTTGCTCGAATATCCGATATATCCTGTTGGTCTTGGTGAGCAGAGCCGCGTAGCTGATACTCATTCCCAGCCCAAGGAAGATGCGTCGCATGGAGCAGACGATCACGTCAGGCTCTGCTATCATCAGGAAGGTAATAGCGTAACAGAGGAAAATCCCGGTCAGAAGCACATAACTCAATTCCCGTCCGGATGCCTTGACTATGGGTGTGTCGTTGTAACGTATGAAGGTGACGACGACAAACAGTGTGGCGATGATCCCAATAATTGCAAAAAACACAGGCGCAACTGCCCAGGGGGAGTACCATTCCAGTTTCACTATGGGAATTGGGTGGCATTCTGTGTGGTTCTCATTGGGTCTCATGTCAAAGTGGCAGACCTTACAATTGTACTTATCCACCTGGTATTGGTAGCCATCACACAGTTCACAGTGCCAGCAACAAGGAATGCCCTTAACAATCTTCTTTCTCTCGCCTGGTTTACACGGGAGGCTGCAAATTGACACCGGGATTTGTCGGGAACTGGAGGGCCATTTCATTGAACGAGTCTGAAACGGGAAAACAAAGCCAATTATTCAATCCATTTGTGACCATGTTGTAAATATAGTTTAGTTGGGTTTACTTTATTGTCACGAGTAACGAGGCACAGTGAAAAGCTTTTGCTGCGTGTTAACCAGTCAGCGGAAAGACAATACATAATTACAATCGACTCATTTACAGTGTATAGATACTGGGAGTAACGTTTAGTGCAAGCCGATCAAAGATAGTCCAAGGGTCTCAAATGAGGTAGATAGTAGTTCAGGACTGCTCCCTAGTTGTGCTAACTGTCCCTGAATCTGGGCGTGTGCATTTGCACACTTCTATACCTTTTGCTCGATGTGAGAAGGGAGAAGTGGCCAGGTTGTCCTTGATTTGCATAAAGCTTTAAATTTTAGATTTACTGCTTATTTGTTTTGTTCTGTGTTCTCTATCACATGTGTTTTAGAAGCTGTGTTGTCCTGCGATTAAAATGGAAGTATTTCTCAATATTTCTCCTTTTTCAAATCTTGCATAAGTTTAATGTTGTCTCCCTTATTTTTGTATTTTATAGCTAGTGAATCTCAAACATTGTTCACATGTGCTTGGTATAGTAAAACAAGTCTGCTTGGAAACCAGATTATTGTGCCAATAGCAATAATTTTAATGTATCTTTAATATCATGAATTCAGTAGACGATGAGAGACAAAATTTAGCTTTTTAGTTTTTGAGATGCAGCTTTGAACCAGGCCCTTCAGCCACTGAGTCCATGCCGACCATCGATCACCCGCTCGCCCTTGTTCTATGTTACGTCACTTTCTCATCCATGCCCTAAACGCCAGGGGCAATTTAGCAGCGAGCAATTAACCTACAAACTCGACTTCTTCGGGTTGTGGGAGGAAACCGGAACACACAGAGGAAACCCACGTGGTTACACGGAGAACGTGCAAACTCCACACTGCCAGCAACCTGGCTTTCTGGCATTGTAAGGCAGCAGCTCTACCAGCTGTGGCATATGGTAGTTAAAATTTTAGAAATTGGAAACCTCTCCTCTCAACGTCAGTCATCTTGTTATGGAAACACAAGGGAAAATTGTTTGGCCACTATCCTTTCTTACCAATGGATCCTGAAGTTACAAATAAATCACAACCTTCTTGCTAGCCCAGTCATTAGTGCTTTGTAGTGTGGTGAACATAATTTGAAAAAAAGTTGCAAATCGATACTTGTTTTTAGTCCTGCGCCTGACTTACTGTTGTGACATATCAGTTATTACAGTTCGACATATAACACATTGTTACAGATGCCAAGCAGTTTTACAAGAAAAACTTAAGTTCCTGTCTTCCACATGGAACCTGAACATGCCAGTGAATCTAACTTCATGGAGTCTTACAGCACGGAAACAGGCCCTTTGGCCCAACTTGCTCATGACGACCAAGATGCCCCATCTACACTTGACCCATCTACCTGCCTTTGGCCCATATCCCTCTAAACCTTTCCAATCCATGTACCTGACCAAATGTATTTTAAATGTTGTCATAGTATCTGCCTCAACCTCTCCTCTGGCAGCTGTTCCACACACTCACTCACTCAGTGCAAGAAAGTGGCCCCTCAAGTTTGTATTAAATCCTTCCCCTCTCACCTTAAACCTACGTCCCCTGGTTCTTGATTCCCCTACTCTGGGTAAAAGACTCGGTGCATCCACCCTACTTGTTCCCCTCTTTATCTTGAGGTGATCGTGTACACCTCTACAAGATCACCCCTGATCCTCCAAAGAATAATGTCCTAGCCTGCCTCATCTCTCCCGCAGGTCCTAACAACATCCTCGTAATTCTTCTTTGCACCCTACCAGCTTAATGACATCTTTCCCACAGCAAAATGATCAAAACTGAACACAATATTCCAAATGTGGTAAAGAGCTGCAATTACCCGGAATTAACCAATGCTATGACGGGAGATTGTGCAGCAGAGTTTCTGCTTCCAGCATGATATGGCAGTTAACATGCACTTGCTGGCCAGAGATGCACGGACACTGCACACAGTACAGAAATACTCTCTTGCAGCCTTAAACAAAATTGACCAGACCTCGAGACCTAGTTTCGATCCCGACTACGGATGCTGGCTGTACGGAGTTTGCTCGTTCTCCCTGTGATCCATGTGGTTTTTCTCCGGGTGCTCAGGTTTACTCCCACACTTCAAAGACGTACAGGTTTGTAGGTTAATTGGTTTTGATATAATTGTAAATTGTCCCTCGTGTGTGTTGGATAATGTTAGCATTTGGGGATTACTGTTTGGCGCGGACTCAGTAGGTCTAGATATAAAATAGCTTTTTTATAATTGAGGGCCATCTGACTGGCCACTGATAGTGTTGTACTTATGTTGAACCTTTCACTGCCAGCAACACAGCTCCGCTTGACTGACTCTCAGCAACACAGTTGGTCATCTGTTGTAGTTAACAGACTGATATGTCACCATCCGCAGCTTGGAATGGCCCAGACTGTTGCCTTTGGTCTTGTATGATTTATGTATAGTATAGTTTTACTGGATTGTCTGCAACACAAAATAATTCTTTGTACCTAGGGTGCACACGACAATTAAGTCCTATTGAACGTCAATAGGGCCTGTTTCTATGCTGTATGACTCTGCGATTCTACGCCGAAGGAAAAGTAATTGTGATCTCCAAACTGGATGTTGATTTAAATTTAGGGTATCGGTAAGGCTCAGACATCATCCCTTCAGCTGGCTGATCATTTGACAGGGCTCATTGCCAGTGCTGAGGGAGTTTTGTACAGCACCTGGTCTGTTAATGCCGCACTGCCTTTGAACATAATGTGCATCTGCCCCTCTGGCACTGCACTACAGAAAAATTGGACGGATAGCATTCAATTTCCGCAGGCAGCCTCCTTATCTACTGCCAGAATCCCAACAAAGGAGCAATGGAATCCCCGGAGAAATGGCTGAAAAAACATTTTCTGAATTAAAAGATATGCACAACTCCTGTAATATTTTAATAAATTCTAATATTGAGAAGAGTACGGTGATCATTACTGTCGACCTCTGATTCTATTGCTCCTGCCTTTGGCAGTAGATAAGGTACCTATTGTAATCAAAGACACAAAGTGCGGGAGAAACTCAGCAGGTCAGGCAGCATTTCTGGAGAGCATGGATAGGTGACATTTTGGGTCAGGACCCTTTTTCAGACTGATCCTTCTTCTTCTGTAGGGTCACGATACGAAACGTCACCTATCCATCTTCTACGGAGATGCTGCCTGACCCGTTGCATTACTCCAGCACTGTGTGTCTTTTTATGGAAACCAAGCATCTGCTGTTCCTTGTTTCTACCTGTTGTAAGTAGCCAGGAGCTAGAATACTGAATTTCAATCAGGGACCAATGTAGTCAATTGGACCCCAATGACATATTCTAACTAGAAGGTAGACAAAAATTCTGGAGAAACTCAGCGGGTGCAGCAGCATCATTGGCGTGAAGGAAATAGGCAACGTTTCGGCCCAAAACTTTGCCTATTTCCTTCGCTCCATAGATGCTGCCGCACGCGCTGAGTTTCTCCAGCATTTTTGTCTACCTTCGATTTTCCAGCATCTGCAGGTCCTTCTTGAACAATACTCTTACTAGAAACTAGGAACTGCAGATGCTGGTTTATGAAAATAAAACACAAAGTGCTGGAGAAACTCAGTGGGTCAGGCCGTCTGACCAGAACCCACTGTCTCCTTTTAAATATGCACAATGCTTCTCTGGTTCTGCAATCGGTCACAGAACAGGCTTTGAAACACAACAGGAATTCATAAATACACAAAAAATAACTTCACACGGCAATACATTCTCTTCCCCATCCAGTAGCCACGATCTATTCCCCCAGCGGATGTACCACAAATCCAGATTAATGGACTCTATAATCTAGTTCACAGCATAGTTAATTTTGACTATACAAATTAACTTAGTATCAAAGCGTATTTGCTATTAAACAAATTGCATTATTTTTGATGTATACCATGTCAACTTGGCTGCACACAGCTTGTCAACAGTGCAGTGGAAAATAGTTGTGGAATATAAAGCCACACGGAGTGAGATGGTCATCAGAATTCATTTACACAGAGGAGTACAGGTACATAGTTCCTTGAAGGTGGCAGTTGAAGGAACAGAAGGTCATGTTGCAGTTATGTAAGACGTGATGAGGCCGCATTTAGAGTATTGTGTTCAGTTCTGGGTACCACGTTGTAGAAAAGATGTGGTCAAGTTGGAAAGCGTACAGAGAAGATTTACGAGGATGTTGCCAGGACTCGAGGGTCTGGGGTGCTACAGTGAGAGGTTGAGCAGGCTAGGACTCCGTTCCTTGGAGCACAGGAGGATGCGGGATAATCTTAGAGAGGTGTATACAATCATGAGAGGAATAGATCAGGTAAACGCACAGTCTCTTGCCCAGAATAGGGGGATCGAGAGCCAGATAGGTTTAAGGTGAAGGGGAAAAGGTTTAATATGAATCTGAGGGATAGCTTTTTCACACAAAAGGTGGTGAATGTATGGAACGAGCTGCCAGGGGAAGTAGTTGAGGCAGGGACTATTGCAACATTTAAGGAACAATTAGACAGGAACATGGATAGGATAGATTTCGAGGAATATGGGCCAAATGCGGGCACATGGGACTCGTGTAGATGGGACATGTTGGTCGGTGTGGGCAAGTTGGGCTGAAGGGCCTGTGTCCACACTGTATGACTCTCTCTATGACTCTATGTTGAAGACCTTTTTGTAATCCATTGCTGAGTCACTGGTCAGCACGTACTCAGCAGGCCAAATGGACTGATTCCACACTGCATCTCTAAACAATCTAATCTAATCCATCCCGACACTGTCGAATAATACTGTGTTTCATTAAGTGACCTGTTGGGATCTAAAACATGTTGAATTCCAGCATTTTAACAACAATAGAAGTGGCATTAGCTGGTCTGCATCCTTTTGTTTTCTTCTGAATTTATTTCATAACATTTATTAACTTCCAATTCACATTGGATTGGTTCCAAAATTTCACTACACCGCTTAACATTTTATATAAATTTATTGTTAATATTTCCCTATAATCTTTCTTTATTCCCCTTCATTGTTTTTGCTTATTTCTTGCTGATCAATAATATTGTTCCAATCCTTAAGTTTATCAATTTTTGGAACCATGATAAGTTTTTTTTTAAATCGTGCTATCTTTAATCTCCTCCCTTTATCCTTGGATAGTTTTTCCCTTGTCTATATATTTCTGGATGGAATTCACATTTCGCAACATTGCTAGATGCTCATTAACGAGTAAACCTTTCAATCGATTTTTTCACACAAGATCAATATTCCCTCATGCTATTATTGGCTTTACTATGTTCAAGATTCCAGTTTACAACAGATCTCAGACTCCAAAACAGCTTGTAAATTTCTATCAAAAAAGACACAAAGTGCTGAAGTAACAGCAGATCATGCGGCATCTCTGGAGAACAGAGGAAGGCGATGTTTTGGATTGGAACCCTTCTTCCTTCCTTTATCTCCTATTAAAGGACGGACCTTTAGAAAGGAGATGAGGAGAAATGTCATTGGTCAGAGGGTGGTAAATCTGTGGAAGCTAAGTCAATGGATATTTTTAAGGTGGAAAGTGACAGATTCTTGATTAGTAAGGATGCTAGGGGTAATGGGGAGAAGGCAGGAGAATGGGGTTGAGAGGGAAAGATAGATCTGCCATGATTAAATGGTGGATTAGACGATGGGCTGAATGGATGGGCTAATGCTGCTCCTAAAACAGCCACGTTCTCCAGAGTTGCTTCCTGCCCTGCTGTCCTATTCCAGCACTTTGTGCCTTTTTTTGGTAAACCTGCTTCTGCATAAATTTCACCGTCTCCATAAATTTCAATAATTTATGTGTTCACCATTCTCCAGAGGATTCCTCATTTACAGATTACTAATGAGGTTTAAGACAACTATTTTCCGAGTAGTCTCTGTGATTTATTGATCCAGTAAACTATCATGAACATCGTCTGTAAACACATCCAACAATTACTTTTGCCAACTTGATTTGGCCATTCTTTAGTTTCGTTTAGAGATACTGCGCGGAAGCATGCCCTTCAGCCCACTGAATCCGTGCTGACCAGCGATTCCTGTACACCAGCACTATTCTACACACTATGGACAATTCACAATCTTTACCGAAGCCAATTAACCTACACACATGTATACCTTTGAAGTGTGGGAGGAAACTGGAGCGCCCGATGAAAACCCATGCGGTCATAGGAAGAACGTACAAACTCCATACAGACAGCATCTACAGTCAGGATTGAAAATGGGTCTCTGGTACTGTAAGGCAGCAAATCTGCTGTTGTGTCACTGTGCTGCCCCAGATATAGGAATAGAATTTGGCCAGTCAGCCGATTGCCATTCTACTCTGCCATTCAATCATGGCTGATTTATTTTCCCCTCTCAACCCCATTCTCCGGTCTGCTCCCCATAACTCTTGATGCCCCTACAAATCAAAAAGGTGATTTGGCTCAGGACTTATTTCTTGATTAATTATTAATTTCCCCCACAGATGCTACCTGACCCGCTGAGTTCCTCCAGCAATTTAGGACATTTAGGACTAAGATAAGGAAACATATTTTCACCCAGAGAGATTTGAATCTGTGGAATTCTCTGCCACAAAAGGCAGTGGAGGCCAATTCACTGGATGTTTTCAAGAGAAAGATGGATATAGCTCTAAGGGCTAACGGAATTAAGGGATATGGGGAGAAAGCAGGAACAGGGTACTGATTTTGGATGATCAGCCATGATCATCGGCAGTGCTGGCTCGAAGGGCCAATTGGTCTACTCCTGCACCTAGTTTCTATGTTTCTATGTTCATTTGTGTTTTGCTCCAAACTTACGTTACTCAAAATGCAGACACTCAACACACACATTAATGATGGAGATTTCATGTTCTCGATCTGAGAACACACCAATGAAGCATATTTAGGACACAACATATTGTGTCCAAAACATCAACAAACACACATATGTTGCTGTGAAAGCTAGTCCAAGCTCTCCAATTAAAATTCAAGAGATGCTTATTATTTGAGTAAATAAAATCTGATGTTATTTTTATTCCAATATTTATTCCCTTTTGGAACATTTGCAATTTGATGCATATTTTTTTAATACAGTTGACATGTCATTGACAAGCACATTTGTTTTATTCACAATTTATATTTGCTTATCCTTTAAGGTTTTGCCGCATTTTAATCTAATTCTTCAAACTGTCATATGCTGAGAGAATGGAGTGACTGTCATATGATGGGAGAATGGAGCGGCTGGGCTTGTACACTCTGGAGTTTAGAAGGATGAGAGGGGATCTCATTGAAACATATAACATTTGGACATGCTAGAGGCAGGAAACATGTTCCCGATGTTGGAGGAGTCCAGAACCAGGGGCCACAGTTTAAGAATAAGGAGTAAGCCATTTAGAACGGAGACGAGGAAACACTTTTTCTCTTAGAGAGTTGTGAATCTGTGGAATTCTCTGCCTCAGAGGGTGGTGGAGACAGGTTCTCTGGATGCTTTCAAGAGAGAGCTAGATAGGGCTCTTCAAAATAGCGGAGTCAGGGGATATGGGGAGAAGGCAGGAACGGGGTACTGATTGGGGATGATCAGCCATGATCACATTAAATGGCGGTGCTGGCTCGAAGGGCCGAATGGCCTACTCCTGCACTTATTGTCTATTGTCTATTGTCTAACATGTCAGGGGTGACATGGAGGTGCAGCGGTAGAGTTGCTGCCTTACAGCGCTAGACACCCAGGTTCAATTCTGACTGTGGGTGGTGTCTGCACAGAGTTTGTATATTCTCCCCAAGACCAAGTGGATTTTCTTCAGGTTTTCTGGTTTCCTCCCACACTCCAAACATGTACAGGATTGTAGGTTACTGTGTAGGAGGATAGAGCTAATGTACAGGGATCGCTGGTCAGCGCGGACTTGGTGGGCCAGAGGGCCTCTTTCCGCGCTGTATCTCAGAACTATACTAAACTAAACAATCATATAATTTGACCTTTGTTGGCTCCTGAAATTGTGAGCACATGGAATTCTTAATGTATAATTTCTGATTTAGCTCCAAGCAGAGCACATCGCCATGTCACAAGCAAATATCTGCCAGGACTCTTGCATGATTAGAATGGACAGCTTCACATTAAACACCTGCCAATGTGGCAAAACCAGTGAGGCGAATCTCTCAAAAAAAATCACAGCAACTTGTTGCAGCTAACTCCTGACAAGGGGTCTAAAGAAGCGTCCTGACACAAAACACCAACTATCCATGTTCTCTGCAGATGCTGCCTGACCTGCCGAGTTACTCCAGCACTTTGTGGAAACCAGCATTTGATCAGTACAGGTGTCAGAGGTTATGGGGAGAAGGCAGGAGAATGGGGGTTAGGAGGGAGAGATAGATCAGCCATGATTGAATGGTGGAGTAGACGTGATGGGCCAGATTGCCTAATTCTACTCCTATTCCTATGACCTTATGAACATCTGCAGCTCCTTGTTTCTAAAGAGATACTTGGACTGGCACATGGATAAGAAAGGTTTAATGATATGGGCCAAATGCAGGCAGGTGGGACCAGTGTAGTTGGGGCACCTTGGCCAGTACGGGCAAGTGAGGCTGAGGGCCTGATTCCATGCTGTATGACTCTATGACTATAGTTTGACAAGGGGTCTTTGATCAGAAACATTCACTTTCTTTAATCAAGAGAGTTACTTTACTTAATGAGGATTTGCAGTATTTCCTCTAGATTAACAACATCAACATTTTTTTTGATCTCCCATACCTTACAGATGCTGTTGGCACAAATTAAAATTCCTTTAGTTGTGTATTTAATTCTTCCATTACTTTGAATTTTCAAGTGACGCTTTAATATTTATATCTGCTAATTAACACCGTGGGAGTGTTCAATTCCTATATCAAGTCTTGTGCTACACTGCAGCTCCTAGGGTGACCAAATTTTAACCAATTTAATATGGTCCTAATTCATTTTTATCTTCCAACAATGTTTATTTTAATGGCCATTTATTATTCGCATTGCTGAATATTTTTGATGAGAGTCAAATTGAAATGGTGGATCTGCCAAATGAAAAAAACTGGCTGAACACATTTTGTTTTATTAATGGGATCCATCCCAGTGTGGGTCAATCTTGCATTGTGAAATGTTTCATCAAGATAAATGGGTTTATAATCTCTACATCTTTTAACAATTCCTTTGTTGAGAGATACAGCATGGAAACAGGCCCTTTAACCCACAGAGTACATGCCAATCATCGATCATCCGTTTACACTAATTCTACGCCATCCCACTTTCTCACCTACTCCCTACACTCTGAGGACATTTTTTACAGAGGGCAATTAACCTATAAGCCCGCACGTCTTTGGAATGTGGGAGGAAACTGGAGCACCGGGAAGAAACCGGAGCACCAAGAGTAAACCTATGCAGTCACAGGGAGAACATGCAAAATCCACATGGACAGCACCTAAGGTCAGAATTGAACCTGGGTCTCTGGCACTGTGAGGCAGCAGCTGTAGCAAATTTGATCAGATACACATCAGAGAACAGTAGTGCAGGCAAATGCTTGAGGAAGAGTGGGCAGCACGGTGACTTGCTGCCTTGCAGAACCAAGTCAAGTCAAGTCAAGTCACATTTATTTATATAGCACATTTAAAAAACAACTCTCGTTGACTAAAGTGCTTTACATTTGTATAAGAGTAATATACACAAGCAGGCTACATACATATATACAAATAGCCCTCGCTCAGAGGACGTCAGGAAAGGCTTGGGAGAACAGATACATTTTTAGACTAGACTTAAAGGAGTCGATGGAGGGGGCAGTTCTAATGGAGAGGAGGATGCTGTTCCAAAGTCTAGAAGCTACGACCGCAAAGGTGCGGTCGCCCCTGAGCTTATGCCTAGACTGCGGGACATTCAGCATCCCCAAGTCTGCCGATCTGAGGGACCTGGAGGTGGTGTAGTGGGTGAGAAGACTTTTAATGTAGGTGGGTGCAAGCCCATTGAGGGCTTTGTAGACAAATAGGAGGGTCTTGAAATTTACTCGGAACCGCACAGGAAGCCAGTGGCGAGAAGCCAGAATCGGGGTGATGTGGTCCTTTTTTCAGGTGCCCGTCTGGAGTCTCGCTGCGGCGTTTGGACCAGTTGCAGGCGGGACAAGGAAGATTGGCTGATGCCAGTGTAAAGGGAGTTGCAGTAATCTAGGCGGGAGGAGATAATTGTATGGATGATCTTTTTGAGGTCATCAAACTGGAGGAATTGTTTTATTTTAGCTATCGTCCGAAGCTGAAAGAAGCTAGCTTTTACCACGGCATTGACCTGTTTGTCCAACTTCAGTGCTGAGTCAAATATCACGGCAAGGTTTTTGACGTGAGGTTTGAGTAGTGGGGTAAGGCATCCAAGGCTGCCTGCTGTCATTTTGATTGAGTCCGTGGGGCCGAGAAGGATGACCTCAGACTTACTCTCATTTAGTTGGAGGAGGTTCTGGGCCATCCAGCACTTTATATCCTCAAGGCAGCGGGTAAGGTTAAGCAGATTTGATTGTTTTTTGGGCTTCAGGGGGAGGTACAGTTGTTTATCGTCTGCGTTGCAATGGAAGGAAATGCCGTGCCTTTCAATGACTTGGCCTAAGGGGAGCATATACAGGGAGAAGAGAATGGGGCCAAGGATGGAACCTTGTGGAACCCCACAGCAGAGACAAGCTGGTGACCTAGCACCCTACCGATGCTATCTGTGTGGAGTTTGAACGTTCTCCCTGTGACCATGTGGATTTTCTTTGGGTGCTTCGGTTTCCTCCCACATTCCAAAGATGTACAGGTTTATATGTTAATCAGCATTTGTAAATTGTCCCTAGAGTGTATGATAGAACTATTGTACAGGTAATTGTTGGTCAGCATGGGCTCGATGGACCAAAGGGCCTGTTTCCATGCTGTATCTCTAAACTAAACTAAGATGAACACTTTAAGGAGAGTCCTAAAAGAAGAGAGACAGATACATAGAGGCAGGGAAATTTAACGACTAGATTCTCCACGTTAGGGGTTTGGCTGTTGAAGGCACTGTAGCTAATCAATCAGAAACACTCAGAATCAAGAGAGATGGTGATGAGATGGAGCTGTGTGTCATCTGTTTATGTGGGACTCAGGGCGGCGTCATTGAGAAATGCTGTGGAGTGCATCTTATGGACAAGAGAAAAGGCATAATCAGTGTCACATTCTCAGGGATTGACAGAAAGTACAAAGGTTAAGAGTCCATCCAGGACTAGCCAGTAACGTCAAGAATCAAAACCAAACTTGGCAACCTCAACATCATATAAATAAAAGAACAGATGAAGTTGTATTAATATCTGAGAAATAAGGATCTGTGGGTGTCTATTTTTTAAATGTGTGATTCGGGTTTTGGGCAGCACAGCTGGTAGAACCACTGCCTGAAGGGCCTGTCCCACTGTACGAGGTAATTCAAGAGCTCTCCCGAGTTTACAAAAATATCAAACTCGTGGTAAGCACGTAGAATGTACGTAGCGGGTACGTCGGAGCTCAGGACGTCTCTTAGCGGCTCGTAACGCTAACGGCTGGTACTCGGGAAACGCGGTAAGCTCGTGAAGACTCGTGAAGATTTTTCAACATGTTGAAAAATGTCCACGAGAGCCCCGAGTACCTACGAGCGGCTATTACCGTAATTCTCTGAGTTCAAATCAGGGGAAACTTGGGAGAACTCTTGAATTAACTCGTGCAGTAGGACAGGCCCTTCACAGTGCCAGAGACCTGGGTTCAGTCCTGACCTTGCGTGCTGTCTGCGTGGAGTTTGCACAATCTCCCTGTGACCGCGTGGGTTTCCTCGGGGTCCTCTGGTTTCCTCTCACATCCCAAAGATTTGTAGGTTTGAAAGGTTAATTGATCCTCTGTAAATTCCCTCTGGTGTGAGGGAGTGGACAATAAAGTGGGATAACATAGTGCGAACGGGTGGTCGATGGTTGGTCTGTTTTCATGCTGTTTCTCTAAACTCTTAAATTTAAACCTCCAAAAAGGGACAATGATCATTTTCAGCAAATACGTCTCAAATACTAACAGATACACTGGAATGTGCCCTTCCAACCTGCCAGCCTTCCTACCACTGAACATAAAGATATAATTTCTAGCCTTTTATCTGCATGATATCATCGTATAGAATGTCACAAATACTCAACAGATAATCACTCAAGCAGTTCGATATTTATGTCAAGGGAAAGCAGACCTGGTTCATAGCACAAGCAGATGAACATTAAAAGTTGAAGGTGTGATGATAAAGGAGACTCAAAAATAAAATGTCACGATACTGCAGGGCCGTAATATTTCATCTCATGACTCCAAGCACAACACACATACTGAGACATAGCTGAACCTAGAAAGGCATACCCGCAGACTCGCCAAGCCTGGATGGGAAGATGATTGAAGGGAGAAGATAATGGTCATAGATAATGGGCCACCACTGGTATTTACTGGGGTAATAGTGCAGCCACCAACTAATCAAACAGGCTGCAGTACAAAGCTGTTTGACCCAAAGCAACAGCTATCTACTTCTCTGTGCAGTTGTCAGCAATTTATAACACCATAAACCTAACCTTGTCCGGTCACAGTGCAGCATCAAACACTGAATATAATTGAACTGTTCTGCAAGCAGATGGAATGAACTCTGGCCTCTCAAAGGTCTCACAATGGTGTACAATGTGAGGACGTGCCCTCCTTGCCTCAATTCTGAGGGGAATAATAATAATAAGGCTCTTAGGCCTTTCTGTGTTGATGAATAAATAAAGGGTGGCACGGAGGCAGAGCGGTGGAGTTGCTGCCTTACAGCGCCAGAGATTCGGGTTCATCCTGACCTCGAGTGCCTGTCTGTACGGTGTTTGAACGCTCTCACCCTGACCACGTGAGTTTTTCTCCGAGAGCTCCGATTTCCTCCCACACTCCAAAGTGGGAGGAAATCCATGCAGGTTTGTAGGCTAATTGGCTTGGTAAAATTGTAATTTGTTCCAAGTGTGTATCGGATAATGCTAGTGTGCGGGGATCGTTGGTCGGTGCGGGTTCGATGGGCCAAAGGGCTTGTTTCCACACTGTATCTCCAAACTAAACTACGATCTTCCTGAGCTTACACACTGAAATTCAACATAGAAATCAAGGGGACACAAAATGCTGGAGTAACTCAGCGTTTGTGGAAGGAATGGATAGGTAACCTTTTATGTCAGGAAGAAGCAGCCAGACACAAAATATCGCCCAGACGTTCCCTCCACAGATGCTGCCCGACCCGCTGTGTTTCTCCAGCATTTTGAATTTCGTTCACGATTGCAGCATCTGCAGTCCCTTATCTCCACATGGAAATCAGGGAATTGCACTTCAAGTTTCCGTACTGCTCTATATAGGTTTATCTCATCGACAATCAAATATTTGGTAGGTGTGAGGCTGTGGTAATTAATAACTAAATGCACATTAAACACGGCAAACAAATTAGGGCTTGTTCATTCACAACTTACAAAACTTTTCAAACTCTAAATTGTGCTCAATAACAATTGAAACATATGCATAAGATTACTTTTTTGTTAAAGTCACTGTATTTTAAAATGTCCAAGATTATGAAATTAAAATTCTTGCTAGCAACACACTCCAACGACATGCAGGTTGGTAGGATAATTGGCCTCAGTAAAAATTGTAAATTGTCCCTCGTGTGTAGGGCAGTGCTCGTGGATGGGATCGCTAGTCGGCTCGGACTCGGTGCCGAATGGCCTGTTTCTGTATCTCTAAATTAAACTAAACTAAGAATCTGTCCATCTCTGCCTTAAATACATCAATTGACGGTCTCCACAGCCGTCCGTAGCAATGAATTCCACAGATTCACTAACCTAATTCCTCCTCTTCTCCTTTCTAAATGTACGTCCTCTTATTCTGAGGCTATGGTATCTGGTCCTAAACTCTCGCACTAGTCAGAAGGTGGTGAATCTGTGGAATTCATTGCCACAGACGGCTGTGGAGGCCAAGTGGATGTCAAATTTGTAAGGCAGAAATTCTAGATTCTTGATTAGTACAGTTGTCGGGGGTTATGGGGAGAAGGCAGGAGAATGGGGTTGAGAGGTAAAGATACATCAGTCATGACTGAATGGCAGAGTAGACTTGATGGGCCGAATGGCCTAATTCTGCTTCTACAACTTCTGAAAGTGGAAACATCCTCTCTCCATACATTCTATCCAGGCCTTGCACTATTCGATAAGTTTCATTGAGGACCCCTCATCCATCCAAACACCTTTCTAAATAAAAACAGGAATGCCACTTACATTTAACCGAAGCTTGTTTGCCCATTGTCCAATTACTGTATAAGTACGTGTGAAGTTGTCCTTCATTTGGTACTGGTAAATATCGTAATGGCCGGGGGCATCTCCATTTTCATTGAAGGTCACTGGGATTCCTGCGCTACCTGTAGATAATGAGGGAAGAAATTGTTATATTTGGTTGTAGCTTGTTCAAGTTAGGCCGAAGAACAAATTGCTCGCCCTGCACGTTTCTTTTTTTTTCTTCTTTTTTTTCTTTTTTTTCTCTTTCTTTTTTTAAATATTTTTTTTCTTTTCTTTTTTTTGTTAAATATTTTTATTAGAAGTAAGTTTCTAATTAAGGGTTTTTCCTCTCATTGAAATATTTCAAACATATAAATCCTCAGAGGAAGGGTCAGCATAGTGGGCGGCACAGTGACGCAGCAGTACCTGCCTCAATTATCTCCTCCGGCAGCTCGTTCCATATACCCACCACCCTTTGTGTGAAAATATTACCCCTCAGGTTCCTACTAAATCTTTTCCCCCTCACCTTAAACCTACGCCATCTGGTTCTCGATTCCCCTACTATGGGAAAGAGTCTACCCGATCTATTCCGCTCATGAATTTGTGCACCATTATAATATCATCAGTCAATTACATCAGACGAAATGTAGAAACAAGGAACTGCAGATATTGGAGCACAAAAAAGAGATAGTAAATGCTGGAGTAACTCCACGAGTCTGTTAACATCTTTGGAGAACATGGTTAGGTGACGTTTCAGGTTGGGACACTTCCATTGGGTCGGAAGAAAGGCCACGCCCCAAAACGTCACCTATCCATGTTCTCCAGAAATGCTGCCTGACTCGTTGAGTTACCCCAACACTTTGTGTCTCCCAACCCAGTACAGTTATGGTGCCACAGTGGCAGAGCTGCCGCTTCACATTGCCAGGGACATTCCTGACCTCGGGTGCTGTCTGTGTGGAGTTTGCACGTTCTCTCTGTGACCGTGCCCGAGTGCTCCGGTTCCCTCCCACGTGACAAAGACGTGCAGGTTTGTAGGTTAATCGGTCTTTATAAATTTTCTCTAGTGTATAGAAAGTGGATACGAAAGTGGGGATAACATAGAACTAGTATGAGCAGGTGATCGATGGTTGGCATGGACTCAGTGTCTGTTTCCATGCTGTATTATTTAATCAATTCAATGGAGCAGTTCGGGTACCAGAAATTTGTAGTTCACAAATCATTCTCAATTTGGAATATGGAACAAAAAGTAAATAAATAAACATAAAATTCATAATTTTTTTTAACTTTCCCGATGCATGGATAGGTGACGCCGCTGCATGTTTGTGCAAAATCACAACGTAGATGGTTTTCTACTAATGCAACTATTCCCTCCCTCCCCTTCCCATGCTGTGGGGTGTCAGCTGTAATTGCATATCATTCACATTCTTAAGGGGGGGGAGGGGGTGGGACAGAATTAATAGGAACCTGAGGGGCAATGTTGTGACACAATGGTGAATGGTTCCATGGACCAAGCTGCCAGAGGAGGTACTTGAGGCAGGTACTATCACAACGTTTAAGAAACATTTAGACATGTGCATGGATCAGACAGGTTTAGAAAGATATGGGACAAACGCAGGCAGATGGGACTAGTGTAGATGGGACATGTTGGTCAGTGTGGGCAAGTTGGGCTGAAGGGCCTGTTTCCACACTGAATGACTCTATGACTATCTCTGACAAGCCATTTCACTCTCCGTATTTCTGATGCCATAAAGTACCGCAAATTATTCTTTCCTGTTGCTCGATCCCCAATAGTTTTACCCTTTCTTGCTTAATTTTAAGTTCTCTTGACTAACTTCTACCAGATCACTGAAAAAATCTAAAGAAAGGCCCCGACCTGAAGCCTATTATGTTCTCTAGAGATGCTGCCTAACCCGCTCAGTTTCCCCAGCATTTTGTGTCTATTTTGTCAACCAGCATTTCCAATTCCATGTTTCTACATCACATGAAGATAATGTTTTACTCCAATCACTTGCTGTTTACAGCTTGTGTCAAAACAGCACTAAATCTCTCTCACAGATTTCTCTGACTTGATGGGTTTGGGAATTTTTTAATATAATCCTTATGTCTAGAATCGTACAATTCCATATTTCTCATTCTCTCCTTTGTATTCATTGATATCCCTCCATGCACACATTCCTCAGACAGGTTAATGCAAATGAGCAGAACTTCCTAGTCCCCTTCAGCCAACATCCGTGTCAATCGTTTTTTTCGCTGCGTTAGTGGTAGTGGTAGAGTTTGGTGCAGCGGTAGAGATGCTGCCATACAGTGCTTGCAGTGCTGGAGACCCGGGTTCGATCCTGACTATGGGTGCTGTCTGTACGGAGTTTGTACGTTCTCCCCATGGCCTGCATGTGTTTTCCCTGAGATCTTCGGTTTCCTCCCACACTCCAAAGACATACGGGTATGTAGGTTAATTGGCTTGGTACAAGTGTAATTCGTTCCTAATGTGTGTAGGATAGTGTTAATGTGCGGGGATCGCTGGTCGGTGTGGACTCGGTGGGCCGAAGGGCCTGTTTCCCACTGTATGTCTAATTTAAAAAATCTAAACAAAACAAATATCTAATCTAATCTAATCTAATCCACACAGTCATGGACATTCCCTCAAAGCCTCTTAGGCTTTGACATTTCCATCCTGAGAAAAAGGTTCTGACAGTCTGCCCTATTCATGACTCTCAAAATGTGATATACTTCTGTCAGGTCTCCAATCAACCTCTGGCATTCTAGAGAGACTCAGAGGGTCAAGCAGCATCTCTGAAGGAAAGGAGCAGGTGACATTTAGGGTCGAGACCCTTCTTCAGACTGAGAGTCAGGGGAGAGGAAAACTAAAGGTATGTAAAGGTACAGAACAAATCAGAGCCGGCACAGATGGCCAAGAAGCCCACAATGGTCCATTGTTGGTTGTGGAAAAGGTGAGAACGAAGGGATCCAAGCAGTGAAACTAGCAGCACGACTAAGCAGGGGGAGGGATGGAGCGAGAGGGAATGCAAGGTTTACTTGAAATTAGAGAAATCAAAATTCATACTGCTAGGTTGTAAGCTGCCCGAGCAAAATATGAGGTGCTATTCCTCCAATTTGCTTGCGACCTGACTCTGACAGTGGAGGAGGCCCAGGACAAAAGGTCCGTATGGGAATGGGAAAGGGAGTTAAAATGTTTGGCAACATTTTATATACAAGTGAGGCTTTTTTTAATGTACAATGTCAAAATACGTTAACCATTTTGAAAGGAAAGCTTTATCTTATAGATGCCTACAGTTAGAGACGCAGTGTGGAAAAGGCCCTTCAACCCATCAAGCATGCGCCAATCAGCGATCCCCGCATACTTTTACTATCCTGCACACACTTTACAATTATACCAAGCTAATTTACCTACAAACCTCTACAACTTTGAAGCATGTTAGGAAACTGAAGATCCCACAGAAAACCCTTGCAGGGAGAACGTACAAATTCTGTGCAGACAACACCCATACTAAGGATCAAACCCGGATCTATGGCACTGTAAGGCAGCAACTCTACTGCTGCGCCACCGTGCCACCCAGTACAGTTCAATAACTGTTAAAGAACATGTAGAAAGGATCACTAGGAACACATTACTGAAGAACCTAATTTAATGAACCGTTTGAACTATATCTGTTTTTTAGAAGGAATTCGCTGGAATTTAGAAGATTGAGGGGTGATCTCATAGAGACTTACAAAATTCTTAAGGGGTTGGACAGGCTAGATGCAGGAAGATTGTTCCTGATGTTGGGGAAGTCCAGGACAAGGGGTCACAGTTTAAGGATAAGGGGGAAGTCTTTTAGGACCGAGATGAGAAAATCTTTTTTCACACAGAGAGTGGTGAATCTGTGGAATTCTCTGCCACAGAAGGTAGTTGAGGCCAGTTTGTTGGCCATATTGAAGAGGGAGTTGGATGTGGCCCTTGTGGCTGAAGGGATCAGGGGGTATGGAGAGAAGGCAGGTACAGGATACTGAGTTGGATGATCAGCCATGATCATATTGAATGGCGGTGCAGGCTCGAAGGGCCGAATGGCCTGCTCCTGCACCTAATTTCTATGTTTCTATGTTTCTATGTTTTGTAACACTGCAATTTGTCTTGGATTTCTAATTTGTTTGGATATATGTTGTTTTATTTTTAGCAATAGATTGTAATGCAAAGCTAAGTAAATTACAGTTAAAAGGCTGATCAGCATGAACAACACATCCTTAAAAGAACAAAAACAATAGTTTATTCCATGGTACCAATTATTTTGACCTTAAAGAATGACTGTTTGGTCCAATTTTGATTGTTAGTGGAATAATTCTTCAGGAAAATACTATTCGTTATTTTGGGGGGAATTCAGCAAAACAAATCTTTCTATACTTGCCGGTGCAAACTGATCCTTGAGCCCTTGTGAAGACCAATAGTTTATCTGGTAATTGTTACTGGCTATACATGAGAGGCTTTACTGCCAACTGTAAATCTTCTTTAAATTGATCTTGCACTGTGACATATTGTTCATCCTCAGTCATTCTTAAGCAGCAGGTAGACACTGGAATGTTAGTTACATAGAGGCATGAATGGCAATGCTCTATGTATACGTTTCCACAACATTTATAAAATATATTATTTTGCTCTTCATTAATTTTAATCATTTGTTATCTCTTTTTGCTTTTTTGTGTTCTGTAAGTCTTTGAATATCCCAATGATTTAGACTTTAGACTTCAGAGATACAGCATGGAAACAGGTCCTTCAGCCTACCAAGTCCATGCCAACCAGCGATCGCCCTGTACACTAATACTATCCTACACACTTGGGATAACTTGTCGAAGCCAATTAACCTACAAGCATGTACATCTTTGGAGTGTGGGAAGAAACCGGAACACCCAGAGAAAACCCATGCAGTAACAGGGAGAACATGCCAACTCTGTACAGACAGCATCAACGATGAGGATCGAACCCGGGTCTCTGGCGCTGTAAGGCAGCAACTCCACTGTTACACATTGTGCTGCCCAACATGGCTTGTATTTAACAGACCAAAATCTAGATCTCCTCCAACACACTTTCCTTTGACATATTTTCACTGTATTTCAAATCCATTTCAACGACTGGATTAATACATGGCGCAAAGTCATTTACAGGTCAGTTTTTTTGGCAGAAAAATGTCAAACGATTTCATTCCGACAGCTGTTGGCAATGTCATTCATTGGTCACATTTGTTGGATTGCAATGAAAAGTGATTAATAAATATCTGACATTTGGAGCTACAGATATCTAATCTCAAGATGGCTCAAGTCACTGACATCAAGTCACTGTAACTCACTGTCATTTTAGTTATCAAACTCTCCTTTGGAAAGTGTGAGGATTATTAGCTCATGTTTGTACTTTGAATAGAGTATTAGTATAAAAGCTGAAATTTGATGTACACTCTGAATTTTTAAATTGTTCTATCTTTAAATGAGCCGTTGATTCTGATGCTTATTGATGATTTTATTAAAGGTGTTCAAGGCTGACCAAATCAAAGATAGTCAGATCATCATTCCCAAGGAGGAAATATCAAACACTAGAGGGCATAGCTATAAGGTGAGAGGGGAAAAGTTTAATGGAGAAATGCAGGCACGTTTTATTACATAGTGGTGGGGCTGGAAGCCATTGCCAGGGATGGCGGTGGAGGCAGATATGACAGTTTAAGAGCTTTTCATGAGAGGAATAGATCGGGTATATGCATAGAGTCTCTTGCCCAGAGTTGGGGAATCAAGAATCAGAGGACATGGGTTTAAGGTGAGGGTGGAAAGAATTAATAGGAGCATGAAGGGTAACATTTTCACACAAAGAGTGGTGGGTGTACGGAACAAGTTGCCAGAGGAGGTAGTTGAGGCAGGTCTACTGCAATGTTTAAGAAACATTTAGATAGATACATGGATAAGACAGGTTTAGAGGGATATGGGCCAAACGCAGGCAGGTGGGACTTGTGTAGATGGGACATGAATGGGCAAGTTGGGCCGGAGGGCCTGTTTCCATGCGGTAATACTCTATGACTTTTAGAAAGGCACATGGAAGTGCAGGAAATAGATGGGATATGGATCATGTACAGGCAGATGAGATCAATTTAACTTGCTCAACACAAACATAGTGGGCGGAAGGGCCCGTTCCTGTGTTGTATTGTTCCATGATACCCATGATTCACTGGCAAACAAAGCATCCTCTGGCACTGCAATCCTGAAGCAAATGGGAAACATTATTTGCCATGAGACGGCATAATGCCGCAGCTGGTAGAGCTGCTATGTCACACACCAATCGGGTTCGATCCTCACCTCAGTCTCCCTGTGACCGCATTTTATTCAAATTAAAACAAAATTATTAGTTGATCTAATAGTTGAAGCTAGTTCAGCTATTTTTCCAAAGAGGAATAAAGGAGAAAATTATCACCATTCACTGAAGCTCCTACTAGTCAGTGTGGAATGCTGTTCAAAATGCAATTTAGAACTTGAGCCCAGAATCAACAATACTGCTTCATAGCAACACTATGAGAACATTTAAACATGTAATAACAGCATTTAAACGGCATTTGGACAGGTAAATTAATAGGAATAATCTAGAGGGATATTGGACAAATGTTTCAGATATTGGGGAAATTATTCCAGAGCAGTTGGGCATCATGGTCAGCATGGACTGAAGGGCCTGTTTCCCATTTGCTACAGGATTGCAGTGCCAGAGGATGCTTGTTTGCCAGTGAACAATACAGCACAGGAACGGGTCCATCAGCCCACTATATTTCCTGCACTTGCATGTGCCTTTCTAAATGTCATAGAGTATTACCACATGGAACCAGGCCCTCCGGCCCAACTTGCCCACACATGTCCCATCTACACGTCCCACCTGCGTTTGGCCCATATCCCTCTAAATCTGTCTTATCCATGTATCTATCTAATTGTTTCTTAAACATTGCAGTAGTACCTGCCTCAACGACCTCCTCTGGCAACTCGTTCCATACACCCACCACTCTTTGTGTGAAAAAGTTACCCTTCATGCTCCTATTAATTCTTTCCACCCTCACCCTAAACCTATGTCCTCTGATTCTTGATTCCCCTACTCTGGGCAGGAGACTCTATGCGTATACCCGATCTATTTCCGTGCTGTATGACTCTGCGACTTCATTTTAATTCTTTGGTCCTAACCTCGGGTTCTGTCTTTTGAGAGTTTGTACATTCTCCCTGTGACCGCGTGGGTTTTCTCCGGGTGCTCCAGTTTCCTCCCACACTCCAAAGACGTGCAAGTTTGTAGCTTAATTGGGCTTTGGTAACGATTGTTAATTGTCCCGAGTGTGTGGGATTGTGCTAGTGTGCAGGGATCGTGGTCTGTGAAAACTGTGTGATCCGAAGGGCCTGTTTCCTCACTGTATCTCTAAACTAAACTTGGCCCCTTTGCCCGCATTTGACTCATATTCCTCTAAACCCACATATCTTTTAAATTATGTTGTAAATGTTTTGGAATATTTAAATAAATGGAAATTCTTTACTATCTCACTCATTTTCTTTAACCTAGAAGATTGTGCATGTAGATAACATTTGGGAGACTCATTTGTGAACCTGCATTAGAATTGTTCAGACCCTTTGAGTCATATGGGTTGAAGGATAGGACTGCCCTGTCTGCTCCAGATGACCACAGATGTACTATTAGTTGTAGCTAATGTACGGAAATCATAAAGAGGAATACATGGCAGCTTTCTTTTCCCTTAAACTCAAGGTACTAAAACCAATTATAGTGTACTCATTGCAAATCTGGATAGAATCAACCAGTGACACAGAGTGGGAATTAAATTTGAAAATTTTCATTGGGATCGAGCTAATGAACCCACAGCATACTATATTGTTAGCACTTATCATGATCCTGATTCATAATGGTTCACTCCTCCTTACGCCTGCTCTCTTAGCACCGTGTAACTCTGCTACCTAATGTACCAAAAAATTAATGAATATGCCTGATGGATATTAATTATGTGAAGGCTGTAATAAAACACCCTCTACGTTATTAATCAGAGTCAGTAAATGGATCAAGGAATAGCCATGCGTAACTACCATTTTGTATTTACAATAGATGCGGATTTGTACTAGAATATGGTGGATTTTCCTGTATCCATGATTGTTATTTCATGGGGGTGATTGACTATGGTCATTGAGGCTTCCAATGCTAGAGCCAGTGATTTAAAATGGAGGGAGGTTTATCATGGTATCTTCTTATTCTTCTCAGTTTTTTGCTCTAGTTTTAGAGATACAGCGTGGAAACAAGCACTTTGGCCCACCGAGTCCACGCTGACCAACGATCACCCGTACACCAGTTCCATCCTATAAATGAAGGGCAATTTCAGAAGCCAATTAACCTGCAAACCTGAATGTCTATAGAGTGTGAAAGGAAACCCACACGGTCACAGGGAGACCCTGCAAACTCCGTACAAACAGCACCTAGAGTCGGGATCGAACTCCGGTCTCTCGCTCTGTAAGGCAGCAACTCTACCACTGCGCCACTGTGCCTAAATGTGTCAATGACTGTATACTACAGATAACTATTTTGTTAGTGAAGTTACAGAGAAATATATGGAAAGGCACTAATTGTTTTAAACCTTGTTAAATGCAGTGTTCAAAGGCTAAAAAGAGACTTTCTTGGTGCAATTCATCATTGCAAATTGGTTGATTTGCAGGTTGTGGTAGTGGAGATGTGGTGGGTTCTGAGGAGGTCATTGTGAGATTACAGTTGAGGCAGGAGGCAATGGATGGGACAAATTGACCAGTGGTTTGTGAGTTTGCATGTTTTGTCTACTGCTTATGCCTTGGGACTTTGCAGTATAATATTTACATCACTTGCAAATTTGAAATTGAAGAATCATCATCTATGGTTAAATTAATGATTGCTAATTCAGGAAGTACTAGGCAGGTTTTTTTGTGAAATCAAGGACACTAAAGCCAAACGTTGAATAAAGAGAAATGCTTTGGGCCGGTCTCAGAGCTGTTTCCCATCTCAGAGCTGTTACTCTGTGTCAACAATCAATCGATTGATTGAAAGATTAAATTGATTGAAAGATACAGCATGGAAACAAGCCTTTGGCTCACAGTCCACCAGTTCCATGCTATTCTACATTCTCACCCACTCCCTGCATGAGTGACAATGTAAATCTGAACCTGGGTTCAATCCTGACCTCGGGTACTGCCTGTGTAGAGTTTGCATGTTCTCTCTGTGACAAATAATCTCTCTGGTTTCCTCCCATATCTCAAAGATATGTGGGTTTGTAGGTTAGTCAGCCTCTGTAAAATTAACCTACAAACCTGCACGTCCTTGGAGGGTGGGAGGAAACCGGAGCACCCGGAGGAAACCGACACGGTCACAGGGAGAACATGCAAACTCTACACAGTGTAAGTTATTGGGGCAAATCCTCCAAAATTATGGAAGAACGTGGATAAGGACATGGGCATTTCAAAAAGACAGATTTGCTGGCTGCAACGGCAAAACCCGCAATCCACAGAAAGACTCAGTTTCAAGTTTCAAACCGTCTGGCCCGTGGACTTGGACATCACACAACGGTGTGAACAAAGGCAGAGACGGAGATAACGAGATTTCTTGGATACACAAAGGAAGCAAGCAAGCCTCAGCAGACGGTGGCAATCACCATCGTGGAGGACCCATCCATCGAGACAATAGGAGCCCATCCAGGCGATGGGATAACGATCAGGCTGAGGGATCATGACATCAGCAAGCCCCTTATCATCGGAAGCCTATTGTTCATGCCAGATCGAAACTGGGAAACATCAAAAGAAGCCCTTTTATCCAGAGGACCACCTGGGGGGTTCAAAGGAATCTCAGGTATAAAACAGGAGTCCAACAGACCAGCAGAAGGAGGCACAAGCCACGACTCTTGGGGGCTCTTTTGGCTCTTCCTGCACTTCCTGCAGTATTGGACAGCTCGTGAGTCTGCATCAACTTCGCTGTGAGTATCCTGGTGACTTGGTGAACTTCCCGAAATAGGATAGGAGGTTGAGTGTATAAGGGAAAGGGGAGTAAAATATTGTTAAAGTAAGTTTTACGACGTGCCCGATAGTTTTCCTTCCATAGTCTTAGTTTAAAGCATAAGTTTCTGTATTATGTAGTGTTGGTGAGATTTGATTTCTCATTGTTTAATAAAGCCTGTAAATTTAGACTTGCTTTGAGTCCATCTTGGTTTCTGTTTTCTCTCATCAGCACACTCTGGTCAATTCAACCTTTTATCATATCCCACCATAATTCCGAGGTATAGAACCTAGGGGAATCCCTTTCGCGGGAAACGGAAAGACCCCCTTTACAACAGGCAGTACCCGAGGTCAAGATTGAACCCAGGTCTCTGGCGCTGTGAGGCAGCAGCTCTAGCAACTGCACCGCTGTGCTGCCACCATCTTTATAGATTTATCTGCTATTTGCATAAAGCTTTGCCAGAACTTCAATATATACATGGAATGAAAGTTCAGAGTCACAAACATATCTAACCTACTTTTTCACGTCTTTGCAAGTGAGATAAAACCAATCTAAAATGACCAAAGAAAATAAAACCAGCATTGACATATTTTAAAAGGCACCTTTTATGTCCATAAATGTTTTAAATGTAAAAAATAAACTGTATTCATATTAAAAAATATATATACAAAACAAAAACCGTGTGAAAACTCTTAATATATTCTCACTGTCTGTACATTCAGTAGTGTCGCACTCATTTGTGTTCTAACCTATCTTTAAACAAACTACCCTTACCATTCATGTGGTCTGCTGGGGTGATATCCCTGCCCTTGCTTTGAGGGGTGGTCCCATTGGAGGGGTGGTCCCAGAGTGCCCCTCAGTGTCCAGTCCTCCCCCACAGAGCCTTGGCGTTGGCTGCACCGAGTTTCACTGCGTCCCTCAGCACATACTCCTGCAGTCTGGAGCGGACCAGTCGGCAACATTCCCTGACGGACATCTTGCTCTGCTGGGAGACCAACATGTTTTGAGAAGAGCAAAAAGCGTTCTTCACCAAGTTGGTGATCTTCCAGCAGCACCTGTTGTCCGTCTCCAAATGTGTCCCCATAAATCAGAGAGTTCTGTGTTACAGAGCTGCTCAGGATAAACCGTGACAAGGACCAGAGGACATAGGTTTTTAAGGTGATGGGAGAAAGATTTAATAGGAACCTGAGAGGTAACATTTTCACGCAGAGGGTGGTAGGTGTATTGAACGAGCTGCCAGAAGAGGTTTTTGAGGCAGGGATCATCGCAACATTTAAGAAACGTTTAGACAGGTACATGGTACACAAAAATGCTGGAGAAACTCAGCGGGTGCAGCAGCATCTATGGAGCGAAGGAGATAGGCAACGTTTCGGGCCAAAACCCTTATTCAGACTGATGGGGGGTACATGGATGGGGCATGTGCATGGATGGGGCAGGTGTAGAGGGATATAAGCCAAATGCAGGCAGGTGGGACTAATGTAGATGGGACATGTGGACAAGTTGGGCCAAAGGGCCTGTTTCCACACTGTAAGACTCTATGACCCTTGCATCCTTCTCCAGACAAGAGCAGTGTCCAATTCACCACTACCCCATTGCAGACATTGGACTTTATGGAACTGTTGCACTACAATACTGAGAACTATACTCTGCACTCTGTATCTTTCCCTTTGCTCTACATATTCTACTTGAGTTTGACCTGAATGTATTTAGGTAGAGTGTTATCTGATCTGATGGGATAGTTGTAAACAAAGCTTTTCACTGTACCTCGGTGTACGTGACAATAATAAATCTAAACCAAAACCCTCACAAAGTACCTTATAAATAAGAGAAAAAAAGATCTGGTCTTAAATAATTCTCAAAATGCTGCCATCCTTATCAAGTCCTTGCGGAAGTGAAGAGTAGTTATAAATGGTTGCAGCTGTTAGCAGTCATTAAAATACAGGGGTAAAAGATACAAAGTTCGACAAAAGTAGAGGAAATCAATCATTGCATAAATGGCCAAGTGTCTCACCAGGGCCCAGAATATTTCACATGCACTCCAGTAAATTCTCAAGACAGTATTCTACATGATACGGAACACCTTCGCTCAGCCCGAGCAAACCAACCTGATCTCCCGGTTGCTTGTCACTTTAATTCTCCTTCCTATTCCTGCACAGACCTTTCTGTTCTCGGTCTCCTCCATTGTCAGAAATTGAGACTGAAACCCCTGTCTCACTGTGCGAGTTGGCCCACGAGTGACCCCGAGTTTTCACTCGTGGTGATCACGTAGCGGGAACGTCGGAACTCGCACGAGCAACTTATCGACTCGTGGCGCTAACGGCAGGTACTCGGGAAACTTGTTAACTCGTGAAAAAAATCAAACATGTTTGATTTTTTTCCACGAGTCAAATTAACTGTTCAAGTGTAAAATGTAAACATTTTAACTCGTTGTAATAACGTAGTGGCCCCGTGCGTTTATCTTAGTGTCTCGTGAGTGTACCGTGGGAACTTTAATAATCTGTTCTTTTGCTCGTAAGACTGAACCAAAGATAGACACAAAATGCTGGAGTTTATAACTCAGCGGACCAGGCAGCATCTCTGGAGAGAAGGAATAGAGTCGAGACCCTTCTTCAGACTTTCCTTCGCTCCAGAGATGCAGCCTGTCCCGCAGAGTTACTCCAGCATTTCGTGTCTATCTTCGGCCTTTCTGCCACTTGTCCCGTGGCTTCACTCTGTCTCAATGAACGGCTTAAAGACCTGCCGTAGGGGCAAGTCTGGGGTGGTGGGTGGGATGTGTCCACGTGTGATGCTCCATCCACCCCCCCGGGGCCGAGAGTGTGGGATTGGGAAGGAACTGCAGATGCTGGTTCACACCGGAGATAGACACACACAATGCTGGAGTAACTCGGCGGGACAGGCAGCATCTCTGGAGCGAAGGAATGGGTGGCATTTCGGGTAAGTCTGAAGATGGGTCTCGACTCTATTCCTTCTCTCCAGAGATGCTGCCTGGTCCGCTGAGTTGTGTGTGTGTGTGTCTCTCTCCCTCTCTGTCTATCTGTGTGTATCTGTGTGTGTGTCTGCTGTCGGGTCCCGGTGGCCGCTCAAAGTCACCCGAGCTGCTTCCTTCCTCTGAAGTGGTGGCCAGCTGCTGTCTGTGTGTGTGTGTGTGTGTGTGTGTGTGTGTGTGTGTGTGTGTGTGTGTGTGTGTGTGTGTGTGTGTGTGTCTCTCTCTCCCTCTCTGTCTATCTGTGTGTGTGTGTGTGTGTGTGTGTGTGTGTGTGTGTGTACTGTCGGGTCCCGGCGGCCGCTCAGTCACCCGAGCTGCTTAATTCCTCTGAAGTGGTGGCCAGCTGCTGTCTGTGTGTATCTGTGTGTGTGTGTGTGTGTGTGTGTGTGTGTGTGTGTGTGTGTGTGTGTGTGTGTGTGTGTCTCTCTCTCCCTCTCTGTCTATCTGTGTGTATCTGTGTGTGTGTCTGATGTCGGGTCCCGGTGGCCGCTCAAGTCATCCGAGCTGCCTCATTCCTCTGAAGTGGTGACCAGCTGCTGTCTGTGTGTATCTGTGTGTGTGTGTGTGTGTGTGTGTGTGTGTGTGTGTGTCTCTCTCTCTCTCCCTCTCTGTCTATCTGTGTGTGTGTGTGTGTACTGTCGGGTCCCGGCGGCCGCTCAGTCACCCAAGCTGCTTAATTCCTCTGAAGTGGTGGCCAGCTGCTGTCTGTGTGTATCTCTCTCTGTGTGTGTGTGTGTGTGTGTGTGTGTGTGTGTGTGTGTGTGTGTGTGTGTGTGTGTGTGTGTGTGTGTGTGTGTGTGTGTGTGTGTGTGTGTGTGTGTGTGTGTGTGTGTGTGTGTCTGCTGTCGGGTCCTGGCGGCCGCTCAATGTCAGTCACCCGGGCTGCTTCCTTTTTTAAAATTATTTAAAATAGAGATCCATTGCAAAAAAGTATTTAAAAACATAAAAAAACAAGAAATGCTTGGTAGAATGCGCATTTTCCCATTGTAGGTCATATCAATAGATGCGGCCGCGCTGAAATAACTCAAAACCACAGGATGGAGATGTATTTTAACATTGTTGCTTTATTAAACCATACCTTCATTCACGGTTGGCTCAAGAGTAACGGGAGAGGAACTTGCTAACTCGGGAGAGGAACTTGCTAACTCGGGAGAGGAACTTGCAAACATCGCAGCAATTACATACCCGTGGGAACTCGGCCACACACTTGATCATACACTTGCAGTCTCGTGCGCAGCCACGAGTCTATCACTCGGGGTACCTCGTGGGTCAACTCGCACAGTGAGACATGAGACTAAATGTAAATTGGAGGAACAGCATCTCATATTTTGCTTGGGCAGCTTACAGCCCAGTGGTATGAATATTAATTTCTCTCACTTCAGGTAGACCCGGCATTCCCTCTCTCTCTATGACTATAAGATGATTATAAATAAGTTTAGTGACCAAGTATTCACATACAAGGAATTTGCCTTGGTGCTCCGCCCGCAAGTGACAACAACATACAGTGACAGTTAGGAATGACATATAAAACATTAAACATTAATAATAAAACATTATTGATGAAACATGTGAATTTAGTAAAATACCAGAGCAAAAGGAGGCTACAGATTGTTGGTTATTGAGTAGAGCTGCCACTCGTGGAAAAAAGCTGTTTTTATGTCTGGTTGTGGCAGCTTTGACAATCCGGAGTCGCCTTCCAGAGCAAAGTGATTCAAAGAGTTTGTGGCCAGGGTGAGAGGGGTCAGAGATGATCTTACCCGCTCGCTTCCTGGCCCTTGCAGTGTTCATCAATGGAGGGAAGGTTGCAGCCAATAACCTTCTCTGCTGATCAGACGATTCGCTGCAGCCTCCGGATGTGGTGCTTGGTGGCTGAGCCAAACCAGACCATGATGGAGAAGGTGAGGCAGACTCTATGACAGCCGTATAGAATTGAATCATCATTGCCTGTGGCAGATTGTGCTTCCTCAGCTGCCACAGGAAGTACATCCCCTGTTGTTCCTTTTTGACTGTGGAGTCGATGGTAGCCCCCCATTTAAGGTCCTTGGAGATGACGGTTCCAAGAACTTAAACGACTCCACAGATGTGACTGTTGATGGTGAGTGGGGTGAGGGGAGGGGAAGCTCTCCTAAAGTCTATTATCAATTCCACTGTCGTAAGAGCATTGAGCTCCAGGTTGTTGCGATGGCACCAGGAAGCCAGCTGTGTCACTTACTGTCTGTAGGCAGATTCTTCCCCATCCTGGATGAGTCCAATCAGGGTTGTGCCGTCCGCAAACTTGAGCAGCTTGACAGAGGTGTCTGTGGAGGTGCAGTCGTTGGTGTAGAGAGAGAAGAGAATAGGGGAGAGTATGCAGCCTTGTGGTGCTCCTATGCTGAGGGTTTACGGGTTCGAGATGTGCTTTCCCAGCCTCACGTGCTGCTTCTTGTCTGTCAGGAAGCTGGTGATCCATCGACAGAGGGGTTTAGGCATAGTCAACTCGGAAAGTTTGGAGTGTAGTAGCTCTGGCACAATGGTGTTGAATGCAGAGCTAAAATCAACAAACAGAATCCTCGCATAGGTCCCCTGGCGGTCTAGTTGCTGGAGGATGAAGTGCGGGCCCAGATCATCCACAGATCTATAGGCCCGATATGCAAACCGCAGTCCAGCAGGGGGTTTGTGATATTTTTCAGCTTGGCCAGCACAAGCCTTTCAAGGGTCTTCATGACTACAGAGGTCAGTGTGACAGGCCTGTAGTCATTAAGACCAGTAATCCTTGCCTTTTTTGGTTCAGGGACAATAGTGGAGAGGGTACACAAAAAGCTGGAGAAACTCAGCGGGTGCAGCAGCATCTAAGGAGCGAAGGAGATAGGCGACGTTTCGGGTCGAGACCCTTCTTCAGACAATAGTGGAGACGTTGAAGCAGGCAGGGACAGTACAGGTTTGCAGGGACTGGTTGAAAATGTATGGTATGTGTAGACAGGTGCCAGTTGTTCGACACAGAGCTTGAGAGTAGAGGGAGAAACATTGTCTGGTCCTGGAGATTTCCGGTTTTCTGCTTTCTGAACAGCCTTTCCCCCTCCTCTATTTTTATTGTTGATAATGGATAAGTGATGTTGTGCAGCATGGAGGGGATGGGTAATTGGGTGTGAAGTGGTGATTGGAGAGGGGTGGGTGGCAAAGGGTCCAGTCTTCTCAGACTGGAGTCTTGCTTTAAGTAGGTGTGAAGTGGTGATTGGGGAGGAGTGGGTGTAGAAAGGTCCAGTCTTTGTAGACTGGGGTCAGGCTGTGAGTGGGTGTGAAGTGTTGGTTGGGGTGGGAAAGGGCCCAGTCTTTTCAGAGTGGGGTCTTGCTTTAAGTAGGTGTGAAGTGGGGAATGGGAAGAAGTCGATGTAGAAGGGTCCAGTCTTTACAGACTAGAGTCTGGCTATGTTGGTTGGGGAGGGGTGGGTACCAGGGTTACGTTTCTGCTTGTCAAACATGCAGTAGAACTCATTCAGGTCGTTGGTCAGCTGACGATTGTCCAAAGAGTGGGGGGCTTTCTTCTTGTAGCTGTTGATTTCTTGCAAGCCCTTCCAAACTGAAGAAGAGTCACTAGCTGAGAAATTGCTCCTCAATTTCTCAGAATACCTTCTCAGGGTATCCCTCCCCCACCCAAGTCGCACTAGCTTCTCATTTTCATCCTGCAAACAGCTTACAATGGTTTGTTTCCTTTATCATCCTAATGGCCCTGTCTCACAGTGCGAATTGACCCACGAGGTACCCCGAGTGAAAGACTCGTGGTTGTGTACGAGACTTCAAGTTTATGTCCAAGTGTTTAACCGAGTTCCCACGGGTATGTCATTTCTGCGATGTTCCAAGTTCCTCCTCCGAGTTACCAAGTTCCTCTCCCGTTACTCTTGAGCCAACCGTGAATGAAGGTATCTTTTAATAAAGCAACAATGTTAAAATACATCTCCATCCTGTGGCTTTGAGTTATTTTAGCGCGGCCGCATCTATTAATACGACCTACAATGGGAAAATGCGCACCCTCCACCAACCAATAACGTGGTAAGTGCATTTCTTGGTGCTTTATGTTTTTAAATACTGTATTTCCCGGGGTGGGGGGAGAGCTCAGTTCATAGTTTTTGGGGAGTCTGGCGTTGTGAAGGAGGGGATTGGGGTCAGTAACCCACTTGCCACGCTCCAGTCTGAGTGCAGGTAGATGGGACTAGGTGACAGTAAATGGCACGGAGTAAAAGGGCAGAGATGGCTTGTTTCCGTGCTGTCATTGCTATATGGTTTTATTGTGGCCAGGGAGTGAATTAGCTTGGGTGGCTGCCGCAGTGCTCCGGGCACGGACAGCAGAACTGGCCGCCACTTCCGAGGAAGGAAGCAGCTCGGGTGACTGACTTTGAGCGGCCGCCGGGACCCGACAGCAGACACACACACAGATACACACAGACAGAGACATACACACACACACACACACACACACACACACACACACACACACACAATGCTGGAGTAACTCTCACACACACACGAACAATGCTGAAGTAACTCTTGCACACACACAATTCTGGAGTAACTCAGCGGGACAGGCAGCATCTCTGGGTAGTGGTCTAAGGAAGGGTCTCGACCCGAGACATCATCATTCCTTCTCTCCGGAGATGCTGCCTGTCCCGCTGAGTTACTCCAGAATTGTGTGTGTGCGAGAGTTACTCCAGCATTGTTCGTGTGTGTGTGTGAGTTACTCCAGCATTGTGTGTGTGTGTGAGTTACCCCAGCATTGTGTGTGTGTGTGAATCATGAATTGCCAAGACACAAGGCACTGTAAATACAAATAATGTCATACACAAGAAAGGGCAGATGCTAGTTGAAAAAGTGAACACATGGGGCTGGAGAAATTTGGAAATGTCATCCCGTCACCCATTCCTTCTCTCCAGAGATGCTGCCTGCCCGCTGAGTTAAATGAGTTCCCACGGTAGACTCACGAATCACTTAAGGTAAACGCACGGGCCACCACGTTATAAACGAGTTTAAAATGTTTCAATTTTTAACTTGAACTGTAAATTTGACTCGTGGAAAAAATCAAACACCACGTTAGCACCACGAGTCGCTAAGTTGCTCGCAAGAGTTCCGACGTTCCCGCTACGTTTAGTGTACGTGATTACTGCGAGTGACAACTCTGGGTCACTCGTGGGTCAACTCGCACCCTGAGACAGGGGTTTTACTATTTTGTATCTCTTTCATTCATTGTTCTTTATCTCTCATCACCATCTATATCTCTTGTTTCGCTTATCCCTAACCAGTCTGAAGAAGGGTCTCGACCCAAAACGTCTCCCATTCCTTCTCTCCAGAGATGCTGCCTGTCCCGCTGAGTTACTCCAACTTTTTGTGTCTATCTTCAGTTTAAACCAGCTTCTGCAGTTCCTTCTTACACATTCTATATGATACGATAGCCTTAATTGGATTTGTAGCAGGAACCTTGATGGTACTTTGTACTGACAGCAGGATAGTTTTCACTAGTGAAAATTTGCCTGCACCCCATGACAATTAATAACGCACTTGGTCTTTGCTTTTGTCTTTTAATCGATGCAACCCTTAGTGATTAGATTGAACTTTACTTTAGACTTGAGATATACAGTGCGAAAACAGGTACACCGAGTCCGCATCGACCAGCGATCACCCTGTGCGCTAACACTATTTGACACATTATGGGAAATTTACAATTTACCAAAGCCTACAAATCTGCACATCTACTGAGTGTCACAGGGAGAACGTACAAACTCTGTGCAGACAGCACCCAGACTCAGGATCGAACCCGGCACTCTGGCAGTGTAAGGCACTAGCTCTACCACTGCGCTACTGTGCCGCCCCCTAAGTTAGTTAAGGTTAGTGAGTGTTGAGATAAAAGGAAGTTGTTTTGCATTTTTCATCAGGAAAATATAACCCATCAGAGACAAAACAGGTACTAAAACATACGAACATGTAATTGTTCATTTTTATGGGTGGCATGGCGGCACAGCTGGTAGAGCTGCTGCCTCACAGAGCCAGATACCCGAGTTTGATCCTGACCTCGGGTGCTGCCCTTATGGAGTTTGCTCGTTCTCCCTGTGACCGTTTGGGTTTCGTCAGGGTGCTCTGGTTTTCTCCACCATCCAAAAGACATGTGGGTTTGTAAGTTAATTGCTTCTTTAAATTGCCCCCCATGTGAAGGGAGTGGATGCGAAAGTGGGATAACAGAACTAGCGTCAGTGGGTGATCAATGGCCGTCATCGTGGGCCGATGGGCCTGTTTCTGTGCTGCATCTTTCAACCAATTCAGTCAATAATCTAACAGGTAGAAGCCTAGTAAAATCCTCATGTTATTGATAATATTTAATTGATAATATTCCTGTGGCTGCCATTAGATTTTGCTTCACCACATTATGATATTATTTTTGGATCATATCCCACTTAAAACCTGGGGAAACCATTTGAGCCACGTTATCATGAGCCTTGTTGTCTACCTGTGGTTAAATCTGGACACACTTTATTCTTCCAGCTGATCTTCTACAATGGTTCAGGTTTAGGTTTGGATTTATTATTGACTGGCAGATTGATAAGTAAAAGACAACATTTAAATGTGACTGGCCAATGTACTAATTCTGCTTGATGGTCTTGATATGCTAAATCACAATTGCAAAATGTCGCATTTCAGTGTGAAATTTCACCCCTCAAGCTTGTTCCACTCTTTATTTCGATCATGATTGAAAATTATCCTGTTACTAGTTTCTGTCTTATATCTGATGAAAGGTCCCAACCATGAAACATCACTTGTCCATTCCCTCCACAGATGCTGCCTGACCCATTGAGTTGCTCCAGCATTTTGTGTTTTACTCAAGATTCCAGCATATTGAGTTCCTTGTGTCTCCATAAATAGTCTTAATGTGTCTTCAGTCATTAAACTATTCTAGCAGATGAGATGTTACATTGAGGCCATACCCATTTGTTCAGATCGGTGTAAAAATATCAATATCAATATTAGACAGGTTACACAGTGGTAAAGTTGCTGCCTTACAGTGCCAAGACCAGGGTTCGATCCTGACCATGGGTGTTGTCTGTATGGAGTTTGTACCTTCTCCCTGTGACCAAGTGGGTTTTCTCCAGGTGCTCCGGGATCCTCCCACCCTCCAAAGAAGTATAGGTTTGCAGGTTAATTGGATTTGGTAAAATTACAAAATTGTGCCTAATGTGTTTGATGGTGTTAGTTAGTACACAGGGCTCACTGGTCGGCACGGACTTGGTGGGTCGAATGGCCTGTTTCTGTGCTGTGTCTCTAATGTCTATAGTAAAATCGAAATATCATAATAAAAGGAAAAGCAGGTGGATATTCCTGATGCTCAAATATTCATCCTTCGACATGCCGGATGGTAAAAAGATTCAGAGTTACCTCATTCATTCGCACAATATAACATGATATTACATAGAAATTTGAGATTACCTTCGGCAATATAACACTGACAAGATTTCAAAAGTAATTCACTGGTAATGCAGCACTCTGATATATCTTGAATATTTGATAATCTCTATAGATTTGCAAGATTATTTTATCACTGTGCTAAAAGTAAACTATGCCAAATTGAAACCTCAGAGTGAGCAAATGTCAGATTCAAATGTCAAAATATTTCCTTAACCTGATCCAATTAATTATTGACATTTTTAGTTGATAAAATGATCTACTTTATCTACTTCCAGCATTGACATAATTCACTCATTCTGTACTGCGTACCTTGCCAAATACACTGAAAAGCAACAAAGACTGTGTAGAAACAAGGAACTGCAGGTGCTAGTTTCCAAAATAAAAAGATACAAAGTGCTGCAGTAACTTGGGAGGCACAGTGGCGCAACGGTAGAGTTGCTGACTTATAGCACTAGAGACTTCGGTTTGATCCGTCTGTGCGGGTGCCGTCTGTGCGGAGTTTGTACGTTCTCCCTGTGACCGCGTGGGTTTTCTCTGGGTGCTCCGGTTTCCTCTAACATTCCAAATATGTGCAGAGTTGAAGGTTAATTGGATTCTGTAAAATTGTCCCTATGTGTGTAGGATAGAACTAGTGTGTGGGTGATTACTAGTCAGGGTGAATCAATGGGCTCAATGCTCTGTTTCCATGTATCTCTAAATAAAACTAAACTCAGTGGGTCAGGCAGCATCCCAGGAGAACAAAGATAGGTGATGTTTTGGGTCGGGACCCATCTTCTGATTGGGTGGAATCGGGGTGCGTGACTTTACTTACAACTGGGGCGGCATGGTGGCATAGTGGTAGAGCTACTGCATTAGCGCCAGAGACGTGGGTTCGACCCTGACTACGGGTGTTTGTCAGTACGGAGTTTGTACCTTCTCCCCGTGACCTGCGTGGGGTGTCAATGTAAAATTGTCCCTAATGTGTGTAAGGTAGTGTTAATTGGCGGGGATTGCTGGTCAGTGGAAACTCGGAGGGCCGTAGGGCCTGTTTCCGCGCTGTATCTTTAAACAAAACTAAACTACAACTGTGTGTGCCTTTTGGTGATAATATCACAACTGAAGGTGCATTGTAAAGAATGGCTCCATTAATTGTAATAAATGTTTTTGCTATATAACTATCTGTTCAACATACTAAATTAAAATCCAGAACAATTTCTGGTTCCCCTCTGCTGAGGATGTGACTCCTAACTTTAGATTCTTGCTCACCTGCTTTCAGCAGGGAGATAAGGCTAAAAATTATTCTAAAAAGCACACTCTAATTTTTTTAACTATTCACAATCTGAATTCTTCAGTCTCTAAGCTCCATTTTTAACGTTGGTCACAGATTCCAAAATTGCTTCACTCTTATCACCTCATCTGCAAGTTTGTATTCCATGAGCATATTTATCTATTCTGATTCCGATTCAGATCAGTATTAGATTATCGTCATGCACACAAGAATGCAATGAAATTCCTTGTTCAGTTGAAACTCAGAATAAACAGTATACACACCAAGATAGACGCAAAAAGCTGGAGTAACTCAACGGGAACAGGCAGCATCTTTGGAGAGAAGGAATTCGTTTCGGATCGAGACCTTTCTTCAGACTCTTTTTTTTCAAACCCGGAACTCGTTGAGGTGGGGGAGGAGGGGAACGAAAGTGAGGTCTCAGTTGAGGACAGACCATTCCGTATCGGAAAGGGGATCTGGGGGGATGGTGAAGACACGACAACGGTGGGTTTGGGGTCAGAGGAGGGCCAGGGAGTGGACAGAGGCTGAGGCGAGGTCCCCCATTACCAACCATTTTGACTCCTCTTCCCATTCCCTCATACTGAGGCTCCATAGTGTACTGGTCAGGCCACATTTGGAATACTATGAGCAAATCTGGGCACCATATCTGAGGAAGGATGTGCTGGCTCTGAAGATGGGTCAGAGGAGATTTACAAGAATGATTCCAGGAATGTGGGTTAGCATATGATGAGCGTTTGACACCATGGAGTTTAGAAAGTTGAGGGGGGAGTCCATTGAAACTGTAAGGCATGAAAGGCATAGATAGTGGATGTGGAAAGGATGTTTCCACTGGTGGGAGAGTCTAGTACCAGAGATCGTAGCCTCAGAATTAAAGGCAGCACTTTTAGAAAGGAGGTGAGGAGGAACTTTATTCAGAGGGTAGTTAATCTGTGGAACTCATTGCCACAGATGGCTGTGGAGGCCAAGTCAGTGGATATTTTTAAGGCAGAAATAGACAAATTCTTGATTAGAACGGGTGTCAAGGGTTATGGGGAGAAGGCAGAAAAATGAGATTAGGAGGCAAAAAATCGGCCATGATTGAATGACGGAGTAGACTCGATGGGCCGAATGGCCTAATTCTACATCTATAACTTGTGAACCTGAACTTAGCCTTCTGTCCTGGGCCTCCTCCATTGTCAGAGTTAGGCCACACGCAAACTGGAGGAACAGCACCTCATATTTTGCTTGGGTAGATTACAGCCCATCGGTGTGCTTCTGAACTCCAGCCTTCAGCTCACACTACAGCAACCCTGACATTATAATCAAACCCGCCGACAAGGGATGTGCTGTGGTAATCTGGCGTGCTGACCTCGACCGGGCTGAGGCCAGGCGACAACTCTCAGTCACCTCCTCCTACTTATCCTTGGACCATGATCCCACAGATGAGCACCTGGCCTTAATCACAAACACCATTACTGATTTCATCACTTCTGGTTGTCTGCCTACCACAGCCCTCAACCTTATTGTTTCGCAGCCCCGCACAGCCCGGTTTTACCTTCTCTTCCAAATCCCCAAACATAACTGCCCTGGCAGACCATTGTTTCTGCCTGCTCCTGTCCCACGGAAATGATTTCCACATGCCTCGACTCCATCTTATCCCCCCTGGTGCAATCTTTCCCGACGTATGACCAAGATACCTGACATGCCCTTCCTCTCTTTAATGACTTCCTCATGAGGGAGCCCCCACTCCCTCATCTTTACTATGGATGTTCAGTCACTCTACACCGCCATCCCCCACCAGGAAGACCTTAAAGCCCTCCATCTTTTCCTCAAACGCAGAACCATCCGGTTTCCCTCAACTAACACTCTACTCCACCTAGCGGAGCTGGTCCTCACCCTCGACAACTTCTCCTTTGACTTCCTCCAAGTCTAAGGCGTAACTATGGGCACCCGCATGGGCCACAGCTATGCCTGCTTCTTTGAAGCGTACATCGACCAATCCCTGTTCCTATCCCCAAACTCTGTGTCCGTTGCATTGATGGCTGCATCAGTGCTATCTCCTGCACCCATGCAGAACTCATGGACTTCATCAACTTCACCACCAATTTTCACCTGCACTCAAATTTACTTGGACCATCTCCGACATCTCCCTCCACTTTCTTGATCTCATGTCTCCATCAGAGGCAATAGACTATTGACTGACGTTCATTACAAACCCACTGACTCCCACAACAATCTCGACTACACTTCCCATCCTGCTTCCTGCAAAGACTCTATCCCCTACTCCCAATTCCTCCGTCTATCCCTCATCTGCACCCAAGATGATTTTGGAGGAGGTGCAAGTGAACCTCTACCTAACCTTCTATACTAGAACTTCCGAAATGTCCTCATTCTTTAGGGAACGGGGGTTCCTCACTCCCAACATAAATGAGGCCCTCACTCGTGTCTCCTCGGTACCCTGCAGCTCCGCCATTGCTCCCCCTCCCCGTAGTCGCAACAGTGGCAGAGATTCCCTAGTCCTTACCTTCCACCCCATCAGCCGTCGTATACAACACATAATGCTCTGAAATTTACGCCACCTCAAAAGGGATTCCACCACTAGCCATATTTCCCCACCTCGACCCCTTTCTGCCTTCCGCAGAGACTGTTCCCATCGCAATTCCCTGGTTAACTCTTCCCTTCCCACCCAAACCACCCCTCCCCCGGTACCTTCCACCTGCAACCGCAGAAGATGCAATACTTGTCGCTATACCTCCTCCCTCGACTCTGTCCAGTGACCCCGACAGTCCTTTCAGGTTAGGCAAAAGTTCACTTGCACCTCCTCCAAAATCATGTACTGTGTATGTTGTTCAAGGTGTGGACTGTTATACATCGGCGAGACCAAACACAGACTGGGCGATCGTTTTGCGCAACACCTTCACTCAGACGCGTGAACCAACCTGATCTCCCGGTTGCTGGACACTTTAATTCTCCTTCCCATTCCTACACAGAACTTTCTGTCCTCAGTCTCCTCCATTGTCAGAGTGAGGCTAAACGCAAATTGGAGGAACAGCATCTCATATTTTGCTTGGGCAGCTTGGTATGAATATTGATTTCTCTCACTTCAGGTGGCCCCGACATTCCCTCTCTCTCTATTCCTCCCCAACCCAAGTCGCACTAGCTTCTCATTTTCACCCTACAAACAGCTAACAATGGCCTGTTTCCTTTACCATTGTTACTTTTGTGCATATCTTTCATTCGTTGTTCTTTATCTCTCCACATCACCGTCTATATCTCTCATTTCCCTTATCCCTAACCAGCCTGAAGAAGGGTCTCGACCCGAAACGTCACCTAATCCTTCTCTCCTGAGATGCTGCCTGTCCTGCTGAGTTACTCCAGCTTTTTGTGTCTATTTTCAGCATTAAATTCTCAAACACTATCTACTTAACCCCTCTTCTCCCCAACCACCCCCCCCCACCATTAAATCAATATCTCTCCACCCCCTCCCCTTCCACTTGCATTGCTTCCTCTTGCTTCGCAATTCACAACTCTTCAATCCTTGTGTCGCACATCTTCCGTTTTTATATCTCTGGCCTTTCCACATTCTGCTACTCTCTGGCACAGAAGGCAGTGGTGGCCAATTCACTGGATGTATTCAAGAGAGAATTAGATTTAGCTCTTACTGCTAACAGAATCATGGGATATGAGGAGAAAGCTGGAACGGGGTACTGATTTTGGATGATCAGCCATGATCATATTGAATGGTGGTGCTGGCTCGAAGGGCCGAATGGCCTACTCTTGCACCTATTTGCTATGTTTCTATATCTGCCTACCAAACACCTTTTTTCACCTATTCCTTTTCTCCAGAGAAGTTATCTGACCTGTTGAGTTACCACAGCTTTTTGTGTCTCCCTTCCTCACCTGCATCAACCTGCATCAACCAGAGCTTTGCTCTGCCCTTCCTCTCTTCCAGCTTTCTTCCCACGCCCCCCAAAATGAATATGAAGAAAGGTCCCAACCTGAAATGTCACCAATCAATGTTCTCCAGAAATGCTGCCTGACCAGCTGAGTTACTCCAGCACTTTGCCTCTTTTTTTTGTAAACCAGCAGCCACAGTTCCTTGTTTCCTCAGTGTACATTTATTCAATGAATCAATGATTCAAGATACTGTCAGCGATTCAATGTCTAGCAATATACAATCATAAATGCAATTACAGGTGCAAAATAACAGACTAGAGCAAGACTGTAATTTCGTCTGTAATTCCACATTACTGCATTTCTTTTATGCCCTTCTCCTTACAATTCAGTTGCATCATCCTATGTTTTCCAATTGGAGTTTCTCTAGTAGAGCTTCCACCCATCCCTGGAGTTTCCTCCTGTTCCTGTATCTATTTCAGCTCCAGGGTAATTTGTATAAGGGAGGCAGATGGCCCAGCCTGAGGCAGATACTGTAACAATCCTTCAGGGGTTTGCCAGAGGCTAATTCGGTGGACTTAAAGTTAGTACAGAGGTTTCTATTACTTGGGTACATCCTCATCCTCACTCAGAGCAATTGTGCCACCAATCTAAAGTGGTGGCGGCACTGTAGCACAGCGGTGGAGTTACAGCGCCAGAGACCTGGGTTCGATCCTGACTGTGGGTGCTGTCTGTATGGAGTTTGCACGTTCTCCCTGTGATTGTGTCGGTTTTCTGCAGGTGCTCCGGTTTCCTCCCACATTCCAAAGATTCCAAAAGGTTTGCAGGTTAATCGGCTTCTGTACAATTGTCCCTAGGGCATAGGAAAGAACTAGTGTGCTGGTGATCACCAGTAGGTGTGGACATGGTGGTCCGAAGGGCCTGTTTCCGCGCAGTATCTCTGTAGTCTAAAGAACAAGGTGACTGGACGAGTGAGACGTAGTGGGAGATAGGGGCAAGCGAGTGGGGTGGGAGGGTTTTATTCGAAATTGGAGAATTCAATGTTCATACCATTGGGTTGTAAGCTATTACAGAGCATGATGTGTATGGGATATGCAATGATCCTTGTCGTCATTAGATAAAGAGGGTAAAGAGTCATAGAATTGGTATCTATACACAAGTGATTAGCACAGGAGAATTTTGGAAAATATATTGTGAAAGTATTGTTTGCACAAAACATACAAATATGTAAAGCATAAATACTGAGGTCTATTACCCAACCGTTCAGTGGAAATTCATTTGCAACTTAAACGCAAGCCATACAAAGGGCACTTGTTAACTGGTAACAAGATTCAAAGGCAAGCTCTGTGAAGGAACAAACAAAAAGCAAGCTGTT
Organism: Okamejei kenojei; assembly: GCA_035221665.1. Classification (NCBI taxonomy): domain Eukaryota; kingdom Metazoa; phylum Chordata; class Chondrichthyes; order Rajiformes; family Rajidae; genus Okamejei; species Okamejei kenojei. Next base: position 26,840,669 of record CM069154.1, on the reverse strand, counting down.
CCCTTCCACCTGCACTGTGATATTTAAGGATAAACTCTCCTGTTCCATCTCCTTCAGCCTGACTGGCTTGATGCAGGGACAGCTCTGCGGGATAGCAAGTGAGAGAGGGGGGAGGAAGAGGGAAGGATGGGGGAGGGGCAAAGAGAATGGGGAGAGGGAGGGAGGGTGGGAGAGGGGGGGGGGAGAAAGAGGGAGCGGGAGAGAAGGGGGCAAGGGAGGGAGGGGGGAGATGGAGAGGCGGAGAGAGAGGCAGTGAGAGAGAGAGAGAGAGAGAAGGGGGGAGAGAGGGAGAGGGAGAGGGAGAGATTAGATTTGGAGACAGAACTGGATGTGACACCAACATTCATGCCAGTCAGTGTGACTGAGCATGTGGTCTGGGGTGTTGTTTTGCTGACAAGCAATAATCACAATCACCAGCGTAATAACCCAGTGTGTTGGCATTGTGTGAAAACTGCTTTGTTTCTATCCCGGCTGAGAACAGTGTCTGCACGCCAGCATCGACTGAGGCATCACAGATCAGAAATCAATTGAATTTTCCCAAATAACAGCACCAAAATGAGTAGGAAGGAACTGCCGATGCGAGTTTACACCAAAGACAGACACAAAATCCTGGAGTAACTCAGCGGGACAGGCAGTATCTCTGGATAGAAGGAATGGGTGACGTTTCGGGTCGAGACCCTTCTTCAGACTGATTGTCAGGGGAGAAAGGGACACAGTGATATGGAAGAAGGGAGAAGAGGCTCTAACCAGGGTCTCTTCTATATCCCGTAACTCTGCTCTCACTCCCCATCCCCCCCACTCGTAACAAGGACAGAGTCCCCCTTGTCCTCACCTTCCACCCTACCAGCCATCACATACAACAAATAATCCTCTGACAATTTCGCCACCTCCAACAGAATCCCACCACTGGCCACATCTTCCAATCTCCTCCCCTTTCAGCTTTCCGCAGAGACTGCTCCCTCCGTAACTCCCTGGTCAATTTGTCCCTTCCTACCCAAGACACCCTCTCTCCTGGCACTTTCCCTTGCAACCGCAGGAAATGCTGCACTTTACCTTCCCCCTTGACTCCATTCAAAGACCCAAGCAGTCATTCTAGGTGCGGCAGAGGTTCACCTGCATCTCCTCCAACCTCATCTATTGCATCCGCTGCTCTATTGTCAGCTGCTCTACATCAGTGAGACCAAGCGTTGGCTTGGCGATCGCTTCGCCCAACACCTCCGCTCGGTTCACAATAACCAACCTGATCTCCCGGTGGCTCAGCACTTCTACTCCCCCTCCCATTCCGAATCTGACCTTACTGTCCTGAGCCTCCTCCATGGCCAGAGTGAGGACCACCGTAAATTGGAGGAGCAGTACCTCATATTTCGCTTGGGCAGTTTGCACCCCAGCGGTATGAACTCCAGCAAATGCTGGAGAAACTGAGTTTCTCCAGCATTTTTGTTCACCAGTGATATGGAAGGGTAAGTTGTGAAAACAAGACATCAATGGGGATGAATGAGTGGTGGCCTGAGTTGGAAGGTTGTGGCCTCAAGACGTAAGCGTGGAAACAGGCCCTTTGGCCCACCAAGTCCATGCCAACCAATGATCACCCATACACTAGTTCTATCGTACACAGCAGGGGAAATTTACCGAAGCCAATTAACCTAAAAACCTGCACGTTTTTGGAACGTGGAGGAAAAGTGGAGCACCCAGAGAAAAACACACGCTCAAGGGGAGAACGTACAAATTCCATACATACAGCACCTGTAGTCAGGATTAAACTGGGTCCCTGGCGCTGTGGGGCAGAAACTTTACCCGTGCGCTACTGTGCCTCCCACGTATGGTTAGAAGGAGGGAGTACTTCATAAAACATTTGTTCCTGAAGCAAGGCTAACGTTTCTGTGCACATGTGCACGGCACTGAAAGGTACTGCAGTGCACTGCAAACCCACCCTTGGTGGGTGCCAGAGGCTGGTCAAGGGCGGGCCGCAGAGAACAAGGAGGGGCCCGGCCTGGGGGCCACCAAGAGATCGATGGCTGCATTCAAGAGAGAGTTAGATATAGCTCTTAGGGCTAACGGAATCAAGGGATATGGGGAGAAAGCAGGAACGGAGTACTGATTTTGGATGATCTGCCACGATCATATTGTACAGTTGTAGGACAACTTGTTCTATTTGATCTTATTTGATTATGCACACCAGGTTGATTGCATTCGTCAAATCAGGGCGGACCACGTGAAGGTTGCAATCTCCCACCCCGGGACTACATTGCACACTTGTAACTGTCAGCGCCCTATACGTGGCGACTCTTTGCATACTATGTGAAGGGTACGCAAAACAAAGAATTTCACAGTAACATGTCACATGTCATAATAAAGTTACATTCAATCAATCAATCAAAGGTATTGTATACGGAAGCTAAAGCCAGTGACTATTATCACTAAAATGCTTATTCCAGCCAAACTCCAGGCTTTTAAAGGACACAAGGTGCTGGAGTAACTCAGTGGGCCAAGGGGCATTGCTGGAGATCATGGATAGATGACATTTCAGGTCGGGACCCTTCTTCAGAATGATTGTCAGGATGAAAAGAGGTGAGGTAAGACAAAGCTTGGTAGGTAATAGGCAGACACAGGGAAGGGGGGGTTGACAGCTGGATGGTTGGAACAAAGAAGGTCCTCAACCCAAAATCTCACCCATCCATGTTCTCCAGAGATTTTGCCTGACCCACTGAGTTACTCCAACACTTTGTGTCCATTTGGGTAAACCAGCATCTGCAGTTCCTTGTGAAGGAACTGTCGGTGCTAGTTTACATCGCAGATAGACACAAAATGCTGGAGTAATTCAACGGGTCTGGCAACATCTCTGGAGAAAAGGAGCCCCAGTCTGAAGAAGGATTCCAATCTGAAACTCCACCTATTCCTTTTCTCCAGAGATGCTGCTTGATCGGCTGATGTTACTCCAGCATTTTATTCCTTGTTGCTATAGTCGGCACGGTCGGCACGGACTGGAAGGGCCGAGAGGGCCTGTCTCCGTGCTGTAATTGTTATATGGTTATATGGTTATAGTCAAACGCTAAGCCATTACCTGGTAATATCCATCATTGCTGTATGTGAGATGGTCCTGTGGACATTTGGTTCTCTGATCTCCTACATTACTGCAATCTTTGTGCAATCATTTATAAGTTCTGCAATTTTCCTTGAAGCAATTTGAGATCTGAGGATTATGGAAGGTACGATATACGAGTGTAAGTTTTGTTGTGTAGGAAGGAACTGCAGATGCTGGTGTGCACAGAAGATAAACACACAACTCTGGAGTAACCCAGCGGGACAGGCAGCATCTCTGGAGAAAAGGAATCTATGACATTTTGGGTCGAGACCCTTCTTCACTTTTTAATTTATTTATTCATTGAAGAATATGTGAGAGGATTCACAAGCAAACTCTGGAGCAATTGAAGAAGCTCATAAGTTATAGGAGCAGAATGAGGCCAATCGGCCCATCAAGTCTATTCCGCCATTCAATCATGGCAGATCTATCTTTTCTTCTCAACCCCAATCTCGTGCCTTTTCCCCATAACCCCTGACACCCTTACTAATCAAGAATCTGTCAATCTCCGCCATAAACATATCCATTGACTTGGCCTCAACAGCCATCTGTGGCAATAAATTTCACAGATTTAGCACCAAATAAATTCTTCTTCATCGTTTTATTTTGAGGCTATGACATTTGGTTCGAGACTCTCCCACTAGTGGCAACATCCTCTGTATACAGGCCTTTCATTATTCAGTAAGTTTCAATGATGTACCCTATCATCCTTCTGTTGTCATCTTTTGCTGGCCCTGATTTGTCCTGGTCTTTTCTTGCTTCCAGTTCCTCCCTCCTACGATCAGTCTGAAGAAGGGTCGAGATCTCAAATGTCACCTATCCATTTTCTCCAGAGAGGTTGCAGCATTTCGTGCATATGAAGCACCTTAATGGCCACACAAAATTGTGTCTCCCTGATCAGCAGATTGAAGGATATAGGCATGGGAATGAGAGTGCACAATTAAACAAAAAGTGTAGACACAAGGAACTGCAGATGCTGGAAATGTGAACAAAATACAAAGTGCTGGAGGAACTCAACGGGTCAGGCACTTTTGTGGAGGAAATGGACAGGCAACATTTCAGATCAGGAAACTTCTAAAAGAGGAAGACTGTTTAGGAAATAAGCCTGAAGGTTTCTTTGCAACACAAAGGAAGTCCTAATGACCTCTAGACCGATAATCCATAAAACCTGTTCATACAAGGCTCTGTTAATGGAATAAGGCTGAAAGGTTCCAGTACTTGTTCCTAGTATTGATGAACACATTAGTAAGCTATAATGACATAATGATTCTGCACATCCCTGAGCCTCTGCACTTGATTTTACACTAATCAACTTTACCCTCCATAGTCCATTTAAATATATCATCATATTGCAGTCAATGCACCATTTACACCATAACTGAGGAACAGGAGATTTTGTTTAAGGCACCATACATTTGGAATAGAAGCAGAAGTAAGAAACAAAAACAATTTGACCAGAAGTGAAGTCATGGGATGAGACACAAAAAGCTAGAGTAACAACGAGCCAGGCAGCATCTCTGGAGACGAGGAATAGGTAACGTTTTGGGTTGAGACCCTTCTTCAGACGAATGAGAAACACTAATAACCTGAAAGATCTTTTGCGTGATCTTCTTTAAGTTTTTTTTTAGATGTCAGGCAAAGAGAATATCTATATAAATTAGAAATCAGATATATGTAACCTAGGAGTACGGAGGACAAAAGGTGGACAGAGTGCAGAGATTTATGATAATGTTCCCAAACCCAAGGGGCTGAGAGGCTGTTGCCAGGTCTTGAGGGCCTAAACTATAGAGAGATGTTGGGCAAGCTAGGACTTTATTCCTTGGAATGCAGGAGGCTGAAGGGTGATCTTACAGAGGTGTATAAAATGATGTGAAGAATAGATAAGGTGAATGCAGAGTCTAATGCCCAGGGTAGGGGAATCAAGAAGCAGTGGACATAGGTTTATGGTGAGAGGGGAGAGATTTAATAGGAACCTGAGGGGCAACGTTTTCGCTCAGTGGGTGGTGGGTATATGGAACAAACGGCCAGAGGAAGTAGGCACATAATGCTGGATTGAATAATGCATGTAATGCTAGCAAAGGTCAGGCACCATCTGTGGAGAAAAGGAATAGGTGACCTTTCAGGTTGGAACCCTTCTTCAGAGTTCTGAAGAAGGATTCTGACACAAAACCTCATCTGTTCCTTATCTCCAGGGATGCTGCCCGATCCATTGAGTTACTCCAGCATTTTATGTCTCTCTTCAGTATAAACCAGTGTATGTAGTTCCTTCCAACACCAGAGGAGGTAGTTGAGGCAGGTACTACAACCGCACCTCAAAGACACTTGGACACTATCAACGCGGGTAGGAATTAGGAATGGTTGAGGGGGATATGGAACAAACGTGGGTAAATGAGACAAGCCCTTCGGCCCACTGAGTGTGCGCCAACCTGCGATCACCATACACTAGCACTGTCCTATACACTAGGGACAATTTACAATTTTTACCAAAGCCAATTAACCTACAACATGTCAGTCTTTGGAATGTGAGAGAAAATCAAAGCACCCGGGCTTCCGGTGGCGCTATGGAGTGAGTGGAACTCGCGCCATTCAGCTCCGCTAAAATTGTATTAAAAACGGGGGTAATAGGGGTTAACTGAAGCTACTCACCAGAGGAGAACGGGTGTGAACGGTTCCGGTAGCGTTAAAAAGGTTGCGTGACGTCATCAAGAATTTTATTAAGAAAATGTCGCTGCATCGCTCCCCCCCCCCCCCCCCCCCCCCCACCAAGGGAAAAAGCCTGTGAAAAGGGAAGTAGGCCTCACTGGAGCCTCGGGCTCGAGTTTGAGTGCCTCCCAGGAAGATATTTTAAAGATGGACGACCTCAAAAAAATCATTATGGGTGAGCTGAAACAAATGCTTAAGGATATGAAAAAAGAATATAAAGAGGAAATAAAGACTTTAAGAGCTGATATTTTGGTGTATCATGAGAATTTGACAGAAGAGTCCAAAAAGGAAGTTATAGCCGCTGTAAAGACTATGATGGACGAATGGAAAGATAAAGCGGGTACTGATTTGCAACAACAGATGGATGATGTAAACCGTAAAACTGGTGAGATGGAGGTGCTGCTGGATACCAAGTTAGAACCTATTATAACTTCACTTAACCAACAAAATGACGCAATAAAAGAATTGACTGAATCAGCCGAGAAGTGCCTTGCCGAGAACAAGCGTTTATCAGAATTATTACACAAAATAACTGAGAAATGCATTGACTTGGAGGGACGCCAAAGGCGTAAGAATCTGCGTATTGTTGGGTTGAGTGAAGGCCGAGAGGGAAATCAAGACCCTCAAAAATTTGCTGCAAAACTTCTAAAAGATATTCTGAACTTGGACCAAGAACCTCTGCTGGGCCGAGCACACAGGGCATTGAGACGTACCCCTAGGAGGGATGCTCCCCCAAGACAGATGATTGTGAAGGTGGCTTACGATCATGTTTTTGAAGATATGATGAAGATAATAATACGTAAGAAAAATCTCAAATATGAGGGAGACAACATCAGTATTTTTAGAGATTACCCTGCGGAAGTGGCCAAGAGAAGATCTTTATTTACAGAAACAAGAGGTATCCTGAGGAACATAAAGAATCTGAGATATGGCCTGATGTACCCGGCAACATTAAGGGTAACTTATGATAACAAGGAGCACCGCTTCACCAAACATACAGAAGCTCTTGAATTCGCTCAAGATATTCAGAAGAAACTGGAAGAGGAAGAAGTAGAGGAAGAAGCAGATGAAGATGAAGGACACTGAATATTATTGATCACTTACCTGATGATACTGATTATTGATCACTTATCTGATGATACTGTCCACCCACAGAAAAGGAGGAGGATTCACACTGAAGGAGGATCCGCAGGGAAGGAGGAGGAACAATGGACATGGACTCTATCTTGGGGTCAAGGAGGGATGGAAGGATTATTAATAAATATAGTTTTGTATTAACTACCCCTCAAAAATGTATGTTACCTCTCCTAATACACTGCTACGACACTAACTATATTTGTTATTAGTATTATTAATTATTAAGTATATAAATTTAATACCCCACCCCGACATATATAGCCCTTAAGGCAAAAACGGAGCTGGAATTATTAACATATTTATTTTCACGGAAGTCCGTAGATTAGTAGCCACGCTAGTGTGGCTTACACCAATACTAACTGCACTAACTATAGTTGTAGTCACTTTTTTTTCCCCCTTACACTTTATTAACATCACTTACTTTACTCACTTTTTTTATTATTATTTTTATATTATGTATTTTATTTCATATTATATACTATATGGATTTGAGTATGATTGGTATTATATAGTTAGTTCAAGGAGACGTGTGTATAAGACAATGTCACAGATATTAAATTTCATCGATCTGATGTTTGGGTATAGGATTGGGGTAGATGAGCTGAGACATCTACTCCACTATAAACCACCTTAATAATAAAATGTATGACATAAACACTAGGATTGGGGGTGATGGAATCACCTTATGTAGTTGGAATGTTAAGGGAATTAACGAACCAATTAAAAGAGATAAGGTTTTAGCTCAATTAAATAGATTGAAATCTGATATTATTTTTCTCCAAGAGACACACCTTAAAAAAGACGCGCAGTATAGATTAACAGCAAAATGGATTTCCAAAGTATATCACTCTTCATTTACACATAAGTCTAGAGGGGTAGCAATAATTATTCTTAAAGGTATACCTTTTAAACAAAGCTCAATAATAGAAGATGTTGAGGGTAGATATATAATAATTACAGGTGAATTATATTCTAAAATAGTAATCCTTATGAATATATATGGTCCTAATTTTGATAATCCATTATTCTTCAAGAAAATATTTAACTATATCCCTATATCCACTCAACATAATCTAATAATTGGAGGTGATTTTAATTGTACCTTAGATAATTATTTAGATAGATCATCAATGAAAAGGAAAACCACTTCTAAGTCAAGTACATTTATAAATTCTTTTATTAACACAGCAAACGTTAAGGATATCTGGAGAACAGATAACTCAACTGGTCGAGAACATTCATTCTTTTCCCCTGTATTTGGAACCTACTCAAGGATAGAGTATTTTTTAATAGATTCAAAACTAATCCCATTTACATATGATTCAAAATATCATAATATTATTATCTCGGATCACGCTCCATTAACATTTACGATAAAATTAAAAGACATAACTATTAAAACCTCTAACTGGAGACTCAACCCCCAAATATTAAAGGATAGGGCTTGTTATGATTACTTGGTAAAACAGATTAATTTATTTTTTGAAACTAATGACAAACCTGGAATTTCACCATCACTGCTTTGGGATACATTTAAAGCATTTATGCGTGGTGTGATAATATCAGCACACGCATACTTCAATAAGGAAAATCGAAAGACTCAACAAAAGTTGGAAAATGAAATAAAACAATTAGATATTGAAAATGCAATATCCTCTTCTAAGGGGCTAAGTAATAAAATTGCATCATTAAAATATAAGCTAAATAAAATATACTCAAATCAGATTATTAAACTTTTTCAACAGACTAAACAAGTACACTTTGAATTTGGGGATAAACCACAAAAATTACTGGCACGCCAGCTTAGAAAATTAGATGAGGAGAAAATGATACATAAAATTAGATCTGAACAAGGAGAAATATTGACTTTACCAAAAGATATCAATGATACATTTTTACAATATTATCAACATCTTTACTCATCTAAACTAGCAGGACAATCAGATGGAATGGAAACATTCCTACAAGAATGTCATATAAAGTTTAGATCAGGAAGGTAGAGACTTGTTAAATGCTGATATATCAGTAAAAGATATTGAAGAATCAATTGGATCATTAAATAACGGAAAAGCCGCAGGCCCTGATGGCTTAAGTGTTGAATTTTATAAGAAGTTTCATGATCTGATCTCTCCAAGCTTACATACAATATATAAATATGCTTATGAACAAGGAAAGTTACCAGAATCATTAAATTAATCTACAATTACACTTATCCCTAAAGCTGATAAAGATTTGGAAGACCCTGGATCATACAGAGCAATAGCTCTTTTAAATATTGATAAAAAAATTCTAACTAAAATTTTATCTCGGAGGCTAAGTTTAGTGATTAATAAATTAATACATCATGACCAAACAGGTTTTATTCCAAAACGCTATTCATCCTATAATCTGAGACGTCTATTCAATGTCATGTACTCAAAAAGAGTGAATGATATTGAACTAGCTGTCATATCCTTAGATGCTGAAAAAGCATTTGACCAGGTTGTATGGCCATATTTATTTAAAATAATGCAGAAATTTCAACTGGGGGATAGATTTTCCAAATGGGTAAAAATCATATACTCGAATCCAACTGCAAGAATATTAACAAATCAAATGCTATCAGCAAAATTTAATCTCTTTAGGGGTTGTAGACAAGGATGCCCGTTATCACCATTACTATTTTCTCTAGTAATAGAACCATTAGCCGAAATGATTAGATCAGAACCAGAAATATATGGATATAATATCAAAACTACAACGAATAAAATATCTCTATACGCAGATGACATCGTAATTTATATTACAAGACCGGAGATTAGTATTCCCAATCTATTTAATGTTATAACTAAGTTTAGTACATTTTTTGTGTATAGAATTAATTGGAATAAAAGTGAAATTATGCCTATAACTGGAATAAAATTAAATATATTAGAACAATTCCCACTTAAAATAGTCACGGACAAACTCAAATATCTAGGAATTAATGTATCTAAGTCCTATAACTGTCTATTTAAATATAATTACCATCAATTATTAAATAAACTAAAAAAACATTTTTTTTACCACAATTGTTATATTTATTTCAAGCCATCCCTTTATATCTCCCTAAAATGTTTTTTAAAAAAAATAGATACTTTAATAGTTTTATTTGGGACTATAAAAACTATCGAATAAGTAAAAAACATCTATGTAAGTCTAAAATAAATGGTGGACTATACCAAATTTCTTATATTATTTTTGGACAGTTCAGATTAAGAATATTAATTTTTGGTTGGTAAATTTAGATCATGAACCAAGCTGGCTAAAGATGGAAAAGGAAGACTGTTTGCCTTTTGATGTAGGTTCGATTCTTTTTGCACCAAGGGAACTACAAAAAAAAATGTATGGTGACAACCCTATAATTTATAGCAATAGACGTATTTGGAAACAAATAGTTAAGACCCTACATATGGATAATTTGCCACTTTGCCAATTATGAATAATCCTTTGTTTAGGTCCTCTGTATTGGACAAGGGGTTTAAACACTGGAATGATTTAGGAATTAAAAGGATAGAACACCTTTACAAGAAAGGAACATTTCTTTCATTTCAAGAGTTACAGGATATCTATGGATTGCAGTCAAATAACATATTTAGGTATTTACAAATTAGAAACTATATTAAGTCAAATACGCAAGACTATAAAAATAGAAAACCAGGATTATTAGATGAATTGTTTAATAAACACCCAAATACAGAAAAATTAATAGTGTATATATACAATACTATTTTGGATAGGGAAATTCCAACTTCAGAAATATATCGACAAACATGGGAAAATGAAATAGGTTTATCTATAACGAAGGAAATTTGGGAAGAAAGCCTACTAAATGCTAGACATATATTGATACAATTTAAGGTATTACACAGATTACATTATTCAAAAACGAAATTAAATAGAATTTATCCTAACATTTCTCCTATTTGTGATAAATGTCAGAACTTGGAAGCTAATTTAACGCATAGTTTTGTAACATGTATAGAACTCAATTATTATTGGACAGAAATCTTTAGAGTTATCTCTAAAGTTCTTAAAATTAAACTGGACCCAGATCCAAAATTAATAATATTAGGAGTTCCGGATTCAAATTTAACATTAACAGTAAACCAAAGAAATTTCTTGGATTACTGTTTGATAACAGGGAAAAAATTAATACTGAAATTTTGGAAGGGAACATTATCCCCCACAATTAAAATGTGGACAGTGGAAATGTTGGAGACGTTGCATTTGGAAAGAATCAGATTTGTCCTAATGGACAAATACGAACTCTTTGAACAGATATGGTCTCCATATACAGAATATTTGAAGGGGTAGCTGTTCTTGGCATCACAACTCAATAGGAACCCGGCAGGATTAGATGAAAATAACTCTTTTTTTTTATTTGTATACATGTCTCTATTGATATCGCTATCGCTATTTGTAATTGTGTTATTCACTATTAAGATGTATACTATAATCTATTTTTTTTAATATATATGTAATACTTTGTTTTAATTAAATATATATAACAAGAATATATACATATATATTTTTTTCTCTCTCTTCTCTTTCTCTTTCTATATAATCAAAATTATTATTTAATCACTATTCTTATTGATTAAAATCTATTCTTTTCTTTTTCTACTTTCTAAAAAAATAGAAGTTTATAAGAATTATTCGTAACATTCGTATACTTATTGAAATAGGTTGGTTGTGTATTTGAAAAGTTGTTATACCGTTGTTATGATGGCTTACTTCTAATAAAAATATTATTACAATGAAAATTAAAGCACCCGGAGAAAACCCAAACGGTCTACCTCTATGCAACTGCGCTGCCATTGCTGTTCTCAGCATTGTAGCGCACCAGTTTAATTGACAAAGTCCATTGTCCACAACGCCGGAGAGGTGAACCTGACAACGTCATAGCTTATGGAAGGACTGTTCAGAAGCCTGATAACGGAGGGGAAGAAGCTGTTCCTGTGTCTGGTGGTGCGCACTTTCAAGCTTCTGCACCTTCTGCCGGATGGGCGCAGAGAAAAGAAGGAATAACCGGAGTGGGACAAGTTTTTGATTATGTTGCCTGCTTTTCCAAGGCAGCATCAAGTGCAGATGGAGTCAATGGTGGGAAGTCTGGTTGGGTGCCAATCCCCACAAAGAGATAGAAGGAAATAATTCAGGAGACCAGTTACCTGGCTGCAGCTCTGAGAGTTCTGGTGTTGTCTACCAGATTCCTTCCAACGTTGATAAAGACCTACATTTATTTACCATCTTTAACATAGTAAAATATTACACTTATTTCACAGAGCTCAATAATAAATAATATTTTTGACCAAATTGCATAAAGAAACATTGAGATACGCAATCAACATTAATAGACAAATAGGAATGTTTTAAGTGCCAGGCCAACAAAAGAAGGTGCAGGGACAGAGTGGTTTGGTCAGGGAATTCGAGTGGTTGGGGGCCTGTGCAAGTGTGGGCGTGGGTAGCAGCAATGAAACAAGAAGACATGTAACTGTGGAGGGAGAGGAGGGTCTGGATGTGGCTCATTTATAAGGACAGTGGTGTGTTATATTGAAGAAGAGATTGATGATAACATAACGGCGGCATTTTGACGCAGCAGTAGAGCGCCAGGAACCCAGATTCAATCCTGACCACGTGTGCTGTCTGTACAGAGTCTGTACGTTCTCCAGGTTTTCTCCGGGTGCTCCGGTTTCCTCTCCAAATCCAAAGACAAGCAGGTTTGTAGGTTAATTAGCTTCTCTAAATTGTAAATTGTCCCTTGTGTGTAGGACAGTGCTAGTGTACAGAGGATCGTTGGTCGGCGCGGACTCAGTGGGCCAAAGGGCCAGTTTATCTCTAAAGTAAACTAAACGTAAATTGAAGAAAAAGTGGCAGAAATTGAGAAGAGTGAATTGTTGACAGCTGACAGAATCCGTACACACCAGTGGTTGAAGAAGGGTCTCGACACGAAACGTCACTTATTCATTTTCTCCAGAGATGCTGATTGACCCACTGAGTTACTCCAGCTGTTTGAGTCTACCCTTGTTGAAAACAAGTGTTCATCTGCAGCAAACAAGTGAGGAAGGCAAGTGGTGTATGACCTTCATTGCAAGAGGATCTGTGCAGGAGCAAGTATGACTTGCTGCTGCTGTGGATGGCCTTAGAGTGTTTTCAACACACTTTTTGCTCTTCTAATCTGAAGAAGGATGTTCTTGTCAGGGAGAGAGGGCAATTGTGGTTTCCTAGTCAATGTGATGGCAGGTTTGGCTTATGAACAGTGCTTGGGTTGAAAAGGCTTATATTCTCAATATTCTCAAAAAAGTAGGGATCTCATGGAAACCCATAAAATGTTAACAGGACTTGATAAATTTGATGATGGGATAATGCTCCCAAAGGCTATGGAATCCAAAACCAATGACCACTGCCTTGGATTGTAGGTTAAACAATTTGAGGTGCCACCGTGGCGCAGCTGGTAGACCTGGCTGCCCTCACAACACCAGAGACCCGGTTCGATCCCGACCTCGTGTGGACTTTGTAGTTTCTCCCTGTGACAACGTGGATTTCTCTGGGTGGCTCAGGTTTCCTCCCACAACCCAAAGATATGTGGGTTTGTAGGTTAATTGGTCTCTGCTGGAAATGTCACTAATGTGTGGGGAGTGGGTGAGACAGTGGAATAACATAGAAACAGTATGAACAGGTGACTGATGGTCAGCAAGGACTCGGTGAGCCAAAGATCCTGTTTTTATGCTGTATCTTCCAATCAATTTAGAACTGAGATCAGTGTAAAATTCCTCCCGTGGAACGTAGTGAATTTGTGGATGTTTTCACTGCAGAGGTCAAATTATTATCTATTTTTGAAAAAGTGCTGGATATACAGTATTTTTAATGTTAAAGGGATCGAGAGGGAAGACAGGAATAGGATACTGTGCCGAGGTACAGTGAAAAGCTTTGTTTTGCATGCTATCGAAACAGATCAGGTAATGGCTATACATAAATACAATGAAGTCAAACTCAAGTACCACAGATAGAGCAAAGTGCAGAAAATTGTTTAGTTTAGAGATACAGCATGGAAACAGGCCCTTCGGCCGACCGAGTCCGCGCTGACCAGCGATCACCCTATACAGTAACACTTTCCTACACTACTAAGGACTATTTACAATTTTGCTTTTATTTAAGCCAATTAAGCTTTTTGGAGTCTGGATTGTGGGAGGAAACCGGAGCACCCGGAGAAAACCCACACGGTCACGGGGAGAATGTACAAACTCCATACAGACAGCACCTGTAGTCAGGATCGATCCTGGGCCTCTGGCGCTGTAAGGCAGCAACTCTGCCACTACGCCACTGTGCCCCCTGTAGTGGGTGATTGGCCACAATCACATTGAGTGGTATTGCTGGAAGGGCTGAATGGCCTGCACCTGCTTACAAGTTAAACATTTCTAGGTTACCATGAACAAACCCAAGGTGGCAATGGATAGATTTCAGTCAAAGCCAGAATATCAATGTAATTGTTGACAGCTTCTGCCTTGTCTGTGACAGATAAAGTAATTTATTTGGAAGGTAGTGTGTGGTGAGAGCAAGATAAGAAGATGGTGATGAGATTAATCCCAGTGTATGAAGTCTGGGTGGGAAGGTCAGTGAGAAGTGAGAAAAGGACAACTGAGGCTGTCACTTAGAACAAAGTAATATGAGGAAAGTCACTCGCCCTGTCGAAGATAACCAGGAAATCAGGAAATCAGGAAATCAACCTCTAATTTTAAGTAACTTCTACCTACACTCCCCTTTCTTCCCGCCTTCCTCCACCGGGGTCTTTTAACCAGTGCCACAGTTCTCCACATTGTATTCCTCTTGAGATCACACCTCCCCTAACCAACACACGGCAGCACTAGTGGTGCTGTCTGTACGGAGATTGTACGTTAACCCTTTGACCGCATGGGTTTTCTCTGCGTGCTCTGGTTGCCTCTCAGACTCCAAAGACATACAGGGTGTAGGTTAATTAGCTTTGGTAAAATTGCAAAATTGTCCCTATTGCGTGTGCAGGATTTTGCTAGTGTGCGGGATAACTAGTTGGCGCAGACTCGATGGGCCGAAGGGCATGTTTCTGCACTGCATCTCTAAACTAAACTAAATTATAGAAGATAGAACAGTACATGGACTGCAGGAAGGAACAACAGGCCCTGGTTTACACCAAAGATAAACACAAAATGCTGTAGAAACTCAGCAGGACAGGCAGCATCACTGGATAGAAGGAATGGGTGAGGTTTCGGGTCAAGACACATCTGGTCCCATTCCGAAACTACACCCATTCCTTCACTCCAGGGATGTTGCCTGTGCCACTGAGTTATTCCACCATTTTATCTCTATGAAGTGTACTTGGCGTCGGTAAGTTGTAAAATTGTCCTTAGTGAGTGTAGGTTAGTGTATGGGGTGATCTATGGTTGGTGCAGACTCATTGGTCCGATGCGCCTGTTTGCACACTGTATCCATACAGTCCAAAAGTAACGATGACAATGTATAGTCAGGCAGCATAGGTTTTGTGCTGAAGATATGAAACAATGGATAATTTATTGAGAGCGTGTGGTGGACATTTTAGCAATGCTGTTAAAATTGCACTGGTTTTAGAATTTTTAGATATTTGTTTAGACTTTTAGAGATACAGCAGGGAAACCTTCTGCCCACCGAGTCCATGCCAATCAGATATCCCCCGTACACTAACTAACACAAAACTAGGGACAATTTTACACCTGACAAGACAGTTAACCTACAAACCTGTACATCTTTGGGATGTGGGAGGAAATTGGAGAACCTGGAGAAAACCCACGTGGTCACAGGGAGAACGTACAGACAGCACCCACGACCAGGATCGAACCCCGGTCTCTAGTGCTGTAAGGCAGCAACTCTACCGCTGCGCCACTGTGCCGCCCATATTAGAGGGAAGTGTGCCAAATGCAGGCAAATGGGACTAACCCAGTTAGTCAACTTGGTCATCATGGACAAGATGAACCAAAGGGACTGTTTCCGTGCTCTGTGACTATGATTTAAAAACAGATTATTTATTTTATCAATTATTGTATGTGGTCACATTTCTAATTTTTTTTTCATTTCATTTTAGACCACCATGAACACAAGAAAGGTTCTATTTCAATGAAACTTCTTTTTTTAATCTCCTATATGAGTAATTTAGTTTTGATACATAGATACATAGAAAATAGGTGCAGGAGTATGCCATTTGGCCCTTCAAGCCAGCACTGCTATTCAATGTGATCATGGCTGATCATCTACAATCAGTATCCCGTTCCTGCCTTCTCCCCATATCCCTTGATTCCGTTAGCCCTAAGAGCTCCATCTTACTCTCTTTTGAATGCATCTAGTGAGGCAGAGAATTCCACAAATACACGATTCTCTGGGTGCAAACGTTTTTCCTCATCTCAGTTCTAAATGGCCAACCCCTTATCCTTAAATTATGGCCCCTGGTTCTGGACTCCCCCAACATCGGGAACATGTTTCCTGCATCTAGCATGTCCAATCCTTTAATAATTTAATATGTTTCTATAAGATCCCCTCTCAACCTTCTTAATTCCTGTCCAGTTGTTTCATTCTTTCAGCATATGACAGTCCCACTCTCCCGGGAATTAACCTCGTGAACATACACTGCACTCCCTCAATAGCAAGAATGTCCTTTCTCAAATTAGGAGACCAAAACTGCATACAATACTCCAGGTGTGTACTCCAGGGCCCTGTACAACTGCAGTAGGACCTCCTTGCTCCTAAACTCAAATCATCTTGTTATGAAGACCAACATGCCATTAGCTTTCTTCACTGTTGTACCTGCATGTTTACTTTCAGTGACTGGTGTACAAGGACACCCTGATCTCATTGCACTTCCCCTTTTCCTAATCTGACACCATTCAGATAATAATCTGCCTTCTTGTTCTTGCCACCAAAGTGGATAACCTCACATTTATCCACATTATACTGCATCTGCCGTGCATCTGCCCACTCACCCAACTTATCCAAGTCACTCTGCATCCTCATAGCATCCTTTTCAAAGTTCATACTGCGACCCAGCTTTGTGTCATCTGCAAATTTGCTAATGTTACTTTGAATTCCTTCATCTAAATCATTAATATATATTCTAACTAGCTGCGGTCCCAGCACCGAGCCATGCGGCACCCCACTAGTTGCTACCTGCCATTCTGAAAGGGACCTGTTAATTCCTACTCTTTATTTCCCGTCTGCCAACCAATTTTCTATCCACGTGAATCATCTACCCCAATACCATGTGCTCTAATTTTGTTCACTAATCTCCTGTGTGTGACTTTATCAAAGGCTTTCTGAAAGTCCAGGTACACTACATCCACTGGCTCTTTCTTATCCATTTTACTTGTTACATCCTCAAAAAATTCCAGAGATTAGTCAAGCATGATTTCCCCTTCGTAAATCTATGCTGACTTGGACCGATCCTGTTACTGTTATCCAAATGCGCCGCTATTACATCTTTAATAATTGACTCCAGCATCTTCCCCACCACCGATGTCAGGCTAACTGGTCTATAATTCCCTGCTTTCTCGCTCCCTCCTTTCTTAAAAAGTGGGATAACATTAGCTACCCTCAATCCACATGAATGAATCCAGTATCTATTGAACATTGTAAAATGGTCACCAACGCATCCACGATTTCTGGAGCTACCTCCTTGAGTACCCTGGGATTTATCAGCCTTCAGTCCCATTAGTCTACCCGAAACCATTTCCTGACTAATGTGAATTTCCTTCAGTTCCTCCGTCACCCTAGATTCTCTGTCCCCGAGTACATCTGGGAGATTGTTTGTGTCTACCTTAGCGAAGACAGAACCAAAGGACCTGTTCAACCCGTCTGCCATTTACTTGTTCCCCATCATAAATTCACCTGTTTCTGTCTTCAAGGGATCCACATTTGTCTTTACTAATCTTTATCTTTTCACATACCTAAAGAAGCTTTTACCATCCTCCTTTATATTCTTAGCTAGCTTACCTTCGTACTTCATATTTTCTACCCGTATTGCCTTTGTAGTTAACTTCTGTTGTTCTTTAAACATTTCCCAATTCTCTGGCTTCCCGCTCATCTTTGCTATGTTATACATCTTCCCTTTTATTTTTATACTGTCCTTGACTTCCCTTGTCAGCCATGGTTGCCTCTTACTCCCCTGAGAATCTTTCTTCCTCTATGGATTGAAATGAACCTGCATCTTCTGGATTATTCCCAGAAATTCCTGCCATTACTGTTCCAACATCATCCCTGCTAGGGCTCCTTTCCAGTCAACTTTGGCCAGCTCCTCCCTCATGCCTCCATAGTCCCCTTTGTACAACTGCATTATTGACACTTCTGACTTTACCTTCTCCCTCTCAAATTGCAGATTAAAACTTATCATTTTATGGTCGCTACATCCTAATGGTTCCTTTACCTTGAGTTCTCTTATCAAATCCAGTTCATTACACAACACTAAATCCAGAATTGCCTTCTCGCTGGTAGGCTCCGTACGAGCTCCTCTCAGGTTCTGATAAGGTTCATCTACTCTGTCTCTGTCTCAACTCAATCTCCACAAAAACCAGCATTTGAATTGTCTCAATCCTTCAAACTTATTGTATTCAATATGTGTGCAGCTGCCACCTCACCAGCAATACATTCTTCTGCAATCTGACTTCACGGCCAAAATTTAATTTTCAGAATGAATGCTTAGAAATTGCAATTTTCTAACTATTACAGGCAAACGTATTTATTGAATAAAGCTAATTAACAATTTCACATACAAGCAGGACAGATTAGTTTACTAATTTAATTCAGCTGGGCACATTATGGGCCTAGATCTGGACAGCATTGTTAATTGAATCCTACTATTCTGCTTTCTTTTACTACAGAGGAGAGTCAGATTATAAGGTATTTTTCCTTTGTCATTCTCCCCTTCTGTGCACAACTTGGTGCATAATAATTCTCTCTCTGTGATACTTCAAAAGTAAACAACACTACCCATTGCAAAATGCTCACCATGGAAAGTGTACCATCATGTACCCAAAAAATCAATTACCTCAGCTTCTGTAGCAATTGCACTCGTAGAAACATTATTAGATAAGGATTAACTATTTTGACTTTCAGTCGAAAGGATATCCAGTAACCACTGATCTTTGTGCCTTTACTTTCATTTTCATAACCAAACAGAAGGGATCTTAGGACACAGAGCTCTGGATTAACACAGCGGGTCAGGCAGCATCTCTGGAGAACATGGATACAGTAGATGATATTTTGGGTCAAGATCCTACTTCCAGTCTGACACCTTTTGTTCTTATCTCCAGCCTTTGTTCCCATCATTCTATCAAAACACCACCCCCCCCCCCCCGCCAATGTTGACCTATTGCCTGCCACGCTTTGTCCTGCCTCTCCCCTTTACCAGCTTTCTTCTCACCACCTACAATCAGTGAAGAAGGATCTCAACCCTTCAATGTTCTCCAGAGATGCTGCCTGATCCACTGAGTTACTCAAGCATTTTGTGTCTATCTTTGGTGTAAACCAGCACCTGCAGTTCCCTCTTAGGCTGAGATGCTCAGAGTTGACCTTAACCTTAATACTTCTCTATCTATTTTTTGAATGTTAAGTTTTATTAATCGTGAATTATCCAAGTTTAATACAGCAGCTGATCAAATGTTGCTTATGTATGGATCGAGAGGTAATATTTCATGGAGGAAAATGCAATGCATTTTAAAAAAGCTCACTGCATGCAAAAGGAGGGTCCATCACCATGGTAACAAGCTGCCTTGACAAGGCAGACTTTGATTTTGCCTAAGTTGGATAATGTATGTGACGCTGGTGGAATGAGGATTTGGAGTTAGAGAATGGCAACCTAGAGCAGCTTGTATTGGAGCCTACAAGATCTGGATTTAGTGTTGTCTAATGAACCAGATTTAATAAGGGAACCATAATATGATAGGTTTTAGTCTGCAACTTGAGAGGGAGAAGGTTAAATCCACTTCTGATCACGAACCAGCATGTATGCCTATAAAAACATGCAGTTTCTTACAGTTAGAAGTAGGTCGGTCATCAAATAATGACGAGATGGAGTATTGGAAGAAGAATGAGAACCTTGTGACTTGAAGTAGAATATACGAAAAAAAGGTGCAAGCGTACGCCATTTGGCCCTTCGAGCCAGCACCATCATTCATTGTGATCATGGCTGATCATCCCCAATCAGTAACCCGTGCTTTTCTTCTTCCCATACCCCTTGATTCCGCTAGCCCCAAGAGTTCTATCTAACTCTCTTTTAAATTCATCCAGAGAATTGGCCTCTATTGCCTTCTGTGGCAGGGAATTCCACAGATTCACAAATCTCTGGGTGAAGATGTTTTTCCTCATCTCAGTCCTAAATGGCCTACCCATTATTCTTAAACTGTGACCCCAATTTCTGGACTCCCCCAACATCGGGAATATTTTTCCTGCATCTAGCCTGTCCAAACATTTAAGAATTTTATATGTTTCTATAAGATCCCCTCGCATCCTTCTAAATTCCAGTGAATACACGCCCAGTCAACCCATTCTTTCATCATATATCAGTCCTGCCATCCCGGAAATTAGCCTGGTGAACCTATGCTGCACTCCCACAATAGCAATAATTTCCTTCATCAAATTAGGAGACAAAAATTGCACACAATACTCCAGGTGCGGTCTCACCAGGGCCCTGTACAATTACAGTTGGACCTCCTTGCTCCTAAATTTAAGTCCTCTCGCAATGAAAGCCAACATGCTATTAGCTTTCTTCACTGCCTGCTGTACATGCTTGCTTACTTTCAGTGACTGATGTACAAACACACCCAGGTCTCGTTGCACCTCCCCTATTCCTTAATCTGTCACCATTCGGATAATAATCTGCCTTCCTGTTCATGCCACCCGAGTGGATAACCTCACATTTATCCACATTATACTGCACCTGCCACCTATCCAAATGACGCTGCAGCCTCATAGCATCCTCCTCGCAGCTCACACTGCCACGCAGCTTTGTGTCATTCTCAAACTTGCAGGTGTCTGGACAACAACCTATTTCTCAATGTCAGCTAGGCAAAGTATATAGTGATCGACATAGGTAATGTTTCGGGTCAGGACCCTTCTTCAGACTGATTATGGTGGTGGGGGGGAGGGGCAGGCAGATCTGAGAGAGTACAGGTAATAGGTGGATGCAATTGACAAGGGTTTTTGGCAGATGGTTGGAACAAAGGCCAGAGATTAACACAGGTGTGACAGAATGATTAGAAAGTTACAAATTGTGAAGCCAGATGAAGGGATGTAGTAGGTGAGGGAGGGAAGAAAGAGGTGTGAGTCCAGATGGGCTACAGGGCAAAGGGGCGGGGGAGTGAGGGGTGGGGGGAAAGTGAGGGGGGTGCAGAGGAGAAAATGGAGGGGTTGTTAGAGATTCCTTAAAATTGGAGAATTCAATGTTCATAGCTTTGGTTGCAACCTATTACAGGTGTTCTCCCTGTTGTCTCCACACCCCAAAACACAAAATATGTTTATTTCCTTGTTTCCAGGACTGTTGAAGAGTTTTTGATCTGAAATGTTGACTTTGTTTTCCTCCCCAATTAATGCTGCCTGACCTTCACAATGTTCTCAGCATTTTCTATTTTTGTTGTAAAAAATTCTCAGACTGAAATTAAAATGGTGGATTAAGGCTATACAGATGATCTCCATACAAATTGAACTCCTTTGTAATGTGTGATAATGGATTGGACCATGGAGAACTTAAATTCCAAATCCCAAACAGAATATATTCAATGTTATGAAAGAGAGTCTCATAGTGACCTTGGATCCACACAGATTAAGTTGAAAAGAGCGTCTGAAGATTTGAAAATATATATCATGTCATGAGGTCATAAGTGATAGGAGCAAAATTAGGCCATTCAGCCCATCAAGTCGACCCCGCCATTCATTCATGGCTGATCTATCTCTTCCTCATAACCCCATTCTCCTGCCTTCTCCCCATAACCCTTGACACCCATACTAACCAACAATCACTGCCTTAAAAAAATCCATTGATGGCCTCCACAGCCTTTTGTGGCAAGGAATTCCACAGATTCACCATCCTCTGATCTTCACAGATTCACCATCCTTTGAAATTCCTCCTGATCTTCTTAAAGGAACATCCTTTAATTCTGAGGCTTTGATCTATAGTCCTAGACTCTCCCACTAGTGGAAACATCCTCTCCACAATCCAAGCCTTTCACTATTCGATAAGTTTCAATGAGGTCCACCCTCATCCTTCTAAACTCCAGCGAGTACAAGCCCAGTGCCGTCGAAAGCTCATCATATGTTAACCTACTAAGTTCTGGGATCATTCTTGTAAACCTCCTCTGGATCCTCTCCAGAGCCAACACATCCTTCCTCAGATACGGTGCCCAAAATTGCTCACATATGCATTTAGTGTAAAAACGTATTGTTAATTATTTAATTGGGGCAGTGAGGTGGCAGGTGGGTGAAGCCTGCTGAATAATATATTTTCAAAGTTTATGTGATTTTGTTATACAATTTGACAAAGTGTCCATCAAATCCATGAGGTCTTTTCTGCTATTATCAAATAAATCATGAAGAAATAAAAACGTTTCTGGGGGTGCCTCACAGTGCCAGACACCCGTGTCCGATCCTGGCCTTGGGGACTATCTGTGTGGAGTTTGCACTTTCACCCTGTTACCGGGCGGGTTTTCTCCGGGTGCTCCTGTTTCATCCCACATCCCAAAGATGTGCAGGTCAGAAGACTAATAGCCTCTAAATTATCCCTTGTGTGTAGGCGAGCAGTAGAATCTAGGCCAAGTTGATGATAATGCAGAGAATTGAAAGTAAATTGGATTAACGTAGGATAGGTGTCAATTGGTGGTGATAGTTGGTATGGACTTGGCGAGACAAGGGGTTTGTTTCAATGCTGCATCTCTGTATCTGGCGCGATTTGGGACAAGTTATAGAGTCATACAACGTGGACACAGGGCCTTTGTCCAAACATGCCCACACCACCATCATGTCCCTTCTACACTAGCCTGCACTTAGCACAAATCCCTCTAAATTTATCCTCTCCATGCACTTGTTCAAATGGTTTTTAAACATTGTGATAACTACTTCCATCGGCAGCTCATTCCATTTCCTAATTACCCTTTGTGCAAAACAAGTTGCCCCTCAGGGGCAAATCCTATTAAATCTCCAACCTCTCTCACATTAAACCTATGTCCTCTGGATCTTGATTCCCCTACACTGGGTAAACGACTGTGCATTTACCCCATCTATTCCTGTCATGATCGTGTGCACCTCTATAAGATCACCCCTCACTCTCTTACATTCCAAGGAATAAAGTCTTAACCCGCACAACCTCTCCCTATAGCTCAGGCCCTCGAGACCTAGCAACATCCCCATAAATCTCTGCACCCTTTACAGTCTAACAACATCATTTCTAAAACAGGGTGACCAAAACTGAACACAATACATTTAATGTAGTCTTGCCAATGTCTTATATAACTGTAACATGACCTCCCAACTTCTGTACTCAATACTCTGACTGATGAAGGTCAAAGTGCCGAAAGCCTTCTTGATCACCCTGTCTACCTGTGACACCATTTCCAATTTAATATTTTGGTATTTTGAACATTTATCAGTTAAAAGCAAGAAACACGTGCAAATGTGCCTGATTAACATAGTCAGCTGCCTGATAACTAGTTGAAAATTTGGAAAGAGGTAGAAGACTAGAGTAAGACAAGTAAATTTCCTTTCTTGCCAGTCAGCGAGGACAAGTTACTTTACACTTGCAGTGACGCTAAATAAGGTTAGTTTTAGCAATAAGACAGCAGCAGCCCGTTCTTTTTCCCCTCCTGCAAATCCTCCTTGAGCCCATCATTGTTTTGCAAGCATCTTTCATTCTCGTGTGGTTTACTGTCAACAATTCCTCATCGCTGCCAACTGTTTGACAAGTCATTGGCCCAGGTCCAAACAGTTTTAACTTCAGAGCCAAGACAATATGTCCAGGGAAACATTAGAGCCACACGCATGAGAAATGGTGACAGCTTGTTACACTCTGCACCAAAAATGCTCCACTTTGGATACAAGGATCCGTTGGGGATGAGGCTTAAGAAGGGCCCGACCCAGAACATAGAACAGTACATCACGGGAATAGTCTGCCTACACGACACACTGTGGACCGAGAGTGCGTCATTTCTAATTCAATGATTCAATACTTTATTGTCACATATACTGAGGTACAGTGAAATGCTTTGTTTTGCACACATCCTGGTAAAATCATACAGCAGACCTCACCGAGGCAGTACACGTGTTGTCATGTGTCTGGAGCTGACAAAGTTGCCAAAGTTCACCAAATAGTCCTATCTTTTGCCTCAACACCCCCCCCCCCCCCCCCCCCCCCCCCCCCCCCCCCGCCGGGACCCGCTTTGTTCGCGGCAACCCCCACTGGGTCTTTTTGTTTTCAACGGCCACCCTCCATTCTCAATGGCCCTCCACCAGGTCCCGCTATTGCTCTCAATGTCCACCTCGCTTTCGGCGGCACATCTTTGGTATGTGGGAGGAAACCGGAGCACCAGGTCACAGGGAGACTGTATAAATTCCGTACAGACAGCACCTGTAGTCGGGATCAAACCCGTGTCTCTCTGCTGCTCTTGTTAATCCTGGCCAAATTGGTAAGGCTAGGACTTTAAAATTATGTAAAAGCTTCAGGGCTGCTGGGAGATTTGGCCAATTTAGAATTGCTCTCTGCAGAACTGGGACATGCTGCAGAGTGGTGCCAGTTTGTCTAGAGCCTAGATACAAGTTGCAAGAAAATAATAAGAACATCTGCAGGCCCTGTCAATTAGGTGCAAAGTGCATAGAATCGATTGGATGACTTCAAACCAGACATACACCTTGTAAATAATTGTAAATAATGTTGCAGAGTTCGACTTTGCCGAGGGTTGATTGGATGAGGTATTGAGCCTTGTCTGGGTTTATTGCAGATCAGGGTAAATGTTGCTAAGTTGGCTTCCTTGAGAAGTCCTGTTTGAATACAATGTATTAAGCTGCTGTATTATTGGGTTAGGGAAATGTCTGTTTTGTATGGGGTTAATTGATATCTGTAATTGGATTGTTCAGGGACCACCCCAATGTGGTACAGCCCCTCAACTTCCTGGGACCTATAAAAGTCCGCTGCCACGAGATCCAGCGTCGATCTTCTGGGAGAGAGCTTGGGACTGCGTGACCTTCTGGAGTGTCTCTGTCTGAGCGAGGCCTAGAGGGCTTGATCAGGCAGATACAAGGAACGAACCGACAGTGGGATAGGTACAGTAGTTGAACTGTAATTGTGTTTTGTTAAAATAAAGATTAGTTGTTCAAGTGCTTGATTTAGTGATTTTTTACTAAAACTAGACTTGGGGGAAGCTTAGAAAGAGCAATTTACATTGGGGGCTCATCCAGGAACTCAAAAGACCCCCAAACATAAGTTTGCAATCAAGGGTGTTGAGCTGTTTTGCTCGATAGTGCAGAAATAGGGCCCACAGTGCAGTTTTCGCATTGGTTTTCGGCACTTTGTTCGTCGGAGCGGATCGATCATTCGCGGGCTTGGGAAAGGGTCTAATCGAGATCATTAGAACACAGTCTAGCAAGCACAGGGGGTTGGTTGGCACTCCTTTGGGTTGGGGGCCCATAAAACCAGGGTGGGGTTAGAGGCCCTGCTGGGGTTGGGTTAGAGGCCCAAAACTTTGGTCGTAGTTGGCAGACTGCAGCTGCTTTAACGAGAGCCAAACGAGCTTCATTGGGCGAGGGGTGGCCCAAGGTTAGATTTGGTATCCAATTGGTGGGGTATTGAAATACAGGTCTGACCTATGTACCGATCGAATCTTTGCCAGGAGCATGAATTGGAAAGGTGCGCTCTGAAAATCGGCGTCGATAACTCACAGCGCAAAGCGGCTAGGCGCTGAATCCCCGGTGCCCAGCAGAGAGGAGTGTCTGCATGTATATACATCTGAGTCCTGTGTGATGGACGAGGAATCTCGTAAAGGTACTGGGCTTGGGTGGACAGAGTATAGATTGGCCGGAATACTCCAGTCCATTCGAGAATTCAATTGGGCAATTTTAGTTTGATTTGAGTGCCCGCGTATGAGGAGATACGCACTAAAATTAGGAGTTCGAGTCTTCATTTGCAAAGCCAAATTTCCAAATACAGAATTTCACATTGACGTTCTGCCAGTAAGGTGGAATTTGAGTTCCTGTATATAAACTTCGGAGTTGCTGCGTGTCCGTGATCGATTCTGAATAGCAGCTGATCAACAGTGAATAGTAACCCTCTGGTCGATTGTTGACTAGTACCTGATAGCGAAGAGTACCTGAGAGATGGGAACCTGTTTACTTGATGAAAATTAATCCGAATACCGAAGGGTACCCCTAATTCAGTCGAACTTAGAGAGGAGGGATAGAGATCCCCCTATAGAAGTTCAGTCTTAGCAGAGGGATAGTAACATTCGGGAAGAAAAGTAGTCATTTAAGGAGTAGTACCCCTCAGCAAAGTGTAAACTAGGAAGTGGAAAATCTTCGGTATCAGAGGGAGAGGTTCACTGAATGATAACAGCGAGATGCGGTATCGGGATCGAGTGTTCGTGAACTGTGTGCTAGAGCTTTTGCAAACATTTTGTAAATTGTAAAAATCTAGCTTTTCGTAATGTCATAGCAACCAAATTGTGTAAATATTCTGTGTACGTAAATAAACTTAGAGTGTACTAAGATTTAGAAAGTTAAGATTTAGATCGTGTTAAGTCCGCGGACCGTTATTTGTGTTGCTGCTTGTGCAAGTGTTTACGGATTGAGAAACTTGAAGTAAGAATTTGCTTGAGTTAAATATTTGTAATTATTTAGAGTGTGGTGTTGGAAGAATCTGAATTGGGATGGTTCGATCAGGGGTTGTACTCTTTCAATCGCTGTGTCGGGGGAGGAGTCATCCCGCTGACCGATTGCACCACGAGGAGGATTTCTTAGAGTGCGTGATTTATAATAAACAAATGTTTGTGGTTTATTTAGGAGTGTGGTTGTGCCTGAAAGTAATAGGAAGTGTGTTATCCTACTTGTGTACTGTGTTACTTGCGTGTCTGAAAATGATTTTCGGGTGTTTCGATTGAGGATTAAATGAGTGCGAGAATGTGTTTGATTGTGTTTGGATGTGTTTGATTGTTCCCTGGAGTACTCTGATTCGAATGACTGGAGATTGAAAGGGTGTGAACTTGTGGGAGATAGGAGAAGAATTTGAATAGGTGAATAGGATTGGTGGAGCAAAGGAGTAACGAGCTGCAAGGCTGCGATCGCGTTGAACCATTAGCCAATGTCTAGGAGCGAGCTGGGTAAATTTAGGGATCAAAAGGAAGGATTTAAAAGTTCTGTTTTAGGTGTTCGGAAGCATGGGGAATAATGTAGATCGAGATGTAACAGAAGAGGGAAAGAGCCCATTGCAACTAATGTGTAATGAGTTTTCTCACATGGCAGAGAAATTTAGAAATTTATCAGGATCATTAAATACGAAATTAGGGAATAAGCTATGGCTGCCGGGGGAATTAGAACAGTATAGTGGATAAAATACATAGAACGGATTATTTGGCAGCATAGTAATAATAAAAGTGCAAAAGAACTAATAGGGTTATGAAGAAAATATTTTAGGAACAGAGGGCGAATAAGGAGGTTAATAGAATGGCTAGTTGGGAAAAAGCGATTGTTAAACTTGGAATAGAGCTAAAAGAAGGTAAAGTAGATCGACTTTCAGGCAGTGGGAAGGACAGGAGTGAAGATGAAGGCAAACACTCAGAACAAGGGAAAGGTGGATCTCCTGGAAGAAAATTAGTCCCTATAGAATCAAAGATTAGGAATCCGATGGTTGGTGCTGACTTCGAGGGGGAAGGAGATGTTATTTGGAAGAGTGGACAAATGTTAACGCCAGTGGAAGTTCGCAGCTCCCACCATGTTTCTCTTGCATTTCCCAGGCTACATTAGCACCGTGTATAACTTGTGTCCGTAATAAATATTTTAGTACTGCAGAATCTATAACCACTCCTGCAGATTTTACCTCTGAAGACTCTAAAAACAGCAGATAATGAGGTACCAGATTCTTCAATTCTTTCCACGCCATCATTGATAGATCGTCCAGTGGCTTATGGCACCCAGAGTATAACAAAAAGGTTAGCTCCAGTGTTTAAAGAAAAGAAAGGTATGCTATATATCGTGCAACCGCTAGAGTATTTTTGTAAGCCACAACCCAGACAGAGTAGAAAGGAAAATGAATGATTTATTTGGGTGGTATCGGGAAATCCCTAGCGAACAGGAAAATTCATCTGAGGGTGAGACAGTGATTGAAGATACCGAGATAGATTTTGACGTAACCAAAAGCTTACAAATTAGACAGATATCCCATAGGCAGTTACCAGTAAAGGAAGGAATAGGTACAGCGGATTCGGCCAGTGGAGTGAGTATGAATAATCCCCGTGCCACAGACGTCCATATGCCGTGTAAGCCCCATGAAATAATGGCAGTACTAAACAGAATCCCCAATAGGAAGAAGTCACCTGCTGCCGTTATAGATTATTTAGGAACCAAAATGCGTATATCATGCAGATTCCCGGGATTTGTGGGAGACCATACAACAGATAATTACTCCTGCTGAAAATACCAAATTTCTAGTAGCCCTAGGACACCCAGCTTATGACGCCTTGTCAAATGAAGTAATGAATGACAGTGCAAGAGAAGAGGCTGTTTTAACGGCCCTTGCAAAAATGTTTCAGAAAACAGGCAATTTAAGCTGAGTTCTGAAAATAAAACCAGAGAAGGGTGAAGGAGCAGACGAATTTCTAGACCTTTTTTCAAAATTATATATGGACTAATCAGGTGATTTAGACTATCAGAATGGAGCAAGTTCCCCTCAGTATTGTGCTATCTTGTTGAATTGTCTCCCCACTAAAGTAGCGGATTTAATTAAAACTGACAACAGGAACTGGCCTGAGAACTGAGCCAGTCAAATAGCCAGAGCTGTGAGGTATTATTGGAAGGAAGGTAGGAACCAGGAAAATTGTCCTGTAACTAGAAGAGAAAGTGAACGCATAGCCAAGAAAGAATTCCCAGAATACCAGCAAATTACGGATTGGGAGCAATTAGGGTCCCAGATTACTCAGATTATTATCACCACTACACTCCTAATTTAGAACCCATTCCAATGGAACCCAGGGGTAGAATAAGACCAACCATATTGCCTAATCAATGCTATACTTGTGGGGGAATGGGACATTGGAGTCGGGCCTGTCCAACAAAGGAGCGAATGAAAGAGTGGGGTCGAAGAAGGGATTTCCAGGATTACGAAGAACTTGGAGATCCTAAGGAATATAGACACATCCGAAATCCAAGGAATTATCGGAGGTCCTTTAATTCAAGAGACTACTGGACCCAAGAGACCAGAGAGAGAGATGGCCCGAATGTCAGGAACTAAGAAGTCACACACCATTCACTCAAACTCACCCATTTTCTCAGTCCTGACTCACCAACCCGCCCTGGAATTGTGGGGGTGGAGACATGACCCCTAATCTAGAACCAACCTCAAGTAATTTACCAGTATGAACGAATTGGATGTACTATTGTAGTAAAAACTGAAAATCACATAGAAGAAAATAATAAACCATCCTATGACTACCCCAGAAAACCCCTTAGAGCAAAGAAGATTGTAAATCAAGGAGCTCGTTTCAACTGCACCCAATTAGGTCACT
Organism: Okamejei kenojei; assembly: GCA_035221665.1. Taxonomy (NCBI): domain Eukaryota; kingdom Metazoa; phylum Chordata; class Chondrichthyes; order Rajiformes; family Rajidae; genus Okamejei; species Okamejei kenojei. The sequence goes on along the minus strand of CM069154.1, from coordinate 26,810,987 downwards.
GGAGCAAGGAGTGTCCAGCGAGAAGGCAGAACGTAGCAGGATTGAAGAAAAACCAAGGTGCGATAAAGAAAGTAGGAAAAGGAACATAGTAGCTAGCGTGAAAAGGAATGATAACTAAGGAATGGAAAGGGCACTAGGGAGAGAAGAAACAAACTTACTGTGCAGGAGGAACGGGAGTGGGGAAAGAAGTTATTCTACTAATGTGTTACTGAGTTTGTGCCTGCAGAACAGTATATCGATGACATACTATCTGGGGAGTGAGGTAAAGAATGCACAGACCCCTTGTGAATGGGCAGAAGACAACAAAGGTAATGTAGCTCCCCAGAAACAGGAATCAATTAGCAGGAGGACCTGATACTGTCCTGCCCCTTTAAGACATTTGGGAAGGCCAGCAGACAGAGCCAGCTGCTCCTCGGTACCCCTACTCCCTTGTAATTGAAACTAACATCAGAAAAGAAGAATAAGGAGACCTACCTTAGTGCCCAACTTTAATATCACCTAGCTATTGGAGAAAGAAAAGGAAGGAGAGTACAGGACATTCTAATCATCTTTGAAAGAAACAACACCGACGACCTATGATGACTTTTGTGACAAGCCCCACTTTAAAGGAATGATTTTGAATAAAAAAACATTCCTCTGTGGTTCGGGCACAATATTCACTTTGCGCCAAAAGTTGGTTATATGTAAATGAATTTAAAGGGGGCATATGGGATACAGTCTTAAAAAATTGTTTGAAAATTGACTGTTAATTTGGCATTCTTCTCTAGTCTCACCCATAGGAGGATAGTCGAAGATGGGACTGGACTATTTAGTTACTATCAAGGAAGGGACAGACCCTAGCGGATATCAGGAATTGAGACATACCCTGGGAACGTAAGGTGGTAGTATAAAATGATGACGTAGACTGAAAATCGGAATATCAATGCTAACCATCCTGAAGAGTTACTTAAAGATAAAAAGAACTAATACAAGCGGGAACCCCTAGACAGAGAACAAAGCCAACATAGTAAAGAGCCAACATAGTAGAGAGTCAACACAGTAACGAGTTAACATAGTGAGGAGACATACATAAATAAGAAGAGGTACTGGAGTTAGTAAATTAGAGGGAGAAACTTGAATAGGTATAGGAATAGCAGAGCCGATGCATATTTAACCAAAGGATTTGAATTGTTTAACCTTTGATGGTAAAGTGGCTTCTATTATCAAGGTGGAAAGAAATTGTCCCTGGATTCGGCAGTTTTGATTGGACTTATAATGAAATTGACAGCATATGGAAATTGATTGTTTAAATTGGACAGCTGGGAATCCCACAGGAATTGAAATGGAATTGTATTATGGGCTGCAATGCTGTGCAATGAGAAGGATGAGATGGACACTGAAATTTGAAATGGTAAATTGAAGGCTGAGACTGAATTTGGTTAAATTGGAACATTTGTCATGGTTTGCTTTAAATTAGTGTCACGCCTGTAGGGAAATCTGGACTGTAACCAACTGAAATTTATATGACCCGTCATCAGATATTATAATATCGTGTGAGTATGAAGAAGGTTGATTAGTGTTGATCCTAGGAAAATAAGAGTATATTAGGGAACAGAATAGGAATAGGGATAAAGTGAGTAGAATAGGGATAGCTAATTATACTGAATGTATGGGAAAGCATGGGTGCATGATGGTAACTTGCTTTGTCCCAGGTTTTTCAGGAATTTTAGGTTTTAAGTTCTAGGTTCGACTATGGAAAGGGATGGAAGAATGGACAGCAACACAGATGGAGGGAATTCGAGCCCATGAAAACTAAGGAGGTGAAGACTCATCAAATGGAAATTGTGAAGCTATGCCCATGAAAACTCGGGATGCTTGACAGATTCTGGGAAGAAACATCATCATCTTGTGTTGCTGATAGATGGGAAATGTAACAGACACACTTATGTATATCTGGTTAGCTGATTATTGAACTATTGGGTTATCATAAATGATGGGTTATCATATATGATAAAAAGGAAGGAATGTTAATCCTGGCGAAACTGGAGAGACTAGGACTTTAAAATGGGGTAAAAGCTTCAGGGCTGCTGGGGGATTTCGTCAATTTGGAATTGCTCTCTGCAGAACTGGGACAAGCTGCGGAGTGGTGCCAGTTTGTCTAGAGCCTAGATACAAGTTGCAAGAAAATAATAAGAATATGTGCAGACCCTGTCAATTAGGTGCAAACCAGACATACATCTTGTAAATAATTGTAAATAATGTTGCAGAGTTCTACATTGCCGAATGTTGATTTTATGAGGTATTGAGTCTTGTCTGGGTTTCTTGCAGATCAGGGTAAATGTTGCTAAGTTGGCTTCCTTGAGAAGTCCTGTTTGAATACAACATATTAAGCTGCTGTATTATTGGGTTAGGGAAATGTCTGTTATGTATGGGGTTAATTGATATCTGTAATTGGATTGTTCAGAGACCACCTCCATGTGGTTCGGCCCTTCAAGGTACCGGGACCTATAAAAGTCCGCAGCCACGAGGTCCAGCGTCGATCTTCTGGGAGAGCGCTTGGGACTGTGTGACCTTCTGCCGTGTTTCTGTTTGAGCGAGGCCTAGAGGTCTTGATCAGGCAGATACGAGGATCAAACCCGCGGTGGGGTAGGTACAGTAGTTGAACTGTAATTGTTCAAGTGCTTGATTTAGTGAAGCTTAGAACAAGCAATTTACACTCCAAGGCAGCAACTCTACCGCTGTGCCATTGTGCGCCAATACAAACACAGAAGGAACAAAATTGAACAGCAAGTACTGCAAATTGTTGACGGGAGATTAATTTGTATGTGTGTGGGAAAGCACCAAGCAAAGGCAGGTCTTCCTAAAGAAAGTGAGGCCAACTTTGACAATATTTAAAGGAAACCCATCTGCTGCCTCCATGGAACCGTGCACTTAGAACCACTTTGCTCCTCAAATCAAGAACACCCAATCCCCACATCTATACCCCCTGACACATCTAACTTCCACCCCCCTCCACAAGGAATATTTTTACTCGATCAGCAAGAAAATGGATTCTGGACTGGTTGCACCATGGCAAGTTGTCCTTGCATGTATGGACCAGACAGCCTGAGGCTTCATGAGTAATTGGACTTTGTAGCAGTGAGACCTCACACAAAAGGCGCCTTGACCTGTGGTGCATTGTTGTATTAATTCACCTTACCCAGCAGGATGCATTTCCACGTCTGGGATTTCAAGCATGTCAAGTTCTTTTGTGATTAGTTTAGTTTTGTTTGGAAATACGGTGTGAAAACATGCTGGTTCAGTGGACTTCGGTCCACTGAGTCTGCTCCGACCATCGATCACTGTATAATATTTCTATCCTGCACACTCGGGACAATTTACAGAAGCCAATTAACCTACAAACTTGCACATCTTTGGAATGTGGGAAGAAACTGGGGCACCCAGAGAAAGCCCATGTGGTCACTGGGAGAATGTACAAATTTTGTACAGATAGCAACTGTAGTCGTGATCAAACCCAGGTCTCCGGTGCTGTAAAGCAGCAACTCTACCGCTGCGCCATTGTGCGCCAATGCAAACACAGAAGGAACAAAATTGAACAGCAAGTACTGCAAATTTACAACTGAGAGTCGTCTCCTAATTTCCTGAATCTGTTCAAAGATTTGAGAATTAATAACGTTGGAATTTCACAGGTAGCACAGTGTTGCAGTTGGTAGAACTGCTGCCTCACATCTCCAGAGACTCAGGTTTGATGCTGACATCAGGTGCTGTCTGTGTGGAGTTTGCACATTCTCCCTGAGGTTTTCCCCAGGTGCTCCGATTTCCTCCCACACAACAAAAATGTGCTGGTTTACAGGTCAATTGACCTCTGCAAATCGTCTCTCGTATGTCGGGAATGGTTGCGAAGTGGGATAACAAAGACCTAGTGTGTGAACAGGTGATCGATGTTTGGTGTTGTTCCATGTTGTAACTTTCCGTCAGTCAGTCAATCAATAAATCAATGAATCAATAAATAAATCAATTAATCAATCGGTCAGACAGTCAATCAATCATCTTCTTCTACCTGCGTATGCCGTGCATAGCCTACATTTGTCGGATAATTTGTTCTATTTGATCTTATTTGTGCACGCCGGGTTGATTGCATTCGTCGAAACAGGATGGACCACATGAAGGTTGCAATCTTCCACCCCATCAATCAATCATTAACACTATTATTTTTACAGCAAGATGTTATTCATCCCAAATTAACCCTTTCAGCTTTAAATATACTTTGTACAGCTCAGTGTTCTCCAGTAAAAATATTTTTTGAAGAGTTAAAAGAATATGTTATGCTTGCAAAATTTCTTTCAGTTTTCTGGTCACATAAATATTGCTACTTTGCCATAATTAGGCATTATTGAACACATTGTCTTCACGGTCAGGGTGTGGACCATTTGGCAATTTGAGTATTGACTAAACGAAGAACAGATCTGCTGCACCGTGGGAAGCTGTTGCTAATTAATCTAACTTTCCCTTTGCTAAGATTAAATATATCAAAAGGCTATCAAATTTGCAGCTGCAAAGTAAAGAGTTGGTAACTATAACAGGAGTTGCTATCTCACAGCACCAGTGATCCAGGTCAATTCATGACTGTTTTCATGGAGTTGATCGATGTTCCGTAGAAGGGTTCCGACCCAAAACGTCACCTATTCCTTTTCTCCAGAGATGCTGCCTGGCCCGCTGAGTTACTCCAGCATTTTTTGTCTATCCCAAGCAGGTTAGGTTGACCCGTTTCTTCCCATATCTAATGACAGACGGTTTGCTGGATTAATTAGCTTCTGTAAATTGTCCCTAAGCATAATAATTGGCAGACTGTGGGAGTGACTGATGAGAATGTAAAAAAATAATTAATAGGAAATGTAATTAATAAGGGAAGGGGATTGCACTGAGAGATGGAATATGCTTGATGGGCTAAATGGCCTCCATCATTATCATAAGAAATTATGAATATATTTATGGTGATGCAGTTTCATCATCACAAGCAGGATATTTTTGTGCAACATTGAAGCAATGGCCAAGAAAGCACACCAATGCCTCTATTCCCTTAGAAGACTTAGGAAGTTTGGCATGTCCCCAACAACTCTCACCAACTACTACAGACGCGCCATGGAAAGCATTTTATCGGGATGCATCACAGCATGGTTTGGGAACAGCTCCTCCCTAGACCGCAGGAAATTGGAGAGTATTGTGGACGCAGCCCAGACTATCATGCAAACCAACCTCTGTTCCATTGACTCCATCTACATTTCACGCTGCCTCAGCAAGGCCACCAGCATAATCAAAGACGAGTCTCACCCTCTTCTCCCCTCTCCCATCAGGCACGAGGTTTAGCAGTGTGAACACGCATGCCTCCAAATTTAGAAACAGTTTATTTCCAGCTGTTATCAGGCAAATTAACCATCTTACCACTAATTAGAGAATGGCCCTGAGGTACTATCTACCTCATTGAAGACCTTTGGAAGATCTTTAATCAAACTCTACTGGACTTTATCTTATACAAAATGTAATTATTTTTATCATGTATCTGTACACTATGGACGTCTCAATTGTAATCATTTATTGTCTTTCCACTAACTGATTAGCATGGAACAAAAAGCTTTTCACTGTATCTCGGTACATGTGACGCGTGAAGGATTCAGACCCAACACGTCACCTATTCATTTTCTCCAGAGATGCTGACTGACCCGCTGAGTTACTCCAGCACTTTGTGTCTATCACAGGAGTGGAGATATGTTTAAAATGATTATAAATGCAGACTGAAGAAATGGCAATGCAAATTGCCCCACATTGAGAGAATTTGTGTTTGAACTTTTCATATTGATGGAAAAGGTTAAATAATGTGATCTTCTCAAACTAGTAAATTCTTCTTGATGCATTGATGCTTTGGCTGCTGATGTTGCAGATATGATAAGACTCTAGAGCTCTATATGATTTATCACTGACAGCAGAAAGATAGTCACCTTATCATGTGGTAAAAGGACAGACAGAATGATTTGCAATATTCAGTCTGCCATTACTTATGAAACCTGTCAAAATATGACACAGCTGATTGCTAATGTTCCAATTCTTTAAGGCTTCAGTCCATAAATGTAATAATTCAATCTGCTGTCCACTTATTGCGCTAACAATGTGCTCTTAGGTAACTCCAGTGGGTTTTGAGAAATACTTATAGAGTAATTCTTAAATTAGGCTCTCAGTTTTGCTTTGCCTCAAAGTAGTTTATGTTTTTTCCATCAAAGCAGAATGAAGAACACGACTTGGAAGTGAGACAGAGACACTGGTGTGCAAAAGAAAAAGACACAAAGTGCTGGAGTAACTCAACGGGTCAGTCAGCATCACTTGAGAACATGGATAGGTGATGTTTCGGGTCTGCACCCTTCTTCAGATTTGAGATGGTGAGTCTAAGAAAATGTTTCAAAGACATCTTTAGAAATCTCCTAAAAAATATAACATGTCTTTGGGAATTCCTGGCCCATGACAGAGCAGCAGTAATTGAGACGCCATTTGACATGTTGTGGGAGTACCATCTCAGTAAGAATGGAGGAAGACACAGAGAACTGCAGATCCTGGTTTGTACAAAAAATACACAAGGTACACTGAGTATCTCAGTGGGTCAGGCAGCATCTCCCGAGAACATGGATAGGTTCTTGAGATTACAAGTCTGAATTCCTCATAAACTGGCTCATGATCTCCTGAATTTCAATAAGGTGTGGTACCACTTTGCTCCTGTAGAAACATTTAATAGACATCGACTAAAAGATAACTGTACAGTATCGGAAAAGGCCGTGCAGCCCACATTGCCTGTGCCGCACATGATGCCAAGATAAACTAATGTCATCTGCCTGCACGTGATCCATATCCCTCCATTCCCTGCATATCCACTTGGCCAACAGAATAGCCTTTACTTATAGCACAGTAAAGGGCCTGTCCCACTTTCACAACCTAATTCACAACCTCTGCCGAGTTTGGCCTTGACTCATACTCGCAGCATGGTCGTAACGAGGTCGTAGGAGGTCATAGGTAGGTCATAGGTAGGTCGTGATACTCGTGGCATCAAGTAGGTCGGGGCGTTTTTCTAGCCTGATGAAAAATGTCCACGAGTAAAAAAGGTTGTGAATTAGGTTGTGGAAGTGGGGCAGGCCCTTAAGACTTTTGGATAGGTATATGGATAAGAAAGGTTTAGAGAGATATGGGCCAAATGAAGGCAGGTGGGACTAATGTAGATGGGACATCTTGGTCAGAATGGACAAGATGGGCCGAAGGGCTTGTTTCTGTGCTGTATGATACTGAAAGTTATTTGGACAGGTACATGGATAGGAACGGTTTAGAGAGATATGGGCCAAACACGGGAGGTGGGACTAGTGTACATGGGGCATCTTAGTCAGCATGGGCATGTTGGGTCGACGGGCCTGTTTCCGTGCTGTATGACTCTACGACTCAAAGACTCTAGTAATTGGGAATTTTTTCAGCACCATTGACAACGTGTGCGCTCTTGAAAGTTCACCAGAATGATAGTAAGCAGCGAACACGTCCACGGAGCTAATCTGCCCGCTGAGATTCAGCGTGAAATACTACTTTAATAAAATTCAATATGCATTGCTAGATGCACCTACGTACCAAGGTCCGCAGGCATGGAATTAAATCATTCAGATGTTACCTGCAGGATTTCACTAAGTGCTTGTTCAGCGCCAGGTTTGCCAGCACAATAACAGTGACTGTACTTTAATAGAAATCTATTACTTCGCTGTCCAAGTGTTGCAAATTGAAGCTATGGAAATGCCACTTTTTCCTGCATGTTTCATCCCAACTTGAAAATGGTTTCGATCTTTCAGTCAGAACCAGCTTCCTTTAGGTATGTTTAAGAAAGAACTGCAGATGTTGGAACAATCGAACAAAAAATGCTGGAGAAACTCAGTGGGTGAGGCAGCATCTGTGGTGAGAAGGAATGGGCGACATTTCGGGTCGAGACCCTTCTTCAGACTGATTCCTTCTCTCCATAGACCAGCCTATTCCTTCTCTCCATATATGCTGCCTCACCCACTGCGTTCCTCCATCATTTTTTGTCTACCTTCCTGTAGATATGGTTTGGTTACCTCATATTGCTGATTATTAATTTATTTTATTATTGATTATTGTCTATTTATATGTGCGTTATTGTGATAATGGGCCTGTAAAGCCACAGCAGTTAAGAATTCCACTGATTTGTTGCCAATACATAGGACAATTAAACATTCTTGACTCGTTTGGATAATGTCACCTTGGATGTTTTTTGTAGACAATGAGAGGAATGTATTCAGAATTGCATTTGAATATGCATCATATAGAGTCATCGAGCCATACAGCATAAAAACAGACCCTTCGACCCAACTTGCCCACGCCGACCAACATGCTCCATCTACACTAGTTCCACCTGCCTGCTTTTGGACAAAATCCCTCTAAACCTATGTATAGGAAAGAACTGCAGATGCCGGTTTAAATCGAAGGTAGACACAAAATGCTGGAGTAACTCAGCGGGACATGCAGCATCTCTGGAGAGAACGAATGGGTGACGATTCAGGTCGAGACCCAGAAGGGTCCATCCAAACCTACCCTCGCCATGCACCTGTCAAAATGTTACTTAAATGTTGCGATAGTACCTCCTTCAACTACCTCCTCCTGCAGCTCGTTCCATACACCACCACCCTTGTGCCAAAAGGTTACCACTCACGTTCCCATTAAATCGTCTCCCCCTCACCTTAAACCTACAGTGGCTTGCAAAAGTTTTCATACCCCTTGAACTTTTTCACATTTTGTCACGTTACAACCACAAACGTAAATGTTTTTTATTGGGATTTCATGTGATAGACCAACACAAAGTGGTGCATAATTGTGAAGTGGAAGGTAAAATGATACATGTTTACAAATTTTATTAAAAATAAAAAACTGAAAAGTGTAGCGTGCAAAAGTATTCAGCCCCCCTGAGTCAATACTTTGTAGAACCACCTTTCGCTGCAATTGCAACTGCAAGTCTTTTAGGGTATGTCTCTACCAGTTTTGCACATCTTCAGACTGAAATATTTGCCCATTCTTCTTTGCAAAATAGCTCAAGCTCAGTCAGATTGGATGGAGAGCGTCTGTGAACAGCAATTTTCAAGTCTTGCCAGAGATTCTCAATTGGATTTAGGTCTGGACTTTGACTGGGCCATTCTAACACATGAATATGCTTTCATCTGAACCATTCCATTGTAGCTCTGGCTGTATGTTTAGGGTCGTTGTCCTGCTGGAAGGTGAACCTCCGCCCCAGTCTCAAGTCTTTTGCAGATTCTAGCAGGTTTTCTTCCAAGATTGCCCTGTATTTGGCTCCATCCATCTTCCCATCAACTCTGACCAGCTTCCCTGTCCCTGCTGAAGAAAAGCATCCTCACAGCTGCCACCACCATGTTTCGCAGTGGGGATGGTGTGTTCAGGGTGATGTGCAGTGTTAGTTTTCCGCCACACATAACGTTTTGCATTTAGGCCAAAAACTTCAATTTTGGTCTCATCAGACCAGTGCACCTTCCTCCACATGTTTGCTGTGTCCATCACATGGCTTGTGACAAACTGCAAACGGGACTTCTTATGGCTTTGTTTCAACAAAGGCTTTCTTCTTGCCATTCTTCCATAAAGGCCCGATTTGTGGAGTGCACGACTAATAGTTGTCCTGTGGACAGATTCTCCCACCTGAGCTGTGGATCTCTGCAGCTCCTCCAGAATTACAATGGGCTCCTTGGCTGCTTCTCTGATCAATGTTCTCCTTGCCCGGCCTGTCAGTTTAGGTGGACGGCCATGTCTTGGTAGATTTGGAGTTGTGCCATACTCTTCCCATTTTCAGATGATGGATTGAACAGTGCTCCGTGAGATGTTCAAAGCTTGGGATATTTTTTTATAACCTAACCCTGCTTTAAACTTCTCCACAACTTTATCCCTGACCTGTCTGGTGTGTTCCTTGGGCTTCATGATGCTGTTTGTTCACTAATGTTCTCTAACAAACCTCTGAGGCCTTCACGGAACAGCTGTATTTATACTGAGATTAGATTACACACAAGTGGACTCTATTTACTAATTAGGTGACTTCTGAAGGCAATTGGTTGCACTGGATTTTATTTAGGGGGCTGAATACTTTTGCATGCCACACTTTTCAGTTTTTTATTTGTAAAAAAATTTGAAAACCATGTATCATTTTCCTTCCACTTCACAATTATGCGCCACTTTGTGTTAGTCTATCACATAAAATCCCAATAAAACACATTTACGTTTGTGGTTGTAACGTGACAAAATGTGGAAAGGTTCAAGGGGTATGAAAACTTTTGCAAGCCACTGCATGTCCTCTATGTTATGTTACTATGTTATCTACTAAGTAAATACAAACACAAATTAACTTCTTATGCATCTTTCCAAGTATATTTAACTGAGTTTAAAGATACAGCATTAAAAACAGGCTCTTAGGCCCACCGAATCTGTGCTGACCAACAACCATCCGTACACTAGTTCTACGTTATTCCAGTTTCGCATCCTACACACTAGGGACAATTTACAGAAGCCAATGAACCTACAAACCTGCACATCTTTGGAATGTGGGAGGAATCCGGAGCACCCGGAGAAAACCCACATGGTCACATGGAGAATACAGATAGCACCCATAGTCAGGATCGAACCTGGGTCTCTGGCACTGTGAAGCAGCAACTACCACTGAGCCACTTGTTTAGTTAGGGTTCCATTGCTTTTTTCGATGGATTAGCGTACAGTGCGTAATGCATTCACATTTAACTGGAAGTAATAAATCACGGTTTCATATCCAATAGGATTCAATTTCCTATGCTTATCTGCGTAGACAGTCCTGGACACTGACCCTATTCTTTTATTCAGCTAAACTCGATTAACACAATACAGAAACCTCCTTTTCTCACTCATTTTACCTTCTTGCAATCTTTATCGCTTCTATTTCCTTTTTAATTTCCTCTTTGCTTGCATCTCCACATGCTTTCATTGTAATAAGCTGTTTCTTTGTCGAAACATTGTACATTCTGTAGCAGATACAGTTTTAGTTTCTTAAATGGATAGAGCATCTGGTCGTTATTTAATATTTAAGTATAGTCCTGGATAAGCAAATATCTCATTACACAGCATCACTTTCCCTCTCTCCTTATTGATATTCAATTATCAATAGCTCAAATAAGAAAATAAATATTCTGGCAACAAGGAGTTCACACTTTTCAAATGATTATATTTTTCCATTTTGTTTACCCTGTTTCTCATCTTTAAATTGGAGAAGGAATTGTCTTCAGACCAAATTGCCCATGTCAACCGAGATGCCCCATCTACACTAGACCAACCTGCCCATGTTTGGCCCAGATCCCTCTAAACCTTTCCTTTAAAACGTACCAAATGTCTTTTAAATGCTGTTATAATATTAGTCTTAACTACCTCCTCTGGCAGCTCCTTTCATACACCCACCACCCTCCATGTGAAAAAGTTGCCCTTCAGGTTCCTATTAAATCTTCACCCTCTCACCCTGGTTCTTGATTATCCTCTTCTTAGGCCCCCTTCGATCATGGCTGCCCATGGATGTCTCCAGGTGTTATTCCCTATATGGAGACACCTGTGCGTGACTTTGTTTAACGTGGGGAGACTGGTGCACAGACAGCCAGCCCGCAGTCCTTGACAGATCTGTGTCGGGATCCAGTGGCATGGAGTCCAAGACGACCGGAGAACCTTTATCCTACTCTGGGTAAAATACTCTGTGCATTCACCTTATCTATTCCCTTCATGACTTTATAAACCTCTATAACATAATCTCTCAGCCTCCTGCACACCAAGGAATAAAGTCCTAGCCTGCCCAATCTCTCTTTATAGCTCAGGCCCTCAAGTGCTGGCAACATCGCATAAATCTTCTCTGCAGACTTTCAAACTTAAAAGAGTTCATTGTGTTTCATTTTCATGTGCACCACGACTAGAACAATGAAATTCTTCCATCACCTGTATCCACCTATCACTTGCTCTGCATTGCCTCGTCCCCAGCACTTTTCCGGCTTTCTCCACCCTGACTCCAGTCGGTCTGACGAAGGGTCCCGACACAGAAATATTGCCTGACTATTCCCACCACAGATGCTGCCTGACTCGCTAAGTTACTCCAGGACATTGTGTTGTGCTCAAGATTCCAACATCTGCAGTTCCTTGTGTGTCCACAATGAAATTCTTATTTGCTGCAGCTTTACAAGCACATTAAATGCAACAACACAACAAATTAATATTCAATAAATTATCTGTTATTCTGGGTCATTCTAGGTAAACCATGCCACAATAGTGCTAGTACACACTGCAACTTTAGTAAAACAGTTTAATATATCACTATAATAATGAAATACCTGGATGGAGTGGGTGGAGAGGATGTTTCCACTAGTGGGAGAGTCTAGGACCAGAGGCCATAGCCTCAGAGTTAGAGGTACCTTTAGACAGGAGGAATTTATTTAGTCAGGGGGTGGTGAATCTGTGGAATTCATTGCCACAGATGGCTGTGGAGGCCAAGTCAGTGAATATATTAAAGGTGGAGTTTGACAGATTGTTGATTAGTACAGGTGTCAGTGGTTATGGGGAGAAGACAGGAGAATGGTGTTAGGAGGAAGAGATAGATCAGCCATGATTGAATGGTGGAGTAGGCTTGATGGGCCAAATGGCCTAATTCTGCTCCAAGGACCTATGAACTTATTTTCATTGGGAAAAGGTGAATTATTAACTAGTTGGACTTTAAATATTTCAGTAGAGGTTGAGAATTTATATATAGTTTACATTCCAAGTAAAATGCAGATATCACATCTAGGATATGGCTATATAGTGACAATTTAATTGTTCCTGTCTTACATGCTATTGCCTACCAAACAAAGGACAACGTTATCTGTATGATCTTCAGCTGGGATGAAGTGCGTTATTTATTGTCCCTTTTGTTCATTAGTGTCCTTGGAAATTAATTTCCTGTGAGTGTCACTCTTTCAGTCGTCAAGGTCAGTAAATATCAGGTAGAAATTAATATTAAATATCTACGCACAGAAATCAGATTTGTGCATGAAAATCAAGAAAAAGTCTGACTCTGGAAATTTGAAATAAAAGTAGAGATAACATTTTCCCAGCATTTTTTGATTTGCCCATATTAATTTACAAATTTTATGGATAGGAAAGGTTTGGAGGGATATGGGTCAAATAAAGGCAAATGGGATGAGCTCTGAAGTGCATTTTGGTCGGAATGGACGAGTTGTGCTAAAGGGCCCTCGGACTATTCTATGTCTTGAGGGTAGATGAATGAAACATAGCACAGCACATACTACTTTTAGTAGCTTTAATTCCATGGCTTGAAGGTCTAATTCAATGCAAATTTGCAACAGGGCACCACTTCAATAGAAGTGGCTCTGGTGAAATCCCATTCCAACATGGTATATATTACCAGGGAAAATAAACCAACATGTCTTTGGTGCATGAAGGAACCGCAAATGCTGGTTTACACAGAAGATAGACACAAAATGCTGGAGTAACTCAGCGGGTCAGGCAGCATCTCTGGAGAAAGGGAATAGGTGATGTTTTAGGTCAAGGACCCTTAACCAGACTGAGACTAACCTCAGTTTGAAAGAAGGGTCTTGATCTAAAACGTCACCTATTCCTTTTCTCCAGAGATGCTGCCTGACCCGCTGAGTTACTCCAGCATTTTGTGTTTATCAGCATGTCTTTGGATTGTGGAAGGAAACCGGAGCACCTGGAATTAACCCACGCGGTCACAGGGAGAACGTACAAACTCTGTACATATAGCACCCGAGGTTAAGGTCGAACCCAGTCTCTGGCGCCATGAGGCAGCAGCTCTACTGCTGCACCATTGTGCCACCCTAAGTTAACATTAACCAGCACATTTTATTTTCTTACATTGCATGAAAACATTTGAGACAATAAATATCATCAAAAAGAAAAGGGTGCTATTCTATGAAAAAAAAAGAAAAAAAATCTTCTGAAACAGCGCTCTGTAGAGTTCCAGGAACTAAAAAAATTGCATCCAATATATCAAACTAAAATACCATACAATGTCAACGAATTGTTTACAAGTTTCAGCAGAGTTTACAGTATGTGTCATAAATTCTCTCGTTGGAAATAATGAACAGAGATTAATACAGCAACAAACTGGTTTATTTCTACCTATGAACTTGCAACAGGCCATGAATTTTTGTGATTAAATAGATTAGGATAATAACTAGAGAGAATGCTTGACATTCAATCAACCCTCCAAACGGCAGATACAACCATTCGGTTTCCAAAGATGAAAGTTAAAATGAACATGGATCGGAAGGTAATTAATTTGGACTATTATTGTCATGGTCAATAATGGCAATTTTCAATAAAATCCATCTCTGACTAATTATTAGAAATCTGATTTTTTTTTCTGGAAGATATCAGTGGATTCATCAAACAACCTTTTGTGCATTCCATAGAACAGTACAGCATTGTACTTTATTATTTGCTCTCGCAATCGAGCCATTAGCCGAAAGGATTAGATCAGATCCAGAAATATATGGATACAATACTAATACCACAACGAATAAAATATCGTTATATGCAGACGATGTTTTAATATATATCACAAAACCGGAGATCAGTATTCCTAACCTACTTAACATTATAAATAAGTTCGGTACATTTTCAAGATATAGAATTAATTGGAATAAAAGTGAAATCATGCCTATAACTGGGAAAAAGTAAACATATTACAACAATTTTCGTTTAAAATAGTTACGGATAAATTTATATATCTAGGAATTAATGTATCTAAATCTTATAATCTATTATTCAAATTAAATTACCCTCAATTATTGGATTAACTATAAAATAATATTTTATACTGGAAAACAATACCAATATCAATGATTGGCAGAATAAATGCTGTAAAAATGGTCTTTTTACCACAATTATTATATTTATTTCAAGCTATCCCTTTATATCTCCCAAAATGTTTTTTCAAAAAAATCGATTCTATTATTAACAGCTTTATTTGGGATTATAAAAATCACAGAATAAGTAAAAAACATTTATGTAAATCCAAGATAAATGGAGGATTAGCGTTACCTAATTTTTTATATTATTTTTGGACGGTTCAGATTAAGAATATGAATTTTTGGCTGGTAAAAATGGACCAGGAACCAGCTTGGCTAAAGATGGAAATGGAAGACTGTTTACCATTTGATATAAGTTCGATTCTTCTTGTTCCAAGTGAAGTGCAAAAAAACCTTACAGGGATAACCCTATAATTTATAGCAATATACGTACTTGGAAACAAATAGTTAAGACTTTACATCTGGATAATATGTCACTCTGTTTACCAATTATGAATAATCCTTTATTTAAACCTTCTATATTGGATAAGGGGTTTAGACATTGGAAAAAAATTAGGAATTACAAGGATAGAACATCTTTACAGGAAAGGAAAATGTCTATCATTTCAAGAATTAAAAGATATCTATGGATTACACCCAAATAACTTGTTCAGGTATTTACAAATTAGAGACTATATCAAGTCAAACATGGAAGACTATAAGAATAGAGAGCCATGATTATTGGATGAGTGGCTTAACAAGCACCCAAATACAGAAAAATTAATAGCGTGCATATATAATACTCTTTTCGATAGGGAAGTCCCAACAACAGAATCATACCGACAGATATTGGAAAATGAAATAGGTCTATCTATAATGAAAGACACTTGGGAAGAAAGTTTACAACGTATACACCGATGCTCATTAAATGCCAGACATACTTTGGTACAATTTAAAGTAATACATAGATTACACTATTCAAAAACAAAATTAAATAGAATTTTTCCTAACATTTCTTCTATTTGCAATAAATGTCAGAATTTAGAAGCCAACTTAACGCATAGTTTTGTAACATGCATAAAACTTAATAGTTATTGGGCTGATATTTTTGGAATCATCTCTGAGGTTCTTAAAACTAAATTGGATCTTGATCTAAAGTTAATAATATTAGGAGTCCCTGACTCAAGCTTAATATTAACAGTGTCAAAGAAATTTTCTTGATTACTGTTTGATAATTGGAAAAAAATTAATATTAAAATTCTGGAAGGGAACATTATCCCCCACAATCAAAATGTGGACTGTGGAAATGTCGGAAACGTTGCATTTGGAGAGAATTAGGTTTGTCCTAATGGACAAATATGAACTTTTTGAACAAATATGGTCTCCATTTATTAATTACTTAAAGGGGTAGCTGAGCTCAGCACCGTAACTCAATAAGTACCCTGGTGTAGGATTAGATGAAAAAAGTATTGGGATCTGTATACATGTCTCAAGATATATTGTTATATGAAACTGTTCCATTCAATGTAAAGATTCTTTTATTCAAATTTTTAATTATATAATAATTGTTTTTAGTTTTTTTTAATTTCTCTTGTTTATCTTTTCTTTTTTACTTTATATGTTTTTATTATATAATCATTATTATTTAATCACAACGTCTTGATTATTGATTTATACTTTTACTTTTTTTTTCACTCCCTTACCTTCCCAAAAAAAAAATCAAAAACAATAGTCTGTACAACGTTTGTGATAAGTCTGATTTGTATTTGAAGTGCTGTTGTACATTAGATAATATGCAATGCTTCTAATAAAAATATTAAATGAAAAAAAAGAACAGTACAGCACAGGAATGGGCCCTTTGGCTAGAAATGTTTGTGCCGAACATGATATCAGGCTAAACTAATTTCATCTGCCTGTACATGATCCATATCGCTCTATTCCTTACACTTCCATGTGCCTATCTAAAAGTCTCAAATGCCATGATCGCATCTTAAAAGCCTCTTAAAGAGAGCCTCTTTCATGAACTGCTAGATGTCCAAAATAGCTTCTTACGACATTGGACTTTAGCTATAGAACTGGCGCCCTACAAAGCTGAGAACTATATTTTGCATTCTGTGTCTTCCCCTTTGCTCTATCGATTGTACTTGAGGATGACTTGGTTGTACTTCAACTTGGCAGATCTTAATATCATCCATTTGATGCTAGGTGCCATTTGAAAAAAAAGGACACAAAGTGCTGGAGTACTTCAGCGGGTCAGGCAGCATCTATGGAGCACATGGATAGGTGACGTTTTTGGTCAGGATACTTGTTCGGACTGATAGTGGGGGAGTGGGGGGGGGGGGAAGCTGGGATAGAGGAGAGGCAGGACAAAGTGTGGCAGATGATATGTAGAACACAGACGAGGGAGTTTTTTGATAGGCAGATAGTTGGAACAAAGGCCAGGTATTAAAGAAGAAGGTGTGCGACAAGAGGATTGAAGAGTTGTAAATTGTGAAGCTAGAGGAAGGAATATGGATCGATGGGGAGGAGAGAAATAGGTGTGAGTTCAGCTGGCACATGGGTAAGAGGGGGGGAGAGAAAGAAAGGGGGGTGTAGGGGAGAAAGAGGGGTTGTAGGGGGATACCTAAAATTGAAGTTGAGTTTGAGTTGAGTTTAGTTCATTGTCACGTGTACCGAGGTACAGTGAAAAGCTTTTGTTGTGTACTAAGCAGTCAGCAGAAAGACTATACATGATTGCAATCGACCCATCTGCTGTTCTTCCTGTTTGCATGTGGCCTCACTCTGGCAGTGGAGGAGGCCCAGGACAGAAAGGTCAGTGTGGGAATGGGATAGGGAGTTAAAATGGTTAGCAATCAGGAGATCCAGTAGGCCTTGGCTGACCAAGTGCAAGTGTTCAGTAAAACTGTCTACGATTGGTCTCGCCGATGTATTGACAAATACCCCTTTGTAGCTTAATGTTCTCAATAACCTCTTCCCTTACATAGGTATCACTGCACATATCCAGCAACCACAAGGTCCTGTGCCTTCTGCCACTAACAGCATTATTTAAAGGATTCAACAATAATTTTGTGACTAGTTGATGTTTTATTTCTGCTGATTCCATCAGATATTGGTGTCATCTAGAACTGATTCAACAGAAGTTACAAGGAAGGATTTGGAAATGATCTACAGATATCTGTACATATCAGCGACGTATATCTCCATGATGGGGCATATTAGTTGAAATTGCTATTATACTGCAGAGTGATAGAGAATGAGCAAAGGGCACACGGAGTAGACAAAGAGACAAGAAGGTGCAGGGGGGGGAATGATTCTGAGCAAGAATCCACATTTCAGCAGCAGTTCGTCCACGTGTAACTCAGTAAGAAATAGGGGTCAAGAAATAACAGCTTTAGTCATGAGCCTGCAGTGCATCAGCAATGTAGTTTAGTTTAATTTAGTTTAGAGATACAGCATGGAAACTGGCCTTTCGGCAACCTTTCGGCAACTAGCTTTATCCTACATCTCAGGGATAATTTTGCAGAAGCCAACGAACCTACAGAACTGCACGTCTTTGGGAGGAAACCAGAGCACCTGGAGAAAACCCACACAGTCATAGGGAGAACATATAAACTCCGTATAGACATCACACATAGTCAGGATCACAACGTGACTGCTTCGCTTCTCTTTTGCCACCTGAATCTGACCCTAATTCCATCCCATCTGTTTTGACAGTTTTCTCTTCATGTCCCCATCTTTAAATCTCAGTGATTAAATAAAGATGCTGTTTGTTAGAGATGCCTATTGTTCCAGACACCCAGGATTTTATCATTAGCCTGGACATATTTTTGACCTGAAAGTTAAAGGGAAAGCACAGCATAATGTGACATGTCCCAGGACTCTTATTCTTTAAAATTAATGGACGTCAGAGAATATCCAAATTATCACCCATCATGAAATTATGTTATTAAAACACGAATTGGAATTCAAACGTTAATTTAATGTGAACCAATAACTTGTTCTCTAAGGCGTATGGAGAATTATTTTTCTATAATATCCTATATTATATTATATATTATTCTATAATGTACAGTAATTTTATAATTATAGAATGTATTATTCTCTAGTATTCTATAATATATTCTATAAATATATAATTATTCTATAATAATGAATAGAATATAATATATAGATCAGTCTATATATTATAATTCTACAATATTGAATAATATAATATAGGACATTATATTATTGTTCATTATAATCTTTTTTATAATATTCTATAATATAATTATTCTATATTATAGAATAGAATAATATAGAATAATAGGTATAGTAAATTATATGCCCTTAGAAGGTATACTGAATTATTCTACAATATAGAATAATAAAATAATATAATATATAGATTATAATATAACTAATATAATTACTAATATATTTCACATAAGTATTACTTATATATTATGAGAATATATAATATTCTTGAATTTGAGAAAATACTTTTGGATGCCATTCATATTGTGTCAAGCATTTGGACTGTGTAACACGCTGGTACATTTAAAGTTTAATGCTGAATAAAGATTGCATTCCAATGCCATGATAAATTCACACGACCTTCAGTAATTACTACCAAATTACCTCCATCACTAACCTTTAGGGGGGAAAAATATCAGTATTCCTCAGGGCCATAATTATGAAGAATTAAAATAACTGCTGGTTCGACTAATTAATGTTGGAGCGAGAGAGATTGTTTGGACTGGGATAGAGGAATAGAATGAGAAAGTGTGGTTGAGTTAAAAAACAATGCAGCAGCTCAGTGGTAGAATTTACCCGTCACCTTGTTCCATTTCCACTTACTCCGTTCACCCACCAGGCATTAGATTTATTCATTCAGGAGCAAGTCAATTCCTCTCCATCCTCTCAATTGATTCCTTCCATGTCCTTCCGAACCACTGCCCTCCCTGATTATCCAGTGAAAGCAACAGTGACAAATCAATTCAATTAAATCCACACTGCCGAAAGTAACAGATTAAATTTTGCTTTACCGAGGGCAAAACAAATTCATACATTTTAAATTTGGAGATACACGTAAACCCAGATGCTGCCACCTTCGGCATTTCATTGCATTTCGGCAGAAACTTTCAGTAAATCCACGCAGGTTACGATATTGCAATGGTCTGGCCACGCACTGAGAGAATGGGCTCTTCTTGGACACACAAGCTTCTTGAACACACTGCGGTCTGGAAAGGGGTGCCTGCCGTGCTGGCTTCTGCTCGTCCCCCAAAGACCAGAGACCGTGCTCTGCCTGAATCAGCCGCTTCTCCTTTTCCGGGGCTATGTCCGCGCCCAGGTGGTTTTGGAAAGGAACTACGTGGTGTCCACAGGCGCCTCCGTTGGGCACCGCGGGGGGTGGCATGTATCCTCAATAAGGATGGGGAAATAGTAATTTAATATTCAACATTCAACAATGTTTGCTTTACTCTGCATTATGGTGGTGGGTTTGTTTGTGTCTTTGTAATGTACATATCATTTTTGTAAATAATTGAGTACAATTATTTTTGTTAATAAAAAACAGAGACCGTGAAGAGGTGACGGGCGAGGAGTGAGTCGGTAGGAGAGCAGAGGGAACCGGGGACTGGCCGGTAGGAGAGCAGAGGGAACCGGGGACTGGCCTACAGTGCCCTCAAGATCAGCTGTGGTGGCGCCCTCAGAGAACAAAGGTGGACGGATGAGGAGAATGACGTTGCTTCTAAGGAAGACGATGGCTGGATGCCCGCAGCAGCTTGGGGCTCGCCTGGATCGGTCACCGCTCATGCGAAAAAGAGCATGGACGTGTCTTTGAATTATTTTTCCCATTAGATTCCCTCCTGCACAGATCAGGCAACTGTACACTGTCCTCCCATCACCCCACAATCCAGATCCTCAACTGTGTGACATTTACACCTGAGAATGCCCCAGGCCTATTGCAACATTTTCCACCAACCTCCAGCTCAATTCCATTCTGCAATCTATATATTATTAAAAGTCTTGACTTGTTTGTCTGTCTGTCTGTGATCTCAGGAGCTTTGCGAAAATGGTACACGATAGCTAAAAACAAAATTGCGGAATCTTACTCAGCTTTTTCCTGTGGTCATTTGTATAAAGTTTCTTCACATTCAATGTTATATTTCACGTTATTGATATTTTGAGGTTTAAAAAAACCAACTTTAACGAGATTTTTACTGTTAAAATCCTCCCTGCCAGCTTCCAACAAACTTCGATACTAGGTTGCAATACAGGAACACTCTGCTTCCACCAACTTTTCACCTGAATGGAATAACACAGTCCTCCATCCGACATTTGCACCAATGTTGCCATGATACAACACTTACTCCATCCAGCTCCTGGCAGGCCAGGAGGGTGAGGATGAATTGGTATTGCAATTGGGGAAGTGCAATTGGAATTTTGTTTTAATGTTCATTGCTGGGGGATGCAGGGGACTGCTGGAATCTTACATTCAACAACGGGTTTAGTTGGGGGACCACGCCTCCTGTGGGGGCTATGGGCTAGTGGTGCAATATTGCCTTGGGGAATGGGTTGCGTTGGGGAACCAGGCCTCCCATGGGTCCCAGTTGGTCTAGTATTCCAATAAATAAGAATTAATCCAATTAATTGCAACTTCCTTGAAATTTATAAAATAGATTGCTTTGGATTGGAGATGTAGAGTGGTGAACAAATAGTCTGGAATAAATGAGGGAAGGGCAATAAGAGAGGATTGATTAACATGGGTAAATATAGGGAGATCTCCAAGAATCTAGACATTCTGTTTTGGTGTTTAAAATTTGCATTTGCATTCCTTACAATATGGTGCATTGACTGAAACTATTCATCAAATACAAACTCCCTGGCCATCAATGAAACTGAAATCAAAGGTGCATTGGGATAAACTAGGTAAACCAACACAAAAACGGCAGCCACAGTGGCGCAGCGGTAGAGTTGCTGCCTTACAGTGCTTGCAGCGCCGGACACCCAGGTTCGATTCCGACTACGGGCGCTGTCTGTACGGAGTTTGTATGTTCTCCACGTGACTGCGTGGGTTTTCTCCGAGATCTTCAATTGGCTTGGTGTGTGTGTAAATTGTCCCTCGTGTGTGGGTAGAGTAGTGTTAATGTGCGGGGATCGCTGGACGGCGCGGACTCGGTGGGCCGAAGCGCCTGTTTCTGCGCTGTATCACTAAACTAAACTAAAAAACTTAATTATAGTGTTCATAATTTTATGAACACTAGTTTATTTAGCAATTTAGTTCTTAAAATAAAGTATCTGATATGTTGATTGATTTCATATATGAAGTAGGAAAAGCGATTTTTCATTTCTGCAAAACCATTCCATATTTGTCGTTTTGCTTTGAAGCTTGCTGTTCCACCATTCTTTATTAAAACATCACAAATCAATTCAGACAACCTCCATTAGAAACACAGCATTTGGTTAGAAGATGATTATACTTGTGATAATGCACAAAGCAATCTGTACAACTTATCTTACAGAACGGAAATTTTAGTGATCCAAAAATATATATTTCTGCATCCATCAAGAAGAAATTTTTTTTTTTGGATCACTATCAGCACAGTGGCGCTTTGGTAGTTTTTCTGCCTTAAGGGCCTGTCCCACTTGGCCTTCATTCACACGCCATTTATGCGACCTGCTAGTGTGTGGGTAGCGCGTGGGTAGCACGGGGCGGGCGCAAGGAGTGGTGTGGAGGAGTGTGGACTTCGTCCTGCACAAAATCTTCGCGCGCCACCGGCCTGTCGCGTAACTGACGGCCAAAGTGGGACAGGCCCAT
The DNA here is from genome assembly GCA_035221665.1 of Okamejei kenojei. Taxonomy (NCBI): domain Eukaryota; kingdom Metazoa; phylum Chordata; class Chondrichthyes; order Rajiformes; family Rajidae; genus Okamejei; species Okamejei kenojei. The sequence goes on along the minus strand of CM069154.1, from coordinate 26,788,310 downwards.
TACAGTGCAAGAGACCCTGATTCGATCCTGTCTACGGCTGCTGTCTGTGTGGAGTTTGTTTATTCTCCCTGTGAATGTGTGAGTTTTCTCCAGGTTTCCTCCCACACTTCAAATACATACAGGTTTGTAGGTTTATTGGCTTCAATAAAATCGTAAATTATCCCGAGTGTGTAGGAAAGTGCTTGTGCAAGAGACACAGTTTCCGCACTGTGTCTTCCCTACCACTGCGTCGAGGAATGAGTTTTAAGATGAGAGGTAAGAATTTTGAAAGGGATTTGAGGGGAAGGTTTTTTCTAAAGCAGAGTGTTGGATATCTGAGACCCACTTCCAGAGGAAGTGGTGGAGTCAGATACTATCACCACTTTGAAGAGACATTTAGAGACATTTAAATAAGTGGGCTTAGAACGATATGGACCTAATGCAAGCAAATAGTATTGATGTAGATGGGCTGGAAGGACTGTTTGGGCATGGTGGGCTGAAGGGCCCACTGTTGGGCTGTACTTCTCTGTGATTGTTTATGCTATACAACTACATTCATACAGCTCATGAAAGTGATCGAGTTTATAAGCCTCTGTCTTTACAAGCTTAATTACAAGCTTAATTTAAATCACGCACAGAAAATGTTACTACCTGGAGATTAAAACACTGCATCTTAAATGTGCCGAAGAAATGCTTGCCCTTATATGCTCATGAAAAGGTTACTAATTTTCTGGAATCATATAAAATTGATTATAGATTCCTGCATGATATTTAATTATGAAATTTAAGCAATGAAATTACATTAAACAGTATTTTTTTTTAATGGCATACCACACTGAAATTTGCAATATGTTTAATGAAAAATACATCTCATCTTAATTGCAAACATGTGCTTTGACATTGCTGCACAAATCTTTATTGTTGAACAGCAACTCATATTCCACCACCTCGGAATAGTTTTCATTGATTTTCCTCCAACAACACAAAAATATATTTAAGAATGGGATTATATTGAAAGATATTTGTGAATGGGATTGTATTGAAAAATATTGGTGAATGGGTTTATATTTAAGAATGTGTGATAAAGAAATACCAAGGAACTACAGATAACTACTGACAATGGATGAGGCCCAAGTGTGCTGGGCCTCACTCTGACAATGGAGTGAGTGTCAGAGTGAGGCCTAGTGCAAATTGGAGGAACAGTACCTCATATTTCACTAGGGCGTCTTGCACCCGGGCGGAATGAACATTGACTTTGCTAACTTCAAGTTTCCCCCCCTCTCTCTCTCACTCTCCATCCCCACTCCCTTCACAGTTTTCCGACCGGTCCGAATGTCCCTGATTACGTTTTATCTCTGTTTACTTTGTTGTTATCTTCTCCTAGCTAACGGCGTCAGACAGTGCCATAGTGGTGGGTGACTCCATTGTCCGAGGTGCAGTCACGAGATTCTGTGGCGGCAGGCGAGACTCGAGGATGGTCTGCTGCCTCCCTGGTGCCTGGGTTCAAGATGTCTCGGATCAATTTCAGAACATCCTCGAGAGGGAAGGTATGTAGCTGAAAGTAGTTTGTGCGTGTGATTTAGATTTATAGACCACTGGGATCTCTTCTGGGGTAGGGGTGACCTGTACAAAAGGGACGGGTTACACCTTAACTGGAGGGGGACCAACGTTCTGGCAGGCAGGTTTGCTAGTGCTACACGTGTGGGTTTAAACTAAATAGCGGGGGGGAGGGGCTGACAAATTGGGAGTATAAAGATGGAGTCAAAGGGGAAGTGAGTACAGGAAAAGTTACAAACGATTCCCGAATTAATGGGGAGGAAAGTTCAAGAAGGGATAAGAGAGTAAGGTCAGGGGCAATAGTGACCGGTGTGAGAGGAGAGGTGAATACCAAAGTTAAAGTGTTGTATACAAATGCACAAATATATAAAGTGGATGAGTATGAGGTTCAGTTAGAGATTGGCAAGCTTGATGTTGTGGGAATTACAGAGACATGGCTGAAAGAGGACCAGGGCTGGGAACTGAATATTCAGGGATATACTAAAAGACCACCTAAAATGTCCTGCACTTCTTAGCAATTCTATCCAAGTAGCAAAAAATGAATTGATGTGAATACATTTTACAGAGGCGGTGCACGACAAAGGCAGCTGGAACTATTTTAATATTCTTTCTTAACTCTGGACTGCAGACCACCTGAAAGGAAAGTGAAAGAAACTGCAATTGTAACTTACCACAGGGAGTTGGATGGATGTCTGAGAAATCAGCAGGGAAGTGAGATTAATTTTACCAGGTCTTTCAACTATCCACGACCAGGCGGTATGAGATGATGCATGGTCTCATTTGGGGCTTTGTAACCCGAGATTTCTATGACTGGTTTGAAATGGTTGTTAGTTTTTTTTTTCTGAAACAGAGTCACAGAGCATGGAAGCAGGCCCTTTGGGTCAACTTGCCCACGCTGACTAACATGCCCCAAGTACACCAGTTCCATCTGACTGTGTTTGGCTTTCATCAACTCTAAACCTTTCCTATCCATGTACCTGTCCAAATGTCTTTTAAATGTTATTATAGTACTTCCTCATCTACCTCCTCTGGCAGCTCATTGCACCTACCCACCACCTTCTGTGTGAAGTTGCCCCTCAGGTTCCAATTAAATCTTAACCATCCCACTCCAAAGACATACAGGTTTGTAGGTTAATTGGCTTCAGTAAAGATTGTAAATTGTCCCTAGTGTGTAGGATAGTGCTGGTGTACGAGGATCGCTCGTGACATTCATTTTAAAATGTTTAAGAAGGAACTGCAGATGCTGGAAAATCGAAGGTACACAAAAATGCTGGAGAAACTCAGCTGGGGCAGCAGTATCTAAGGAGCGAAGGAAATAGGCAACGTTTCGGGCCGAAATCCTTCTTCAGACTGATAGGGGGTGGGGAGAGGCGGGGAGAAGAAGGGAAAAAGGAGGAGGAGCCCGAGGGCTGAGGGAGAGCTAGGAAGGGGAGGAGACAGCAAGGGTTAACAGAATTGTGAGAATGCTGCTGCACCCGCTGAGTTTCTCGAGCATTTTTGTGTACCATTAATTTAAAAATGTTGTTTCACTGAATAGAATTTTTTTTACCATTGGGTTATAAACTGCTGAAAGGACAATTAATAAAAAGTTTGCAGCCCAAAACGAGGCCCCTAACATGGGACTAATTCCAGACCACACCTTTATACAAGCAGTTTAAGCAGTCAGACTCGGGGTGGCATCGTAGCGCAGCGGTAGATTTGCTGCCTTACAGTGCCAGGGACCCTAGTTCGATCCTGACTATGGGTGCTGCCTGTGTAGAGTTTGTACGTTCTCCTCGTGGCTGCGTGGGTTTTCTCCGGGTGCTGCGGTTTCCTCCCACTCTCCAAAGACGTAGAGGTTTGTGGGTTAATTGGCTTCAGTAAAAATTGTAAATTGTCCTTAGTGTGTAGGATGGTGCTAGTGTGCGGGGATCGCTGGTCGACGCGGACTCGGTGGGTCGAAGGGCCTGTTTCTGCGCTATATCTCTCAATAAAAATCTCAAAACTCAGACGCTGTGAAACAAAATATGCATAGGTTTTTCTTCCAGGATCTCAATGCTCTGGGGAATAAATTGCTTCAGGAAGACTCAGGGAGTGCTCAGTAATATTCAAACTAGGTTTTGCATTAACCAATACCATATATGAGTCATTCAATATATTAATTTGTTTAATGTACCAGAAAATTGATAGGAATCTAATTATATATTCAGTGATACCCTGCCATGGTTAAATGGATTCTCTTTAAAAAAAAATGGTCATGGAAGATTTGATGAACATGGTAAGTTTTAACATTATGACTGTTCGGCCAATTTAAAAAAATGCAAATTTTAAAAAATCCACTTTCACTTACTAGAACTCCAAATGAATTTGCATTTATGGTGACCATCCACCTTATTATTAAACTTGAACATATGAATTGGTCCTTAAGGAGAGATGCTGCAGAATGGCTGTGGTCTCTTCTTTTGTTTGTTCTGCGCAAAGACCAGCACAGTGCTGCTTTAGAGCACCAGAGAACTGGTTCAATCCTGACTACGGGTGCTGTCTGTGTGGAGTTTGTACGTACTCCCCGTGACCACGTGGGTTTTCTCCGGGTGCTCTGGTTTCCTCCCACATTCCGAAGACTTGCAGGTTTGTGGATTCATTGGCTTCTGTAAATTGCCCTTAGTGTGTAGAATGCGACATTGGAATAACAAAGAACAAGTGTGAATGAATGTTCAATGGTCTACGTGGACTCGGTGGGATGGTTTCTACACTGTCTCTCTAAACTAAAACTACAAAATGGTTACAAAAACATGTAAGAAATCGCTGGCTGTCAAGGGAGATAGCCTGATGTTCCTTCCATTTTCAAGGACAGAAAATTCACCACAGGGAAACAATCGTCTCATCTTCATTTACTTTATCCACCCTGCCATGGTAACTATTTATGTCAAAGATTTCGAGGAGGAAAATCTACTCACATACTTTGTTTATCTAATGCATATTATAGAGGCCAGTCCTATTCAGGCATATTGTACACATCATAATATTACGACCAAACCAGGGGAGGTGATATATAGCAGTCAGTCTAACTGTGTTGGTAATGAAGAAGGTGATTTGTTTTTATATTATCTCCAACAGATACAACTGCAAAATAAAATATATTTATCTTTTGTTCAGCTGCCCTGCAGCATTCGTGTGTATATGAAACAAATAGGATACTCAAAGCAACTTTAACCACTTCTCAATTTAAGCCACCAATAAGAATCTTAGGTGCATTGGTAAGTCATAAATTTACTTCTGAGATATAATTCCCGTTAGACTTTAGATACAATGCGAAAACCTTCAGGCCACTAACGATCAGCCTGTATACCACCACTATCCTATGCACGAGGGACAATTTACAATTTTACCAAAGCCAATTAACTTACACGTCTGACGAGCATGGGAGGAAACCAGAGAACCTGGAGAAAACCCAAGTGGTCAGAGTGAGCATACAAACCTTGTGCAGACAACACCCAGAGTCAGGATCAAACCCTGGGTCTCTGGCGCTGAGAGGCAGCAACTCTACCGTGTGCTGGCTTTATTGTTTACCAAAACATTTGTGCTGTGATTTTTAATTGTCCTATCAGGTTATGTTGAAAAAAATGCTTAAAGTAGAAACCGTCAGATTCAGGTACAGTTTCTTCCCAGCTGTTATAGAAACATAGAAATTAGGTGCAGGAGTAGGCCATTCGGCCCTTCGAGCCTGCACCGCCATTCAATATGATCATGGCTGATCATCCAACTCAGTATCCCATACCTGCCTTCTCTCCATACCCTCTGATCCCCTTAGCCACAAGGGCCACATCTAACTCCCTCTTAAATGTAGCCAATGAACTGACCTCGACCAACCTCTGTGGCAGAGAGTTCCAGAGACTCACCACTCTCCAGTGACTCCAACTCTCCCGCTTTCGGTGGGAGATCCCCCGCTGAAAGGCCATTTTAGCAAAATCTCCCGCTCTCCCGCTTGAGATATAATTTCTCCCGCCCGGAAAGCGGGAGAGTTGGAGTCACTGACTCTCTGTGTGAAAAAAGTCATTCTCATCTCGGTCTTAAAGGATTTCCCCCTTATCCTTAAGCTGAGACTCCTTGTCCTGGACCTCCCCAACATCAGGAACAATCTTCCTGTATCTAGCCTGTCCAACCCCTTAAGAATTTTGTAAGTTTCTATAAGATCCCCTCTCAATCTCCTAAATTCTAGAGAGTATAAACCAAGTCTATCCAGTCTTTCTTCATAAGACAGTCCTGACATCCCAGGAATCAGTCTGGTGAACCTTCTCTGCACTCCCTCTATGGCAATAATGTCCTTCCTCAGATTTGGAGACCAGATCTGTACGCAATACTCCAGGTGTGGTCTCACCAAGACCCTATACAACTGAAGTAGAACCTCCCTGCTCCTATACTCCAATCCTTTTGCCATGAAAGCTAACATACCATTTGCTTTCTTCATTGCCTGCTGCACCTGCATGCCTACTTTCAATGACTGGTGTACCATGACACCCAGGTCTCGCTGCATCTCCCCTTTTCCTAATCGGCCACCATTTAGATAATAGTCTGCTTTCCTGTTTTTGCCACCGAAGTGGATAACCTCACATTTATCCACATTATACTGCATCTGCCAAACATTTGCCCACTCACCCAGCCTATCGAAGTCACCTTGCAGTCTCCTAGCATCCTCCTCACAGCTAACACTGCCCCCCAGCTTAGTGTCATCCGCAAACTTGGAGATATTGCCTTCAATTCCCTCATCCAGATCATTAATATATATTGTAAATAGCTGGCGTCCCAGCACTGAGCCTTGCGGTACCCCACTAGTCACTGCCTGCCATTGTGAAAAGGACCCGTTTACTCCTATTCTTTGCTTCCTGTTTGCCAGCCAATTCTCTATCCACATCAATACTGAACCCCCAATGCCATATGCTTTAAATTTGTATACTAATCTCTTATGTGGGACCTTGTCGAAAGCCTTCTAGAAGTCCAGATACACCACATCCACTGGTTCTCCCTATCCACGCTACTAATTACATCCTCGAAAAATTCCACAAGATTCGCCAGACATGATTTACCTTTCGTAAATCCATGCTGACTTTGTCCAATGATTTCACCACTTTCCAAATGTGCTGCTATCCCATCTTTAATAACTTACTCTAGTAGTTTCCCCACTACCGATGTTAGACTAACTGGTCTGTAATTTCCAGTTTTCTCTCTCCCTCCCTTCTTAAAAAGAGGGGTTACGTTTGCTACCCGCCAATCCTCAGGAACTACTCCAGAATCTAAAGAATTTTGAAAGAGTTATCATGCAACTGAACCTTCCTCTCACCAACTACCAGAGAGTGGTCCTGACCCATCTACCATCTAGGAGACTATCTTTAATTAGACTTTATTGGACTTAATTAACTTACACTTAATGTTATACCTTTTATCCTGTATCTGTACACTGTAGACAGTTTGATTGTAATCACGTATAGTCTTTTCGTTGATTGGAGTAACTCAGCTTTTCACTGTACCTTGGTACATATGACAATAATAAACTAAACTAAACTAGAAACTGTTCCTCAAACTCCTCAAAGTAGTTAGTTTCCAATAGTTTGACACACAGGGCAGTAGTGAAGCTTCAAACTTTGTTATTTTACCCAGGTAAAATATTGAAAATGTTCAATGGACTGCGTCATCTGCAATCATCAATTTTAAAGGATTTTTTTTTCTTCTTTCTGAATTGGAGGCCACATTCAATCAGGGAAACCATGTGAAAAGTAACCTGATAATAAGAGCTCATCACCTTAATATTCCACTTGTGATCCACAGGGTGAAAGTGATAATTGTTTGCTCCATAAATTGAATATATTATGTGCAATATTTGTCATTTATATGAAGTGCAATAATGAAGCCACTCTCTCAAGTTATGCATCACTGCCATTGCTTTGCATATCAACATAAACAATTGCAGTGGGATTCAAAATTGCAAGGCACATAATAAAATTCCATCGGAAATTAAAGTTACATCCAGCCATTCATACTTTAAATCTTACTGCATTTCCACAAACATGTACAGAGTCAAAAGCCCCTAAACTATTCCTCAGAATATAAGGACGCACCTTGAGAAAAGCGATGAGGAGGAATTTGTTTAATCAGAGGGTGGTGAATCTGTGGAATTCATTGCCACAGACGGCTATGGAGGCCATGTCATTGGGTATTTTTAATGCGAAGATTGACAGATTCTTTATTAGTACGGGTGTCAGTGGTTATGGGGAGAGAGCAGGAGAACGGGATTGAGAGGGAAAGATAGATCAGCCATGATGTAATGGCGGAGTAGACCTGAGGGGCCTAATTCTGCACCTATTCTCCAGAGATGCTGCTTAACCCGCTGAGTTACTCCAGCACTTTGAGTCCTAAGAAATGGTTTTAGTTGTGGGAAAATACTTCATTGAGATTTCAAAGCTCAATGAACTTGGGAGTGGTTAGGGATTTAAGATAAGCCTCTTCATCTTGAATGTGGTCTGCCTGATGCCAAGGATAGGTCATTAAAATAGTTAAGGGCCTGTCCTACCAGCATCCGACTCCATGCGGTGAGCGCAACCAAACCGGCAGCGGGGGCCGTGCGGAGGTCGGGTGATCCCTGTACAGGGCCGTTCCCAACAGCATGCACCTGCATGCGAAGAGCACGACCAAACCGGCAGCGGGGGCCACGCGGAGGTCGGGTGAGTGGCCCCCGCTGCCTGTTTGGTCGTGCTCTGTTGGGAACTCCGCACAATTCCTCACGGCTCCGGCGATTGAAGTGGGACCGGCCCGCGACGCCGGACGGCTCAAGCGACCACGTTAGGTCGTGCTCATTGCATAGAGTTGCATGCTGGTGGGACAGGCCCTTAACAATGTCTGCAGTGCAATCCTCTGCAGCATCAGTTAATCTCAGGAAAATACAGTTTGCCCCAGGCAAGTAAAATATCTGCTGAACTCTTTGAAAATTCACTCAGAATAAAAAAGAAAAAGAATGTGTTCTTAATTATTTGCTTTCAACAAATATTTATTTGCTTGTCTACATTCTATCAAGATGTATTCATTGATGGTCTTTTATTTGTTTTTTTAGTGGAAATGTACAGTAATACAATGCAATTATTGTTGACTTCATGAATTAGGGCGGCACAGGGCAGCGATAGAGCTGCTGCAGTACAGCGCCAGAGACCCAGGTTCGAGCCCGACTACGGGTGCCGTCTGTGTGGGATTTGCTCGTTCTCCCTGTGACCACGTGGGTTTCCTCCGAGTGCTTCAGTTTCCTCCCACATCCCAAAGACATGCAGATCTGTTGGTTAATTAGCCTCTGTAAATTGCTCCCTAGTATGTGTAGAATGCAAAAGTGGGATAACATAGAACTAGTGTGGACAAAGATTGGCTTGAGGTGATCATAGAAACTTGGAATACGAGGAGGCTCCTGTAGATTGGTGAGTTTTCAGCAGGTTAAGTGTTATTGGGGGGCTGGGAGTAAGGAGTTAGGTAAAAGCGACACTTACTGGCAAGGAGCCTAGAATGGTTCTGTGTGCTGGTAGTACCATGCTGGCCTTGAGATTGTTCAATGATTGGACAGTGCAGTCCAGTTTAGCTGCAACATTGCAAAATGAATGACACCCCCCTGTGCATCTCTGAACTGAAATAACATTGAGGGTTGCAAAGATGTCTTGCCTCTATAAATGCCCAGTTGAACTTTGAAAATGATGCAGTCTGACCCTGAAGTGTCCTTCGTCTGTTTCAATCGATTTTCAATCGCTGAGAAAGAAACACAATTATGCATTTGAATTCCAGACAAAACCACTGCCCCATGAGAAAGAATAATACTGTTGGAATCTCCTTGAGGCAGGTTTTAAGATTGGAATTATTAGAGATCTCGATGAACCATGCCAAAAGTAGTTCAGCGGCTTTTGATACTCCACATGTTTACGAAACTGAGATGAAAAAATATTAATGAGAAAACGCAACTTCAATTTGCAATGCAATTTCATGTTATGCAACTTCCTATACCCTTGTTGCTCATAAGTTCATAAATCATGGCCTCTGGTCCTAGACCAGTGGAAACATCCTCTCCATATTCATTCTATCCAGGCCTTTCACTGTTTGGTAAGTTTCAATGAGGTCCCTCTTCATCCTTCTAGGGTTGGGACCCTTCTTAGATTGATTGTACTGGGTGAGGGGAGGAAGCTGGAAGTGATATGGGTGCGGGACCAAGTCTGGCAAGTGATAGGTGGATACAGGCAAGTAGGCAGGTGGTGGGACAAGGCCATAGATGAAACAAGCATTTCACATATGTTCACTTTGGATTCAAACATTCAAATATCCTGGAACTCAAATGTACTTGAAATCAGATTATTTCTCCGTGCTTTATTATTCCAATCATTTTATTTATCAATTTAAATGATTTTATTTATTTTGGATGAAAAGTCGTAAGCAAAGAGTAAAATACAACTAAACTTTATATTATATTATTCATGCTTAGTCAGTTTTATAAGAAAATATCTGACAATTCATTTAATGGAAATAAATTGCAACTAAACAAACCTAATAACTAAAGTTATTCATCTATTTTGTAATGGTATGAGGGGTGCATATTTTAATTCAAGGACAAGCCTATGTTGTTCCATTCTAGTCTTGGCCATCATGGGCAGCAGAGTGGTGCAGCTGGTGGAGCTGCTGCCTCACAGCACCAGAGACCTCAATCCTTTCCTCAAGTGCTGACTGTGTGGTTATCCCCGTGACAGCGGGTGCTCTGGTTTCCTCCCACATCCCAAAGACAAAACAATTGTCAGTTGACGAGCCTCTGTGAATTGTCACGAGTGTGTAGGGAGTGGATGATAAAGTGGAATAACATAGAACTAGTGTGATTGGGTGATCAATAGTTGGCATGGACACAGTGTGCTGAAGGGCCTGTTTTACATGCCGCATCTGTAAACGATTAATTTGGTTAAATATCCCTACATTTTTGGGGAAAATTAGATAATGTTCATACATTGTTCTTTTAAATTGAATGATGTAATTATTTCATTAATGATTCATGAAAATGATATTGCTGTTTCATATGGAAGATGTGAATAATTTACAATATGTAGGTATTAAATGTATCAAGTAATTTAGCTATGTTGAAGAATACTAGGCTTAATCCAATCCAGACATGCAATATTGGAATTATAAATTTCTCATCATAAAAGCACTGTACATTTAGTTCCCTTGTGTTTCATGTGAGTGTTTGCAATGATAATCAGGAATAATTTAACTCTTTGTCCATGGAATTGTCAACTGAGGAACCAGCTGCCAGAGCCAGTACCAATGAGGCAGGTACTATAACAACAATTAAAAGACATTTGGACAGAGACACGCATCAGAAAGGTTTAGAATTATATGGGCCAAGGGCGGGTAGGGGGACTAGTGTAGACGGGGCATCTTGGTTGGTATGGGCAAGTTGGGTCAAAAGGCCTGTTTCCGTTCTGTATAACCCATGATTCTTTGACTATGAAATCTATGGAGCTTCATGAACAAATGTAACTAATTTAGCTGGGGCATTTGGTCGGCATGGACAAGTTGGGCCAAAGAGCTTTTTTTGTGTACTCAGTGGCTCTGAGAGATGTACAATGGAAACAAGCCTCTTAGCCCAGCAAGTCCATGCCAACGATCAAAAACCCATTCATACACTGATCCTGCTCCCATCAATTTTATGCTCCCACATTCCCATGAACTGTCAATAGATTCTCCAACTTGGTTACGCAAGGGGCAATTAAATTACATTTAATTTGATTTTGAAACATTTTTATGGAAGTACAATACTGCACAATATTTGGGAGCGATATATTGACTATAAATTTAAGGGCAGTATGGTGGCGCAGCGGTAGAGTTGTGCCAGAGACACGGGTTCGATCCTGACTGCAGGTGCTGTTTGTATGGAGTTTGTACGTTCTCCCTGGGACCGCATGAGTTCTCTCCGGGGCTTTGGTTTCCTCCCACACACCAATGACAGGTACGTAAGTTTGTAGGTTAATTGGCTTTGGTAAAATCGTATATTCTCTCTAGTGTGTAGGATAGTGTTAGTGTGGGGGGTGATTGCTGATCAGCACAAACTCGGTGGTCGAATTTCTAAAAGTCTAGAAAAGTCTCTAAAAGTCGAAACTCTACAAAATTTCATGAATGCTTCATTAATCTAAATATACTTTATAATTTGCTATTGTAGATATTTTCTTATCGATCCATTGGAGGAAAGTTTCCCTTGCTGAAAGAAGATGGCTATTACTTAATAATCAGCAATGACCTCAATCACACTGTGGAAGGAAAAAGACCAAAGATTACAGGAAGAAGGCAAAGGGATGGGGTTGAGAGAAAAAAATAGATCAGCCATGATTGAAGGGTAGAGCAGAATCGCTGGGCCTACTGCCCCTATGAACATGAAACAGCCAATAAATGACATTAAAGACACAGTGCTGGAATAATTCGACTGGTCAGGCAGCATTTCTGAATTACATGGTTAGGTGACGTTTCAGTTCGGAACCCTTCTTCAGAAGAGGTCTGAAGATGGGGTACCTTGGACCGATGGGCCTGTTTCCATACTCCATGACTGAGTCCAGGCCAACTATCAAGCTCCCATTAGAAGAGAAAGTATGAAGTCCCGAGCCAAAACATAGCCTACCTATATTCTTCAGAGATGCTTCCTGCCGTGCTGAGTTATTCCAGCTTCCTGCCCTGCTGAGTTACTCCAGCAATTTGGGTATTTTTTGATAAAACAGCATCTGCAGTTCCTTGCATCTACAATCAATGGCAATACTGTGTGGATTCTAATACATTTATTTATCTTTCTCTCCGTTTCCACAAGTGACAAATGGCACGAGGAAAGGAAGGCTGGAACATCAACAAACTGTAACCTGCAAAATTAAATATTTTGCTTCTTTTCTCCGAGGGAGAAATGATATCCCCAGGCGCAAGTTGGGGAAATGTAATTATTCTGAAGGAAGCAGTGCAATTTTCTGATGGTCCCTTGCTTAGAAGAATGCTTGGCATCGATACATCAATGAGAGAAAAATCACACTGCAACTTCCATTGAATCTATTCCAAATGCTTTTGAAGAGCTTGACCCCATTATTACATTTTACCACATTCAATGCGCATACATTGGGGTTTTGTACACAGTACTATGAATTTACTGATCCTCCAGACTCAATAACTTGATGTGTTCATGATAAGTTATAATTTCATAATGGAAATGGAATATGTAGCAGCAGGGGAATAGGTAGAATCAATGTGGCAATTCGCTGTGGTTCAACTTTGAGAAAAACAGAGATTGCAGTGCCATGATTTTACAATTCCCATATCACCTTTCGGCCACTTAAATAGTTCTTGAAGTATTATCACTGTTACAACATGAGTCATCACACTTTTAATTCAGATTTACATTTTTATCTTTAGAGAGATATTGTACAGAAACAGCCCCTTTGACCCTCTAAATCCATACTGTCCATCAACCACCAAATTACACTAATCTTGCACTAATCCCATTCAAAAATAGGCACAACTTGCTGGAGTAACTCAGCAGGTCAGGCAGCATCTCTGGAGAAAAAGTATCGGTGACGGCTCGGGTCGGAACCCTTCTTCAGACTTGAAATCCGGGGTGGGGGAGGGACAACTAGAGGTAGGAAAAGGCCAGAACAAATCAGGGATGGCAACAGATGACAAGGAAGGTTGGAGTCCATAATGGTTCATTGTTGGCTGGGGAAGAGGTGATAACGAACAGATTCAGGGATGTGAACAGTGGAACTATTAGGACACTTTCAATGTCTGTCATCCCCCCCCCCCCCCCCCCCCCCCCCTGCATAAGTGGGGGATGACAGACAGCATTGCTTACGACTGCAGACATCCAGACCAGACCAGCCCACACATCGTGAATGACTGTCCACTGAGGCTTTTCCGTAGGGGCATCAAAGCCACCCACCCAGTAACTGATGCTGTCCTGGTCTGAGTGTCTATCCTTGATCTACTATTTTAGGCTGTGCACGCGATATGCAAGACGAATAAGAATATTGGACCATGGGCATTTTAATGTGAGGTGGATAGAACATTGAACAGTACAGCAAGGGAACAGCTCATTCAGCCCACCATGTTTGTGCCATATAAGATAACCATATAACAATTACAGCAAGGAAACAGGCCATCTCAGCCCTTTTAGTCCGTGCCGAACACTTACTCTCACCTAGTCCCATCTACCTGCACTCAGACCATAACCCTCCATTCCTTTCCCGTCCATATCTCTATCCAATTTATTTTTAAATGATAAAAACGAAGCAGCCTTCACTACTTCCACTGGAAGCTCATTCCACACAGCTACCACTCTCTGAGTAAGGAGGTTCCCCCTCATGTTGCCCCTAAACTTTTGTCCCTTAATTCTCAAATCATGTCCTCTTGTTTGAATCTTCCTACTCTCAATGGAAAAAGCTTATCCATGTCAACTCTGTCTATCCCTCTCATAATTTTAAAGACCTCTATCAAGTCCCCCCTTAACCTTCTGTGCTCCAAAGAATAAAGACCTATCTTGTTCAACCTTTCTCTGTAACTTAGGTGCTGAAACCCAGGCAACATTCTAGTAAATCTCCTCTGTACCCTTTCTATTTTGTTGACATCTTTCCTATAATTTGGCGACCAGAATTGTACACCATATTCCAGAATTGGCCTCACCAATGCCTTGTACAATTTCAACATTACATCCCAACTTCTATACTCAATTCTCTGATATATAAAGACCAGCACACCAAAAGCTTTCTTTACCACCCTATCTACATGAGATTTTACCTTCAGGGACCTATGCACAATTATTCCTAGATCCCTCTATTCAACTGCATTTCTCAACTCGCTACCATTTACCATGTACGTCCTATTTTGATTTGTCCTGCCAAGATGTAGCACCTCACACTTATCAGCATTGAACTCCATCTGCCATCTTTCAGCCCACTCTTCCAAATGGCCTAAGACTCTCTGTAGACTTTGAAAATCTACTTCATTATCCACAACACCACCTATCTTAGTATCATCTGCATTCTTACTAATCCAATTTAACACACCATCATCCATATTATTGACGTATATGACAAACAACAGTGGACTCAACACAGATCCCTGAGGCACCCCACTAGTCACCGGCCTCCAACCTGACAGTTATCCACCATTACTCTCTGGTATCTCCCATTCAGCCACTGTTGAATCCATCTTGCTACTTCACTATTAATACCCAACAATTGAACCTTCTTAACCAACCTTCCATGTGGAACCTTGTCAAAGGCCTTACTGAATTCCATATAGACAACATCCACCGCTTCACCCTCATCAATTTCCCTAGTAACCTCTTCAAAAAATTCAAGAAGATTAGTCAAACACGACCTTCCAGGTACAAATCCATGTTGACTGTTCCTAATCAGACCCTGTTTATCTAGATGATTATATATATTATCTCTAAGTATCCTTTCCATTAATTTGCCCACCACTGACGTCGAACTAACAGGTCTATAATTGCTAGGTTTACTCTTAGAACCCTCTTTAAACAATGGAACTACATGCGCAGTACGCCAATTCTCCGGCACCATTCCCGTTTCTAATGACATTTGAAATATTTCTGTCATAGCCCCTGCTATTTCTACACTAACTTCCCTCAGTATCCTAGGGAATATTCTGTTGGGACCTGGAGACTTATCCACTTTTATATTTTTCAAAAGTGTCAGTACTTTTGTCAGGTTAGAAGCCGGTGACCAGTGGGGTGCCTCAAGGATCTGTGTTGGGTCCACTGTTGTTTGTCATGTACATCAATGATCTGGATGATGGGGTGGAAAATTGAATAATAAGTATGCAGATGATACTAAGATGGGTGGTGTTGTGGATAATGAAGTAGATTTTCAAAGTCTAAAGAGAGATTTGGGCCATATGGAAAAGTGGGCTGAAAGATGGCAGATGGAGTTTAATGCTGATAATGTGAAGTGCTACATCTTGGCAGGACAAATCAAAATAGGACGTACATGGTAAATGGTAGGGAATTGAGGAATGTTGTTGTGAACAGAGAGATCTAGGAATAACTGTGCATAGTTTCCCTGAAGGTGGGAATCGCATGTAATGGGGTGGTAAGGAAAGCCTTTGGTGTGCTGCTTTTATTAATTCAGAGCATTGAATAGGAGCAGGGAAGTAATGTTAAAATTGTACAAGGCATTGGTTGAGACAATTCTGGATATGGTGTACAATTTTGTCGCCTAATTATAGGAAGGATGTCAACAAAATAGAGAGAGTACAGAGGAGATTTACTAGAATGTTACCTGGGATCCAGCAACTATGTGTACAGAGGAAAGGTTGAAACAAAGTTAGTCTTTATTCTTTTGGAGCGCCAGAAGGTTAACGGGGGACCTTGAATTTGAGTCTTTAAAAAGATGACAGGGATAGACAGAGTTGACCGTGGACTAAGCTTTTCCCATTAAGGGTAGGGAAGGCATCAAACAAGAGGGTATGCATGCGAATTAAGGGACGGAAGTTTAGTGGGTAACGTGAAGGGGAAATGCTTTATTCAGAGAGGTGGTAGGCTGTTTGTGGAATGAGCTTCTCACAGCAGACATTGGTGGAGGCAGGATCCGATTTTAACATTTAAAAGTAAAGTGGATAGGTATATGGACGGGAGGGGAATGGAGGGGTATGGTCTGAGTGCAGGTATATGGGACTAGGGGAAAACAAATGGTCGGCACGGACTGGAAGGGCCAAGAGGGTCTGTTTCCGTGCTGTAATTGTTATATGGTTATATGGTTATATACTTCCTCTTCTTTGATCCTCATAGTTTCCATAGCTACCCTACTTGTTTCCCTTACCTCACATAATTCAATATCCTTCTCCTTGGTGAATACCGAAGAAAATAAATTGTTCAATATCTCCCCCATCTCTTTTGGCTCTGCAGGTAGCTGTCCACTCTGACTCTCTAATGGACCAATTTTATCCCTCGTTATCCTTTTGCTATTAATATAGCTGTAGAAACCCTTTGAATTTACTTTCACCGTTTACTTTCATCAGTTTAACTTGGCACCTGATGCCAAGTTAAACTGAAGTCATCTGCTGTGCATGATCCCTCCATTCCCTGCACTTCCATATACTTATCTAAATACCTCATAAATGCCGCTATCGTATCTGCCTCCACCTCCACCCTGGATAGAGTGGATGTGGAGAGGATGTTTCCACTCGTGGGAGAGTCTAGAACCAGAGGGTTTATTCACAGCCTCAGAATAAAACGACGTTCCGTCCGAAAAGGGATGAAGAGGAATCTATTTAGTAAAGAACCTGACAATCTCTGCTTTATAAATACCCAATGACTTGGCCTTCACAACCATTTGTGGCAATGAATTCCACAGATTCATTACCTTCTGATTTTTTTTTTTGATTTTTTTTTTAATAAATCTTTTTATTGTAGAAACAATATATACCAAGTCCACTCTTATAACGACATTGAGAGTTATATAATATATAAAATTATAACATATTGATTATCGATTATACTATTTATGTTAATTGTAATATTATCCATTATACATTTCATTGTTATTTATTTTATATAATTGGGAGTATATGTAGTATATTCCTAAAAAAGTAATACACTTAGATTTCTCAAATTCATAGATATTCTTCTAATTACCAAATAGAAATCCCCGCTAATACCCTTCTGATATAAAGAACCTTTTCATCTCTTTCCTAAAAGTATGTCCTTTCATTCTGAGGTCTGTGCCCTCTGTTCCTGGACTCTCCTACTAGTAGAAACATTCTCTCCACATCCACTCTATCCAGGCCTTTCACAATTTTGTAAGTTTCAATGAGGTACCCACTCATCCTTCTAAACTATAATAATGTCACCAACTGGCAATAGCGACCAATTACTTACTTGTGAGGATAGGGTGGGATGGGAGAGGAAGAGTCGCACTGATTGGGAAGGGACAAGGACCTTTGTACTTTACAAAACATGGTGAGAAAGTAATTTAAACATGAATTCACTCTGTATTTTGCCTGCCATGCGATTTGTCCCTGAACTAACAGCCAAAGTTATATAATTATAGAATCATTAATTTCCAAACTACTGAGGACTAAGTTAACTGGAGCATGAGTCACTTGGGATGAGAGGGTTATTCTAATATTTTCAAACATCTTTCAGTGTAATGAGATTTTCTTTCCCCTCGGTTCCATTAATCTGCATCTACCCTTTCCATCATGATTTTGCTTCTTTGCATTTTGCTCAGCCTTAATACCATGCAAACTATTCTGACATTTCACTTACTGTCAGCACTGCAAATGCCAAGGAGCACGATGAATGATGTGTTATTGAGGCCCTCTAACCCCTCCACTGACTCTTCACAAGGGATAGTCCATAACCCATTTACCTCATCGGAAACCCTCTGACTATGTTACATCGGACTTTACTGGACTTTATCTTGCACTATACGTTATTCCCTTTAGCCTGTATGTGAATATTGTGGACCGCTTGATTGTAATCATGTATAATCTTTCCGACTGGATAACACGCAACAAAAAAAGCTTTTACTCTGTATTTCGGTATACGTGCCAATATACTCAACCAAACTCAACTGTTTGTACCAAAGGCTGATTTTCCTACTTTTGTGGCTAATACATTTTTCATGTCAATCTAACTCATGGTTAAACCCACACTTTAAAGTTAACAAAATAGACATTTTAAAAACAGTGCTGTCAAGCTGCACAGTATAGATGGAATTTAACAGATTACACAAGAAGAGGTAGGGAGCAAAACCTTCATGACTCCAATATAATTACTGGGCTCCGATGACAACATAAGTGGTGCGAATGAAGATTCTAGTTTTATATACATATAAACATGTCAGATGTTAAGTGCTTTATATGAAATCCTAATTAATATTCTTTGCAATGGATATAAAATTAACAATGAATTTACATTAGCAAACTTGCATTAATTTATTTTTACCAACTGTAACAACTTAAAGATTTCCAAAGAATTTGCAACTTTCCTCTTGACAGATACTGTACTTCCTTCCTAACTGATAGGCAAACACATTTTCCCATTATTTCATCAGTTTCAGCACTAACCTATTAAAAAAGTGAAAACTTAATACTGTCTGTTAGCAAGTGATAAGAGTCAAACAGTCTTAGAGTGTGGAAACAAGACTTTCGGCCCAACTTGCCCAATCCAACCAACTTGGCCAATCTTTTCTAGTCCAACCAGCCTGCAATTGGGCCATATCTCTCTATCCATGTAGCCACCAAATTGTTTCTTCAATGTTGTGATAGTACCTGTCTCAACTACCCCATCCGGCAGCTTGTTCCACATACCCACCACCCATTGTGCATCTATTCAATGGTGCAAAATGTTAATGTATGGAAGTATATTAACAGAAGTCTCAAATAGACATTTTGAAAGTGATGCAAAATAGTCGAGTCAAGGTTCATTTCATTGTTCTGTTTCAGGACATATGACAATATGTCTTGATTCTCCTGTGCAACACAATGTTAAAAAATAGTTATGTTTTAGTTTAATTGGTCATTTTAGATTGCCGACCAGCGATCACCCATACACTGGTTCTATCCAACACACTTGGGACAATTTACAGAAGTCAATTAACCTACAAATCCTCATGTCTTTGGAATGTGGGAGGAAACCAGTGCACCCAGAGAAAACACACACGTTCACAGGGAGAACATGCAAATATATACTATTTCATTTCCAGGGAACGGTAATTTGTGACCCAAAATTATGATCTCGCAATATTAATGTAATTCTCGTGCACTTTTTAGAAAATGGTTGAAACCAAATTAACAATTGTGAGCAGAAGTTTTAAATTTTAGTTATTTATTTTGCAGATTGCTGCAATGTCAAATTCAAATCCAATAAAACTGTTTCTGAAAAAATAATTCAAAATGGACATGGTTGCTCTGCTGTCAATTGACAACAATAAAAATAATTGCGTGACCCACCTTCATAATGTCTGGATTTCATAAAATTAATTAAAAAGAAAATAAAACCTTTAAATTGATATTGTAATTAAAATTCAATAGGTTATTGAAATAGATGCCAGGCTATTCAATGAAAAACCCAATAGACACCAACTACACTTTTAAAGGCAACACAGATACGCAGTTGGTCGAGCTGCAGCTTACAGTGCCAGAGACCAGGGCTCTTCCAATTAATCAGGGCAGGTGCTGTCTGTGTGGAATTTGCATGCACTCCTTGTGACGGTTTTATTCCTGGCTGAATTGGACCAGTCAGGACTTCAAAATGGGGTTAAGTGTCAGGGCTTGCTGGGAGATTTGGTCAAATTGTGATTGCTCTCTGCAGAGCTGGGACAGGCTGCGAGATGTGCCAGAGAGTCTGGAACTTAGATACAATTAATATGCAAAGAATAGAAAGCCTTGCAAGCCTTGTCATCTGGTACCAAATGAATAGGATGGATAGGGTGGCTGCAAACTAGATATACACTTTGTAAACAGCTTGTAAATAATGTTGCAGAATCTGACTCTGCTGAATGTTTATTGGATGGGGTGTTGAGCCTTGTCTGAAAGTTTTGTTAATCAGGGTAAATGTTCCTAAGTTGACATCATCTCGAATCCGTTGTGAATACAATGTATTGAACTGTTGTATCATTGGGTTAGGGAAATATCTGTTATGTATGGGGTTAATCGATATTTGTAATTAGGTAATTGAAAGACAACCCCTGTGTGGTTCGGCCCTCAGGTTCGCGGGGCATATAAAAGGCCGTGATCATGAGGCTCAGGGTCGATCTTCTAGAGGAAGTTCTGAAGTGTCTCCGTCTGCGCAAGGCCTAGAGGCCTTGAGCAGATAGACACGGGGATCAAATCCGAGGTGGGGATAGGTACAGTGTTTGATCTGTGACGCGCTTTTGGTAAAATAAAATTGAGTTGTTTCAAGTGCTGATTTAGTGTTTTTAATGAAACTAGACTGTGGGGAAGCTTAGAAATGAGCAATTATCAATGGGGGCTCATCCAGGATCTCTAAAGACCCCCAAACACAAGTTTGCAGTCGAGGGTGTTGGTTAGATCTAACCGCGAACTGGTTAGATCGCGAGTGCAGAACCTGGGCCCACGGTGCAGTTTGCGCACTCATTTTCGGCACCTCGAGAGTCAGAGCGGATCGATCTTTCGCGAGCTTGGGAAAGGGTCTAAACAAAATCATTAGAACAGAGACTAGCAAGCACGGGGGAGTGGTTAGCATGCCTTTGGGTTGGAGGCCCCTAAAACCAAGCTGAGGTTAGACACCTTGGTGGGGTTGGGTGTAGGCCTAGTCCTTGGTTAGAGGCCTAATTTGGTTGTAGTTGGGCAGACTGCAGCTATCTTTAACAAGCGCTCTTCATCGGGTAAACCTGGTATCCGAATTAGGTGGAATATTAAGGACAGGTTCTATCGTCGATCGCTGCCTGGAGCGTGAATTGGGAAGCGCGAAACGTCAAGGCACTGGATCCTCGGTACATTAGCAGAGGGTGTGCCTGTGTTCAAGTGTCTGAGTCCTGTTCGATGGACGAGGAGCTTCAAGATTGTACCAGGCTTAATACCTAGGTAGAGATTATATCCGGAATATTCTAGTTTGTTCAAGGAATTCAAATTGGGCAATTCAGCTTGTTCGGGAGCCCGCGTAGTAATACGATACACACTTAAATTTTAGCAGTTCCAGATCGTGTTTTCCATATTTGCAGCGAAATTTCCAAATACCGGACTTCATATTGAGGTTTTGTGTAAGGTGGGATTCAAATCCCTGTATATAGGACTTCGAAGTTGGTGCGTGTCCGTGATTGATTCCAAATAGCGGCTGATCCACAGTGAGTAGTAACCCTCTGGTCGATTGCTGCTTAGTACCTGATAGCAAAGAGTAGCTGAGAGACGGGAATCTCTCCACTTGAGGAAAAGTAACCCGATGAGTGAAGGTTACCCCTAATTCTGTCAAACTTAGAGAGGAGGGATAGAGGTCCCCCTATAGAAGTCCAGTCTTAGCAGAGGGATCGTAGCATTCGGGAGGAAGAGTGATCAGTTAAGGGGATAGTACCCCTTGGCGAAGAGTAACCTAAAAGGGAAAATCTTCAGAATCAGAGAGAGAGGCTTACTGTGTGATAACAGCGTGATGCAGCGTCGAGATCGAGTGTTCGTGAATTTTAAGATGTTTAATAAAGTTAGCGGGCATTTTACCTTACGGCGGATCTTCTAGGTCCTGAAAACTCCAATGAGCCAATCATAATGGCCGGTCAGCGAAGGAGATTGCCTTCGACTGCCTGTAAGTAAATAGCGACCCCACTCCACTGGCTTCGACCAAATGGCAAACTATTTTTAGTCGAGCCCGGTTTTGATTTTGTTGAAATAATCGAAGGAACATGGAAGAAGCCTCGACCACGCAGAAACCACTTTCGACCATTAGGGAGAGTGACCAAAACCTCCGGAAACCTCATGGAAACCTTGGGTGGGGCACAAGGTCACCAGAGGTTTCCGTTCAGGTTTCCTCAGTGGGACAGGGGCATTAGATTGCGTGGTTTATAGTAAACACATGTTTGTGGTTTATTTAGGAATGTTGCTGTGCATAATAGTGATAGGCAATGTGTTAACCTGTTTGCGGACTGTGTTAATTGCGTGTTTGAAAACTATTTTTAGATGTTTTAATTTAAAAAAATCATAAGATTGGAAGAGAGTGGATTTATGGGAAATAGGAGACTAATTTGAATAAGAGAATAGGACTGGTGGGAAGAAGGAGTAGCTAGTTCTGAAGCTGCGATCGCTTTAAACCATTAGCCATTACTCAAGAGTTTTGGTAAATTTAGGGATAAACCAAAATATTTAAAATTCTATTTCAGGGATCGGAAGCATGGGGAATAATGTGGACAGGGATGTAACTGAGGAAGAGAAAAGCCCACAATAATTCATGTGTAATGAGTTTCCTCACAAAGCAGAGAAATTAAGAAATTTATCAGGAGCATGAAATAAGAAATTAGGGAATAAACTCTCCGGGAGGAATCCAAACGGTAAAAGGGATAAAAGACATAGAACGAATCATTTGGCAGCATAATAATAATGAGGGTGCAAAAGATTTAATAGGGTTATGGAGAAAATATTTCCAGGATCGGAAGACGAAGAAAGTGGTCAAGAGAATGGCTAATTGGGAAAATGGGATCGCTAAGCTTGGATTAGAATTAAAGGATGGTAAAAAGGATCGACCTCCAGATGGTGAGAAAAGCAGTAGTGGAGATAGTGGGGAACATTCAGAACAAAGGGAAGGTGGAAGATGGAAGAAAAGGAGTCCCTATAACATTAAAAATTAAGAATCCGATGGTTGGTGTTGATCCCGAGGGGGAAGAAGATGAGTATTTAGAGGAATGGACTAATACTAATGTGAGTAGTAGATCACAGCTCCTACCATGTTCCCCTTTCGATCCCCAGGCTTCATTAGCACCATATGACTTGTGCCGTACTAAATATTTTAGATCTGCAGAATCCATAGCAACTCTGGCAGATTCTACATCTAAACAGGTTTCGTCAACAGCGGATACTGAAGTACCAGATCCTTCAAACTTATCCACGCCATCACTGACAGATCGCCCAGTAGCTTATGGAACCCGGAGTAGAACGAAAGGGTTAGCTCTGGTGTTTAAAGCGAAGGAAGGTATATTCGATGTTGCACAACCACCAGAGTATTTCTGTGAGCCACAGCCTCGGCAGATCACTCGAGTGGAAACGAAGGACTTATTTGGGCAATATCGGGAAACCTTTAGTGAACCGGAATACTTGTCGGAGGGAGAGACAGTGATTTTAGATACGGAAATAGACTTTGACATAACCGATAGCTTATTACTCGGACAGGTATCCTACAGGCAGTTATCAGCAAACAAAGGAATAGGTATAGCAGATTCAGCCAGCGCAGTGAATGTGAATATTCCCCACGTTACAGACACCTATATGCCATGGAAGCCCCATGAAATAATGGCAGTAGTAAACCGAATCCCTGACAGGAAGAACTCCCCTGCTGCGTTTATAGAGTATTTGCGAACCACCATGTGTGTATACCATGCAGACTCATGGGATCTGTGGGAAACCATACAGCAGATAATCACTCCAGCTGAGAATACCAGATTTCTAGTAGCCCTAGGATATCCTACTTATGACAATTTAGCAGGTGCAATAATGGATGACAGTGCGAGGGAGGAGGCTGTTTTAACGGCCCCTGCAAGAACGTTTCAGAAACCAGGAAATTTAAGTCAAGTCTTGGAATTAAGACCAGATAAGGGCGAAGGAGCTGACGAATTCTTAGACCACTTTTCAAAGTTACACACAGATCGATCAGGTGATTCGGACAATCAGAATGGAGCAAGTTCCCCTCAATATTGTGCGGCCTTGTTGAGTTGTTTCCCCACTAGAATAGCAAATTTAATCAGAATTAATAACAGAAACTGGTCTGAGAGCTGAGCCAGTCAAATAGCCAGAGCTGTGAGATATTATTGGAAAGAGGGTAGAAACCAGAAGGATTATCCTGTCACCCGGAGGGAAAGTGAATGCACAGCAAAAGAAGAATTGCCAAAGTCTAGTTATGACCCAGGGATTCCCAGAGTGCCAGAAAATTACAGATTGGAAGAAATTAGGATCCCAGATTACTCAGACTATCATTACCGTTATATTCCCAGTCTTGAGTCCATTTCAATGGAACCCAGGGGTAGAATAAGACCCCCAATGCTGTCTAACCAATGCTATACTTGTGGAGGGATGGGACATTGGAGTAGGGCCTGTGCCACAAAGGAACAGGTGAAAGAGGAAGGTCAGAGAAGGGATTTCCTGGATTACGGAGAATTTAGAGATCCTAGAGAATATGGAGGCATTCAAAATCTAAGAAATTATGGGAGACCCTTCAGTTTGAGGGATTACTGGAACCCGAGAATCCAGGGAGAAAGGTGGTCTGAGTATCAAGAACCCAGAAGTCATATGCCATTTACTCAATCTAACCCATTCTCTCAGTCCTGACCCATCGACCTAAATTGGAGTTGTCGGTGTATAAACATGACCCCCTACTCCAGATCCCTCTCAAGTAATCTACCAGGATGAGAGGATTGGATTTACTGTTTTACTTAGGAGTCACGTGAGTGATTCCGTGAAGAAGGCCCGCCAGGCCGCATGCGCACCAGTACATCAGCATGCCGGTGGTAAATTAAACTTAAAAGGTAAGTTTGGTTTTTTACTTACCAGGGGTTTTTAGGCAGGAGCCTCTTTTTACAGAGGTTTTTCCTGCCAGTTTCGCAGCCAACAAGTTGCCGGTTATGGACAGTGGGGAAATTCCAGTCCGACCGCAAGTGCGGATAAACCGGCAAAATTGATCGGGTTGCAAGATAAGGAGCCGCTAACAGTGCAGTTAGCGGCTCCCCAGCCTGCAGGGATGTTGTAAAAACGGCAAGAAATTTAAGCAGAGTCGCTGACAGGGGGGTCAGCGGCTCCCAGCCTGCAGGGATGCCGTGGGAACGGCAAGAAATTCAAACGGAATCGCTGACAGTGGGGTCAGTAGCTCCCAGCCTGTGGGATGTCGTTGGGACACAAGGAAGCAACGCTGGAGCCACTGACAGTGGGGTCAGTGGATCACAGACGTTGGTCCCCAGTCAAGAAATTACTGGGACTCATTCAGCCCTATTTGGACTCAGGTGAGTCAGGCTATAAAAGGTTTCTCCTTATAATAAAAAGTATGTATTTTATAGTGTTTTTTCTTTAAGTAAAAGCTAAAGGCAAAGTAAAAAGTTATTGTTATATGTTCTGACAATGTTATAATTATTTAAGCACAGGATTGCTATGAATTATTTTTACCCTTCACAGGTAAAGCTGTACACTAAATGTTGATTTAGTGAGCTTACACAGCAATAGTGCGGGCCTATGGGACAGGCTGCGCCAGCAGCACCTGACAGGGTTGCTTCATGTGTAAAATGTGCAGGCCTATGGGACAGGCCGCGCCAGCAGCGCCTGACAGGGTTGCTTCATGTGTAAAATATGCGGGCCTATGGGGCGGGCCTATGGGACAGGCCGCACCAGCAGTGCCTGAAAGGGCTGCTTCATGTGTAAAATGTGCAGGCCTATGGGACAGGCCGCGCCAGCAGCACCTGACAGGGCTGCTTCATATATGAAAGTGCCGGCCTACAGGAGAGCCGTGCCTGCAGCACCTGATACAGGGCTGTTTCATTTGTGACATTACTGGCCTATGGGAGAGCCATGCAGCAGCACCTGACAGGGCTGTTTCATGTGTGAAGTGCCGGCCTACGGGAGAGTCATGCCAGCAGCGCCTGATGCAGGGCTGTTTCATGTCAAAAAGCGCCGGCCTTTATGAAAGGCGGCGCCAGCAACACCTGGGACAGGGTTGCTCAAATTCACACATATCTGCTCGCCCACAGAGTAGGGAGATGATTCTCCACCAGGGCTAGAGAGCAAGGCCCATGGAGTCGGGGGATGAATTCCTCACCGGGGCTGGATAGTGCGTTGAAACGACTATCCTAAATACAGCAACTGTTGTATACAGTGTTACAAAGGTCTCCCTCTTGGAGGCAGAGACCAAGATGGGTCAGTATCCTGCTGACACTGAGTCTCAGGGTATGGCCGTGGGGTTCACCCAAAGGGATGAAGGGCACGTGTCAGAGGTACCTTTCCTGACAATAAAGTTGCCATCCCAGTAGAATATTCTATTGGGTTAAGGCCAATGGGTTCATATCAGTATTTGTATCCTGCGGCCTGCGGCAGCGCCTGGTAGGGTTGCCTACGAATCACCCTCTCTGAGGAGGGAAAAGCAAAAGGTCAAGATGACTCCGGGCTCTAAAAATGTCAATAGAACATACTCAAGCACATATGTGCCGGCAGTGAACAACGCTAATAGGGGGATGTGAGAGCCAGCCGCTGAATCGGTTATTCAGGTAGGTCTATTCTACAGGGGAAGAAGCCTGGCAGACGAATTAATTCGGCCAACGACGGGCAAAAGTCATCACCCAGGCGCTCATCGGCAGTCGCGGTTCACTGGGGCTGGGGGCAGCATGATAGCTCAGAAATTCCATGCACCTTCCAATCATGCTCAACTAAATGGGTCTAGCACTTCCAAAATTTGGGTAGTGCACCGTTCACAAGTTGTAATATTTACATTTGTTTGTACAACACACAAAGGGTAAAAATATTTGGTTGAGGCACAGCCGGAGCATTCCAAGTAAGTTTG
Organism: Okamejei kenojei; assembly: GCA_035221665.1. Classification (NCBI taxonomy): domain Eukaryota; kingdom Metazoa; phylum Chordata; class Chondrichthyes; order Rajiformes; family Rajidae; genus Okamejei; species Okamejei kenojei. Next base: position 26,761,546 of record CM069154.1, on the reverse strand, counting down.
GATTATGGCCAGAATTTGGAAATTGGGCAAACGTTCTCATGCAAACCACCCATGCAATAAGTCAGGATTGGCATGTTATCATGAAGAATGGAGAGTATGGGGCATATGAACTTTCCGAATGTAAAAACTTATTCCTGACTACAACAGATTCATAAGGTAAGAGATACATGTTATACAAATCCCATTACAAAGGTTATCAAAGACTATAACTGTACTATAACGGTAAACCTTTGCAGTATGGGATAAACTGTTTGTTGGTAATTGGGATTTACCTTTAATTATTATTAGCCTTGTCCCCGCCTTGTGGCAAGAGATTGGGGTTATAGCAATCTGTTACAAAACTGAGTTATTTTCATTAAGAGTAATTGGGAATATAGCAGCTGTGTTGCAGCTGAGCAAATCAAGGAACTGATATTGTGCAAGTAGCAATTAGATCATTGCTAACAAGCTTGTGCTATTGTCAGCTGAGGCTACTTCAGCCACAATGATGAAGTAACAGTATTCAGCATTGCTGAACATGACAATAACTCATTGAACTTGAAACTCGCTACAGTAGTGTGGTTGGTTGAATTCAGTTATTATAAACTGATGTTTAGAACTCTAAAATGAGAAGTTCCAAATATCATCACCTACTCAAAGGTAGTGGAGATTGCATGAGTTACCAATTCTTCAGTTGTTGGTATCAACTAAATATATACACTAATGCACCCATGAGTAAGGGGTTTTGAGCGAATATACATATTCTACATGCTCAAATTCAAGTCGCTACTCTACGATGGTGACATATGTTAGTCACATGATAATCAAGGAAAAATATCCTGTAATTAATCTCCTTGCCACTGGTGTATCATCCAGTTCAGATGGATGATAACACAGAATAAGTGTTGGATCTCGATGTATGATGAAGCATGGTTCAATACTTCATCGAATATTCATCATGTCAATGCATGTTTTTCACTCATTGCAAAAAATATGTGGCACAACAATGCGGAAAAATACTTTCTCGCTTCAATAGGAGGAATGGTCTTTATGTCTTCCTCAATTTGTGCCTCATTAGCCGGGTCTTAAAACAATCAGCAAGACCTCGCTTGGGTTCATACTGTCGGACTGGCCAAGCGTCCATGTTGCCTGCTTCATCAGGCATTATGGCACAACGGTATACGGTTATGCCAAAAAACAAGAACTTGCTGTTTCAAACTGTGGTTCAGGAGACCGGCTTTTGCACAGTAAAACAATTATTGACCTACACATTTTGAATGGATTGACTTTTTCCTCAGATTGTCACATCAAGCCATGAAGGTGCTCACTGCAGTGTGCAGGGATAGCACCCAAAAAAGCAGTACATTCCTATTGAGGGGATCAGAAGTATTTTGTTAAATGTTAATGTTACATTTAATACGGTACAGATTACTGACATTTCCAGCTAATTTTAAATGGTATTGACAATAATTCAGTTATAGAGAAACTATAGCTGCAACATAAGGGAACTACGCTTTCGGGTCCAACCCGGATATCGAGTTGTTAAAAGATCTTGACACAAGTTCTCCCACTACAAGGTTATGCAGTTGGTTATTGAAAATGTGTGAACATTACTTCACCAAGGGGTTCCAGCTACATCCTTAGTTATGACACTTATATCAGCACAACGACGGCAAACATTGCAAACGTTGTGGCTAGATAGGATGGAATTGGCTGCAGGTGCCATTACATTTACATTCTGGTCTCCACAACCAGAGTAGACTACGGGTAGCATGATTGAAGATCATTTTGAACACCCCACGGTCTCACGTCTATGTTATCTAGGCCACCAGAATCCTAAGAAATATGGAATCAGCATTGTTTATTAGTTAGCAAACAACTACACAAAGGAAGGTCGGTTCGGACTTTTTTCAAGGTGGCTGCAGCAGGTTCTGGGTTATACAGATCTCAACATTGACGATTGTATATCTCATTCCACCAGGTCAGTATCAACGTCAGTGTATCATTTAGATAGTATGTTTACATCTCATTCCACTAGGGCAGCAGCTACGTCGGCGGCCAAGGCGAGGGACGTGCCCTTCGACCATATTTTGGCGGCCGCCAGATGGGCAAATGAGCTGACGTTTCAGAATTTTTATCATCGGCCGATTGTCAATCCAGGACTGTTTGCCTATGCCATTTTAAGTACCTAAATTTAAGGGTACTGTTGTTTATTTACATTGTTAAATAAACCCTATTTCTACATTGAATGCAATGTTACTACTAATGCATTTATTTCTCTTTTGAGTTAATCAATGCAGTGGGATGCCGAGATTTGTAATCTGCGGCATGAAATCACAAGCTTTGAACTCTTCACGTAATCACTCACGTGACACCGAAGTAAAATAGTAAGATTAAACGAGAACTTACCAGTTTGAAGTTTGATCTTGATTTTATGAGGCGTTACGTTGGTGATTACGTGCCCGCCACGCCCAACCCTCTCTCATAAAGGATCATATGGTAGTTCTCGAGTCACTGATCTTACTATGTTCTTCGGTGCTGTTTATTTGTGATTTCATACTGCTGCTTTGAAGTTTGGTGCGCATGCGGCCTGGCGGGCCTTCTTCACGTAATCACCAACGTAATTCCTCATAAAATCAAGATCAAACTTCAAACTGGTAAGTTCTCGTTTAATCTTACTATTATAGTAAAAACTGGAAATGTTATGGAAGAACATTATAAACCCTCTCATGGTTATCCTAGAAAACCCCTTAGAGCAAAGAAGATTATAAAGCGAGGAGCTTGTTTCAACTGCATCCAACCAGATCACTGGAGTAGGGGGTGTCCAGTGAGAAAGCAGAACATGGCTGGATTGAAGAAAAATCAAGGAGCAAAAAGAAAGTAAGAAAAGAATGAGACAGTAGCTAGTTGGGAAAGATACCAACTAAAGAGGCACTAGGGAGAGAAAAAAAAACTTACAGCGAAGAAGGAATGAGAGTGGAAAAAAGAAGACATTGCACTAATGTATTGCTGAGTTTTGTGCCTGCAGGACAGTGGGTCAGCAAGAGACTGCCTGGGGAGTGAGGTAAAAATAACACACAGATCTCTAAGAACAGGAGGAAAACAACAGAAGGTAATGTCGCTCCCCAGGGAAAGAGAGACCAGCCGGGAAGAATTGACCCTGTCCTGCCCCTTAGAAACACTTAAAGGAACAGCAATCCCCACTCCCTAGCAACATACACCATCGTTAAAAAGAGAAAGAAAGGACCTGCCCTAGTGCCTAACATCAGATCACCTGGCTACTAGAATGATAAAAGGAAGGAGAAAAGAAAGACACTTCAAACATCCTTGAAGTAAATAACATCAATGCCTTGTAGTGTTTTTCGGGACAGATCTCACTCTGAAGAATTGTTTTCAAATGAAATATTCCTATGTGATTCGGGTCAAAATACTCACTTTGCGCCAAAATTTAGTTATAAGTAAATTCCTTCGGAAAGGGCTTATGGGATATAGTCTTAGAATTATTGAAGAGTCGACTGTTAATCTAGCATTCTTATTTTGTCTTACCGATAGGAAATAGTCCACGATAGGACTGGACCATATGGTTACCATTAAGAAAGGAACAAACCTTAACCAATATTGGAAATTAAGACTCACCCTGGGAATGCGAGGTGGTATTATAAAATGATGAAGTAGATTGAAAGTTTATATGTTCCCCTCGGATCATCAAAACTAACCATCTTTAAGTAATTATAAGAACAAGAACTCCTAGACAACGAAATTAATAAAATAAAAAGACAACGAGGCCAAGAAAATAAAAACAAATAAAGGACAATGAAGCCAATAAAATAAAAGCGAGAACCCCTAGACAGAGAAGGAAGCCAACTTAGTAAAAGTTAGAATAATAGTAAGAGCTGAAATAACAAGAGTGGATATAATAAAGAACCATCATGGTGGAGAATTAGCATTGTAACTAGTTATCATAGTAAAGTGCATATAAATAAGAGAAAATGAAGGACAGACTTGGTTAACTGCAGGGGGGAACCTTGGATTGTATTGAATAGCAGAGCCAATGTGTATTTGCCCGATAGATTTGAATTGTTTGACCCTTGATGTTGAAGAGGCTTATATTATCAAGTTGGAAAGAAATTGTCCCTGGATTTGGCATTTTCGATTGGATTTAGGATGAAATTAGTGGTATAGAAATTGATTGTTTAAATTTGGGAATTCCACAGGAATTGGAAAGGAATTGTAATATTGGCTACAATGCTGTGGAATGAAGAAGAAGAAATGGGCATTGAAATTCAAAGAGGTAAATTGAAGGTACACAAAATGCTGGAGAAACGCAGCAGGTGCAGCAGCATCTATGGAGCGAAGGAGACAGGCAACGTTTCCGGCTGAAACCCTTCTTCAGACTAATGGGGGGTGGGGGGAGGCGGGGGAGAAGAAAGGAAAAAGGAGGAGGAGCCCGAGGGCTGAGGGAGAGGTAGGAAGGGGAGGAGACAGCAAGGGTTAACAGAATTGAGCGAATTCAATGTTCATGCCAAGAGGATGCAGACTCCCCAAGTGGAATATGAGGTGCTGTTCCTCCAATTTGCGGTGTTGCTCACTCTGGCTGTGGAGGAGGCCCAGGATAGAGAGGTCGGATACGGAATGGAAGGGGGAGTTAAAGTGCTGAGCCACCGGGAGGTCGGGTTGGTTATTGCGGAGGTGTTCGGCGAAACGATCGCCAAGCCTCCGCTTGGTCTCACCGATATAGATCAGCTGGCATCTAGAGCAGCGAATGCAATAGATAGGTTGGAGGAGGTGCAGGTGAACCTCTGTTGGACCTTGAAGGACTGCTTTGGTCCTTGAAAGGAGTGGAGTGGGGAGATGAAGGGACAAGTGTAGCACTCTTGCGGTTGCAAGGGAAAGTGCCCGGTGAAGGGGTGGAGCGGGAGGGAAGGGAAGAATTGACAAGGGAGTTGCGGAGGGAGCGGTATTTGCGGAAGGCAGACAGGGGGGGAGATGGGAAGATGTGGCGAGTGGTGGGGTCACGTTGGAGGTGGCGAAATTGGCGGAGGACTATGTGTTGTATGTGCCGGCTGGTGGGGTGAAAGGTGAGGACCAGGGGGACTCTGCCCTGTTTGCGAGTGGGGGAATGGGGAGAGAGGGCAGTGTTGCGGGGAACGGAGGAGACCCTGGTGCGAGCCTCAACTATATTGGGGGAGGGGAATCCCCGCTCTCTGAAGAATGAGGACATTTGTGAGGCCCTGGTGTGGAACACCTCATCCTGGGAGCAGATGCGGTGTAGACGGAGGAATTGGGAATAGGGGATGGAGTCCTCACAGGAAGCAGGGTGGGAGGAAGAGTAGACCAGGTAGCCGTGGGAGTCAGAACACCTTTTCACCGAACGCTTCCGCTCGGTCCGCAATAACCAACCCGACCTCCCGCTGGCTCAGCACTTCAACTCCCCCTCCCATTCCGTACCCGACCTCTCTGTCCTGAGCCTCCTACACGGCCAGAGTGAGCAACACCGCAAATTAGAGGAACAGCACCTCATATTTCGCTTGGGGAGTCTGCATCCTCTTGGCATGAACATTGAATTCTCTCAATTCTGTTAACCCTTGCTGTCTCCTCCCCTTCCTACCTCTCCCTCAGTCCTCGGGCTCTTCCTCCTCCTTTTTCCTTTCTCCCCCCCCCCGCCTCCCCCCACCCCCCATCAGTCTGAAGAAGGGTTTTGGCTGGAAACGTTGCCTATTTCCTTCACTCCTTAGATGCTGCTGCACCAGCTGAGTTTCTCCAGCATTTTGTGAACCCTCGATTTTCCAGCATCTGCAGTTCCTTCTTTAACAGGTAAATTGAAGGCTGAGTCTGAATTTGATTGGATTGGAACATTTATTATGGTTTGCTTCAAATTAAAGTCACGCCTTCAGGGGAATCTGGACTGAACCCAGCTGAAATTTATATAATTTCCTGTCACCAGGTATACATATTAACATCGTGTGACGGAGAAGGAGATTCCAGGTCGATCGCAGAGTAATAGAGAGTAGGTTAGGGAACAGATAGGAATATAATAGGTTTAATAGACAATAGAATTGGGTTAATTAGGTTCAAGTTAAATGAGAATAGTGAGTGTGTGGGAAAGCATGAGTCATAATGGTAACTTGGTTTGTCCCAAGTTTCTTAGGGTTTTTCTAGGGTCTAGGTTCGACTGTGGAAGGTGATGGAAGACTGGGCAGGAACACGGATGGAGGGCGTTCGCGCCCACAAAAACTCAGGAGGTGAAGATTCCTCAGACAGGACTTGTGAATTCATGCCCATGCAAACTCGGGACGCTTTACAAGATTCTGAGAAGAAACAACATCATCTTGGTTTGCTGATGGAAAAGAAATGTAAAGCACACATATGTATATCTGGTTAGCTGATTACTAAGCCACTTTAGTTATCATTTATGATGGGTTATCATAATGATAAAAGGAAGGAATGTTAATCCTGGCTAAATTGGACCAGTCAGGACTTCAAAATGTCAGGGCTTGCTGGGTGATTTGGTCAAATTGGCATTGCTCTCTGCAGACCTGACAGGCTGCGAGAGGTGCCAGAGAGTCTGGAAATTAGATACACTTAATATGCAAAGAATAGGAAGCCTTGCAAGCCTTGTCAATCTGGTACCAAATGCATAGAATGGATAGGGTGGCTGAAAACTAGATATACACTTTGTAAACAATTTGTAAATAATGTTGCAGAATCTGACTCTGCTGAATTTGATTTGAAGACGAAGTTGACTTCATCTCGAAGTCGGTCGTGAATACAATGTATTGAACTGTTGTATCATTGGGTTAGGGAAATATTTGTTATGTATGGGGTTAATCGATATCTGTAATTGGGTAATCGAAAGACAACCCCTGTGTGGTTTGGCCCTCAGGTTCGGGTGGCGTATAAAAGGCCGTGATCACGAGGCTCAGGGTCGATCTTCTGGAAGAACTTCTGGGTGTCTCCGTCTGCACGAGGCCTAGAGGCCTTGAACAGACAGACGCAGGGATCGAACCCACGGTGGGATAGGTACAGTGTTTGATCTGTGACGCGCTTTTGGTAAAATAAAATTGAGTTGATTCAAGTGCTTGATTCAGTGTTTTTACTGAAACTAGGCTGGGGGGAAGCTTAGAAATGAGCAATTATCAACCGTGTGCATTTCCTTTGGGTGCTCCAGTTTCCCTCCACATCCCAAAGATGTGTGGTTTTGTAGGTTAATTGGCCCTTTGTAAAAATGCCCCTAATGTGTGGGGAGTGGACAAGAAAGTGGGATAACGTGAACGGGTGATCGATGGCTGGCATGAGCTCAGTGGGCCAAAGGGCCTGTTTCCATCGTGTACCTATGAAGAAAAACATTTCCAGACTTTCCCACGTTATATGTGTTAATTAAAATTGGCTGATGGAGAGCTTCCAGAATTTGATTCAGCACGACTTATGTGTGGAAAAGATGACAAGAACAAAACAGCCAGAATTAAATGGAATCTTCATTGTTTTTTATCAGACAGGGAGAGATTGTTGTTGGCAGAGTGTAAAATAAGGCACAATCTTGACTAAAAAACACACAAAAACCCTTGGCAGATAAACAGGCAAGCAAACAACTGCGGCATGTGTAACAAAAACTCCCATGTCCTGCAACATTCAGCATACACATGAAAGAGTCACTGCCACACTCTTATAAACTCCACGCTTTTTCATTAGTGGCAGTATTAGCATTTTTACTTAGAGACACGTTGGTCTTTGTAATGCAATTATCTACCCTCCAGCTCTTTTTCCTCTGATTTTCCTTTATCTCTTCCTTCACAGTAAGATTCATTTCTTGTCTTGACTGTACAGAACGTAATTATTTTTCAAATCTGCTATTCTCTTCGGCTGTCTTGGGAACTGACTGCTTTTATACTTAAAATGATGACTCGGCTCTCTCTTTTGTCTGGTTCCTAATTGAGTCTGTCATGCATTTCACATGCAGTTTGGTCTGTCCTTGATAGTAGTGCAATACCTGATATGGCAATTATCCAACAGATTGACTTATGCCTTTGACTGCATTCTCTTCCACGATGCATTAACAAGGAAAATAAATACTTACCAGAGAGATGCCTGCAGCAACATTTAGCACTCTGATGCGTGATTTGTTTGGATGGTGTTCTTCCGTGCAGTACTTAAAAAGTTGTTGATATTGACCTTAATTGTTTATACTTCCCCAACAACGAACATACACAAATTTTAGGCTCTAAAGAGGTATAGCATGGAAACAGGCCATTCGGCCCACCGAGTCCACGCCAACCACGATCACCCTGATCGAGAACCAGTGGACATAGGTTTAAAGGCGAAGGGGAAAAGATTTAATAGGAATCTGAGTGTAACTTTTTCACACAAAGGGTGATGGGTGTATGGAACGAGCTGCCAGAGGAGCTGCCACTCTATGATAAATTTGTGATGTAACTACATATGATTATATTATGTTTGTTTTTAATGCATTAGTCGATAAGCAGTGAAATTGAAATTGTTAGTGGTCTGTTGCAACAAATAACATGAATCCACACTGCAAGCAAGAACTTCTGGTTGGTAACTATTTCTGTACACTTACCAGAGAAGTTGACTTTTCGGATGTATTCAAGAAGGATTTTGCCATCGATAGGATTCATTTTGGAACAAAGTCCAACATAGCCGCGGCAGAGGTCTTTATGCATGTTGTGCAAAGCATGTGCCATTGCATAAACTGCATCGATCACAAAGAGTACTTTCCCTTCTTGTTCGTAAGAATTATTCCGGCCAATTCTTTCCAAACCTAGCAAAAGACAAAGGCAAAAAAATAATTTGAATCAATATTTGTTTGCCAAAAAACCCCAATAAATAATAATGCGTATTAATTATCAAGGCTTGTGGGAATGAAGGAACAGTTCCATCCACGACAGCAAGAAATTGCACAGATATGTGGATGCTGCCCAGATTATTACACAAATCAACCTCTCTTGCATTGATGCCATGAACACTTCACGCTGCCACGGCAAGGCCACCAGCATAATCAAGGATGAGTCTCACGCTGGTCATTTCCTCTTATCCACTCTCCATCGGGCAAGAGATGGAACAGTGTGAAAACATCATCGCCAGATTCAGGGACAGATTTTTCCTGGAAGTTTTCAAGCAACTGAGCCATCCTATCAACAACTAGAGGCGGTCCTGACTTATCAGGCTTAATAACCATTAGACCATCCAAATAAGCTCTGAACTACATAGACCTGGACGCATTGTTTAGGTCTTTTCACCATTAATGTTTGTTGTCAGTGTGTGTATATATTTGTGTGTATGTATGTGTGTGTAATATGATATATATTAAAATATATGTTATATTTTATGCTGATGACATATATTATATATATATATATATATATATATATATATATATATATATGTATGTGTGTGTGTGTGGGTGTGTGTGTGTGTGTGTGTGTGTTGTATATATATATATATATACTAGACCAAGGGGGATCCGTTGGGTCCCATCCCTTCAACGCGCGGGGGGGGGGGGGGGTTGGGTGTAGAGTGGCGGGGGAAGGGGGTTGCCGTGGGAGGAAGAGAAAGGCCGGGGAAGTGAGAGACGGGGGAGAGATAGGGGGGGAGAGAGGAGGGGGGAGAGAGGGGGGAGGGAGGGGGGGGGGAGGGAGAGAAGGGGGGGTGAGGGAGGGAGGGGGATGGGAGGGAGGGGGAGAGTGGGAGGAAGGGGGGAAGGAGAGGGCGGAGAGGCAAAGGGGTGAGGTGGGGGAGAGGGGGGGAGGTGGAAGAGAGGCCCCGGGGGGGGGGGGGGAGTGAGAGGCCGGGAGGAAGGGAGAGGCTGGGGGGGGGGAGAGAGAGAATCCGAGGACGGAGAGAGAGAGCCTGGGGGGAGGGAAGAGTGCCGGGGGGAGAGAGAGCCTGGGGGGCCGGGAGAAAGAGCCCGGGGGGGGGAGAGAGAGTTCCCGGGGCGAGAGAGAAGAGGCGCCCAAGGAGCCGGGAGAAAGCGCGCGAGCATGCAGCGCTCGGGACCTCGTGAGCTCTCGGGAGCTACAGCACAGAGCCCACTTACTCGTTCTTTCTGCGTCTTTTAAAGAAACGGGGGGGCGGGAACGGGGTGAGGGGGAGCAAGGGTGACGTCACTCGCTGCGCGTGAAACATAGGCCACGAGGCACAAAGCCATTGTGATGTCATCAGCGAGACCATCTTGTTTATTTTCCAGGTTATTTGACATTTTTGAACATTTTCATAAATAATTAGAGAAATAATGCATGAACATTTGAGATAAGGCAATTTTTGACACCACGGCGTAAATCTCTATCAGAATATGTAAAGATTTCACCATTAGCGTGTCATGTTTTCGAGGAGATGTGAAACGCACACTAACATCGCACAATACACACACATCCAAGATCGGAGTTTTTTGTATAAAGATATATATATATATATATATATATATATATATATATATATATATATATATATATATATATATATATACACACATATATATATATATATATATATATATATATATGGTATTTCATGGTAAGCAGGTAAGTCTTTGAAGTGCAAAAGAGGAATCGCAGACGTAACTCAACAGGACAGACATCATCTTTAGAGGAAATGGATACCTGACATTATCGGACACAAAATGGATGCTGGTTTACAATAATGCTGTAATGCTTACAACAATGCTGATATATGATACAAATATGTACAAAAAGGTAACAAAGTGCTAGAATAACTCGGTGGGTCAGGCAGCCTCATGGAGAAATCTGAAGAAGGATCCCGACAATAGGTTCCTTATTGTCACCCATCCATGTTCTCCAGGGATACTGCCTGATGTGCTGACTCATGCCAGCACTTTGTTTCCTTTTTTTCTAAACCAGCATCTGCAATTCCTTATTTCTACAGGTTATATTATAAATTGGGAACTTTCTTCCATCTGTGGAGAACCTAATTTTTCTTGACATGAAGTGCATTAACTCAAATTTCCATCATACTTATTGCCAATCTGATGCATGTGCTTCATTACATACCAATGGTTGAGATCACTGAGGGACACGATGATATATAGAGAACCACTGAAATAAGCCTGGATGCCTGGATGCCTGGATTAAGGGGCCTGGATTAGGGGGGTATTAGCTACAGAGAGAGGTGGAACATATTTGCACTGTTTTCTCTGGATTGATGGTTGTTACGGGCAGACCCGCAATAATGAGAGGCCCAGATAGGGTAGACAGTCAGAACCTTTCTCCAAGGATGGAAAAATCAAATACTAGAAGGCATAGATTTGAGGGACAAAGTTTAAAGGTGATGTGCGGGGCACGTTTTTTTACACAGAGGGCGGTGATTGACATGAAACATGCTGCTGGGTTGATAGTTGAGGCAGATATGATAATGACATTTAAGAGGATTTGGATGAGCACGTGGATATGGAGGGATATGGACTGTGAAGGTAGATAAGAGATGGCCTTGCCATCATATTCAGCACAGACATGGTGGGCAGAATGGCCAGTTCTAGTGCTTTATTGTTTTATGTATCACCTTACTAATCTCACTACTGTCCGAAATCTCATGATAATCAAAACCTATTTATTTGAATATAGATAATAGCAATGTAAATAATATAATTTTGTCAAAATTTGTTTGGAAGTAGATTAAGCAGGTGTTGAGACTAAATATAAATACATAAGCACATTCATAAAATGCATATCTTAAATGTAAATTACGTTTTTCCGCTCACGAAGAATGATTCAGCCCAGCAGCATCTCAATAGGTCTATATATATATATATATATGTCTATATATATATATATATACACAAAATGCTGGAGTAACTCAGCGGGATAGGCAGCATCACTGGAGAGAAGGAATGAGTGACATTTTGGGTCGAGACCCTTCTTCAGACTCCAAACGTGTGTGTGTGTGTGTGCGTGTGTGTGTGTGTGTGTGTGTGTGTGTGTGTGTGTGTGTGTGTGTGTGTGTGTGTGTCTCTGTGTGTTTGCGTGTGGCTGCGCATGTCTGCATGTGTATATCTTCATAGAAATGTAACCTGTTCATGCTCTCCAGAGGTGCTGCTTGACCCGCTGAGTTACTGTAGAATTTTGTGTCTTTCTTGTACATCTCCATAGGTCTCATTTGATCTATCTCCAGTACATTCACATCACGCCCCTACCATGGAGACCAGATATCTGCGCAGTGCTCATGTTTTGGCTAGAATCGAGCCCCCACTATGACTTGCTGTGGCTTAATTGAACTTCCATCCAGTCAATCACGCACATACCACCTCTCCCAATCCACCAAAGTAGGTTTAGATTGCCTGACATCCATACCAATTTCATGGGTAATTTTAGCAACTTTTGCAGCACTTATTTTGTATGCCTTACCATGTAGCAAGTACGTCTCATTATGGTCTGAATAAAGGAGGTTATAAATTTACGGTGTTACGTGATTGTGTATCTGAGAATTTTATTGCGTTGAGGATGTTATGATTGATTTTGAATAAATATGTACTAAGATGATGCCTCCCATGTCCTCACTGTTACAATGTGACATACAGGTGCAAAGGGTCTCCAGAACACGCTTTGGTTTGTAAATCAGTCACCCGTGCAGAGAGCTGTTTTCTAGGCTAAATTCAATTATCTTCTGTCAAAACATTAATTGGGTATGTGAAGCATGTACATGGAGAAAACCAGTGCCTGTCAAATGCTTCTCTGTTCATTAACATGGATGTAAGCACTTCCACCACCACGTCTGTTTCTGATCAGATTTGATTGACTCAGATTTGCTCTTTCCTGCAGCCCTTTGAGGAAAGATTATATTCTGCAGACTGTTGACCATCTTTTTCAATTCACTTCTTTCAAGTGCATTTCCATTTCATTGCAATGAAGCCGAATTCTGCAGAACAAGGGTGTCGAGCCATGATATGAATTACCAAATAATTCAATTAATAGGCCCCCGAAATGGGCTCCAAAAAATATAGTCTTAAAATGTCCTTTTAATTTAGATATTGGAAACAATTTTAAACCATCTGCTGGAGTTAAGAGTTAAGAGCCATCCAGCTGAATTTTGTTAAGGCTGGAGAGAGTAAACAGGTGTAATTTCATGCAATGTGTCACAATATATTTTTTTCTCCTAATTGACAGTTATTATGATATAATAATTTCGGAGTGAAAGATACAATCCAATCAATTTATATTCTTTACCTGCATTAACAAAAGCGGAGGCAGAAGAAGTTGGTGAGGCCTCATTTAGGGTATTGTGTTCAGTTTTAGGCACCATGTTATAGAGAAGATGTTGTCAAGCTGGAAAGGGTGCAGAGAAGATTTACTAGAATGTTGCCAGGACTCGAGGGCCTGAGCTGTTGGGAGAGGTTGAGTAGGCTGGGACATCAGTTCTATGTTATCACACTTTCTCATCCCACTCCCTACACACTAAGGGCAATTTACAGAAGCCAATTCACCTACAAATCCACCCTGTAATTGACTCAATTGTAATCATGATTTGTCTTTCTGCTGACTGGTTAGCACGCAACAAGTGCTATTCACTGTACCTCGGTACACGTGACAATAAACTAAACTAAACTAGACTTTGGGATATGGCAGGAAACGCACGCGGTCACAGGGGGAAGGTGCAAACTCCACATGGACAGCACCTGAGGTCAGAATTGAACCGGGTTTCCGGTGCTGTGAGGTAGCTGCTGCTTTCAGTTTGGCATTTGCTTTCTCTTCTTTTTCTAATGTTGATAGAAATGTAGAACTTCTAACATTCAATATGTCAATGGGATCCATCTGTACCACAAAACTACACTTGTACCTCATCATTGTGCCATCACTGCTAATCCCTTACAGTCCAAATACGCCTGATTGTAAGCCAGCGTCTGCAATTACTTATGTCTCTCTTGTTTTTTATCTTTCTTTTCGTATTCATTGTCTAGAAATCCTCTGCATTGTCTCTCCATCACCAGCTTGAAAACCTTCTGTTATTTAACTAATTAACATCAGCTCTGGTCGGGGGTGACACAAGTGTCTATTCTGTAAGTTTCCGAAGCATTACAGAATCACATCAATAATATTAAGCACTATTTCATTAATAGTAACAGTCTATTCTGATAGCATCGCAGGTGGTACGGAGGTGGATAAATATGTCATGCTGAACAATTGTGAAATAGACAAGTTTATTTTATGTTTTCTGACTGGAAACAGGCATTATTCTATAAATGTGTGCCAGCAGGTGTGGCTTATTAGCTACCTGTCACAATAACCTTGGAGAATCACAGCGGTAGAGTTGCTGTCTTACAGCACCAGAGACCCGAGTTCGATCTCGACCACGGGTGCTGTCTGTAAAAAATTTGTACACTCTCCCTGTGACCACGTGGGTTTTCTCTGGGTTCTCTGGCTTGCACCCACATTCCAAAGACGTATGTAAAAGTTTGTAAGTTAATTGGCTTTTGTCCCTAGTGCGTAGGATACGTTAGTGTACGGGTGATCGATGGATGGTGTGGACTCAGTGGGCCGAAGGGTCTGTTTCCACACTGTATCTCTAAAGTAAAACTTAAGCATCAAAATGCACAAACTCATCACAAATTTTGTTCAGTTAGTCCACAAGAATATAATGAAATTAATTTCAAGTAACTAATTGTGGTTAAATGCCCTCTATAAAAATTACGTTTGACTTATTAATGGTTGACATAGTAAAGGAAAAAATACATTAACTTTGAATTAAACTTAGTGAATTTTCTATTAATTATTTAGACCTAATGTGCATTAATAACTACCTCTAATTTCAGTTTATTAATCAGGTTGATTGCACTAATGAGACATTAATTAATGTACTTCCTGGAGATAATTAAACAAGGATTTAGAAAAGAGACTTGCTTCAATACATCAACTTGTTAACATTTTGGAGATTTTGCTCCCACGCATGGTACGTGAAAACTAGAAAGCCCCATCCATCAGGATACGATTTTAATTTACATTGGTTATTAGATGATGCCTTAATTGCATAGTAACTACATTTGCACTTAAATAGGAGGGAACAATAAGGGATTAGTTGTATTTGGTTTCATTTTCTATCAACTGGTATTTTAAAATTGAAAGATACTGTGTGGAAACAGGTTCATCAGTCCACCGAGTCCACACCAACCATCCATCACCCATTCACACTAGTTCTATGTTATCCCCATCTTTTCACCCACTCCCTACACAGTGGGGACAACTTTACAGAGGCCAACTAACCTACAAACCCGCACATTTGGGATGTGGGAGGAAACCAGAGCACCCGGAGGGAGCACACGCAGTCACAGGGAGAACGTGCAAGCTCCACACAGATGGCACCAGAGGTCAGGATTGAACTTGAATCCTTGTCACTATGAGGCAGCGGCTCTACCAGCTGCGCCATTGCGCCACCCTGAAGATACTTGGTCTTTTGGCCCAAAGTAATTTGTTGTTCTTTTACAACAAATTGAATTATGAGTATTCTGTAAAAAAAAAAATGCTCAGCAAATTGAAACTACTGACAGACAAGAAAGCATCTTGTCTGACAGAGATGGCTAAATAATAAAGGACCATTTCCTTGCAAATTATTTATGGCATTTATGGCAGCACCAAATATGAATTGCAAGGGCAGGCCTTTAAATGGCTGTCTGAGTGCTATTTTGCAGGGGAAGTAGAGTGCCCTGATGTTTATCAGTGCATTTACAGGATCAGAATCATAGGATTACAAAGAAAAGATACAACTTAGTGCACCACTTCAGTGCAAGAGATATCCAGTTATTTCCCACTCACCTGTTTTTTTCCATTAGTTTTGTTTTAGTTTAGAGATACAGCGCGCAAACAGGCCCTTCGGCCCACCGAGTCCGCACCGACCAGCGATCCCCACACATTAACACTATCCAACACTAGACTAGGGGAAATTTACATGTATATCAAGCCAGCTAACCTACAAACCTGTACCTCTTTGGACTGTGGGATGAAACCAAAGATCTCGGAGAAAATCCACGCGGTCACAGGGAGAACATACAAACTCTGTACAGACAGCAACCGTAGTCGGGATCGAACCCAGGTCTCTGGCTGCAAGGGCTGTGACACAATATAGCACCACATGCATGTTTGTAAAATGTGTGCAGGAAAATACAGGTCAACACCGATGATCCGGCACCCTTGTTTCCAGAGCTTTTCTGGATTATCCAGTTAGCGAGGCCAACAGAGGTCACGGCGTCCGAGAGCACGGAACCGGGACAGTCTGCCTGGGCCGCTGGGGAGCCAAGATACTGGTCTGCAAAGTCGGCATCAGAAGTCAACGATGGGAACAGATCTACTGGCTCCGGCCAGGCCAGAGTAACAGAGCCCCGGCCTCAGGGGGAAATGTCGACCCACTGATCGGCCACGATGAGGTTGAGATCAGCCACCTCACCCGCCCGAGGCGCCACATTTTCAGGGGGACTTCCGATGCGGGGGGGGAGGGGGGGAGAGAGCAAGCGCGCTCTCATGATTTTGTCCGGATTACAAGAGGCGAGGGACCACCAGTAGCTGAAAAATCAGTGGTGGACCTGAAATGGTTGGAATATTATTTAAAAAAATAATTTACCTCAATTATTACGGTGTAACATCTTCAAATATTTTAATCTGCTTGGTTAAATCCCCAAGTATGGATTAAAGCATCCCTAAGTATGGCTCCAACACCATCATAAAATTTGCCGATGACACCATGGTGGTAGGACTGATCAGTGACAACGACGAGTCAGCCTACAGGGAGGAGGTCCAGCACCTGACCACCTGGTGTGCCGATAATAACCTCATCCTCAACTCCCAGAAGATGAAGGAAATCATTGTCGACTTCGGAAAGAACAGAAGGGGCAGACACACTCCCATCCATATAAACGGGACTGAGGTGGAGCGGGTCTCCAACTACAAATTCCTCGGGGTACACATCTCGGAGGATCTGTCCTGGTCCCTCAACACCTCCAAGCTGATCAAAAAGGCGCAGCAGCGCCTTTACTTCCTGAGGAGGCTCAAAAAAGCCCACCTGTCCTCCCAGACCCTGACCAACTTTTACCGCTGTACCATCGAAAGCATCCTGACCACCTGCTTTACGGTATGGTGCAGCAGTTGCACCGTAGCAGACAGGAAGGCACTACAACGGGTGGTGAAAACCACCCAGTACATCATCGGTGCCCCGCTCCCTGCCATGGATGCCCTCCACCGAAAACGGTGTCTGAGACGGGCCGGGAAGATCATCAAGGACCCCTCCCACCCTAACCATGGACTGTTTGCCATCCGACCATCGGGGAGGCGGTACAGGAGCCTCAGGTCCCGCACCAGTA
The DNA here is from genome assembly GCA_035221665.1 of Okamejei kenojei. Taxonomy (NCBI): domain Eukaryota; kingdom Metazoa; phylum Chordata; class Chondrichthyes; order Rajiformes; family Rajidae; genus Okamejei; species Okamejei kenojei. The sequence goes on along the minus strand of CM069154.1, from coordinate 26,744,259 downwards.
GGATGAGGAATAGCTTCTATAATAACACCATCACACTGCTGAACTTGGAGTCCCGCCGATAGATTTCCACATCTGTATTTATTTATCTATATTTATCTATATATTGCTATCACTACGTATTGACACTAAACTGCATTTCGTTGTACCCATACTTGTATCTGTGCAATGACATTAAAGTTGAATTGAATTGAAGGGTCAGAAGTCAGAAACCAAAGATGCCCATATGATAACAGTCGAGATCTATCGCCGTTAGTTTTGTTTAACCTCCTGCTTCAAAGTTAAATAACATTCTGAAATATGGCCTTGAAGTAACTATAAAGGTCCAGAGTAAATTGCCTTCTTGACGATCTGAAATCTGTCGCTGCCTGTCATGCACTACGGTATATGAAAAAGATTACCACAGATGTAGCTAATAATATAACCAATCAATAAATTTGTCTGACTTTTGTCTCACATGATGTTCCCCCACTGCGAAAAAAAATCTCCAATCTTGACAAGTTCATGTTGTGATGGTTTCACCACTGGAAGAGCGACGAACAAGGAGACATTGCTGTAAAATGAGGCACGGTGGCGCAGCAGTGGAGCTGTTGCCGCACAGCGCCAGAGACCCAGGCTCGATCCTGGCAATAGGTGCTGCCTGTACGGAGTTTGTACTTTCTCACTGTGACCGCGTGTGGTTTTCACTGGGTGCAGAAAATGTTCCTTTGTGCCATTAGTTCAACTCACTTGCGAACAAAAAATACCCGTCATCTGTTTCATTGAAGTCCATGTTAGCAAATGAGCAACCTCTGTTCTTCCACTGATTTAAGGCTGTCAACCAAAGATACACCTCTCCTCAAGAAAGTAGCAGCATTGATGAGGAGAGGTGAAATCACAGATTTGGATGACCTGATAAGTTGTTACTTATAACAGGATAGACATTATATTTTCTGTTGATTCAAATGTTAGTGTGGCAACTCCTGAGCTATTTTAAAGCAAGCATTAGCACATTAACATGTAGACGGCAACACTTTTTTACAATTTCTACTTTGATATGCCAACGCTTTTGATTGAGTTACCTATGCCATATGCAAGTGACATATTTGATATTCGCATCACACCTGGATTTTCTGGAGAGTTACCAAAGAGACCAAGAGAGAATATTTCCTGAGGTGCAAAATGTCAACATGTCCACCACTGTGTCCACTGTGAGAGTAGGCAAGTATGGCAGGGAAACCTTTGAGTCCTTCAACATATGTGACTGATTTGGGGAGAATGGGTATAGTCCCACCATTCACAAGGCGGCACAGTGACAGCAGTAGAGCTGCTGCCTTTACAGCGCCAGAGACCTGGGTTCGATCCTGACTACAGGTGCAGTCTGTATGGAGGTTGTACGTTCTCCCTGTGACTGTGTGGGTTTTCTCCAGGTGCTCTGGTTCCCTTCCAAATTGCATAGACTTGCAGGTTTGTAGGTTAATTGGCTTTGGTAAATTGCCCCTAGTGTGTACGATGCGCAGGTAGGATAGCATAGAACCAGTGTATCGCATGGACTCAGTGGGCCAAAGGGCCTGTTGCCATGCTGTACCTCTAAACTAAACATTCCCCTCCCTCCTCCAACATCTCCACATTCACATTGCCGTGAAATCATATCTAATGCAATGGCAATATGTGAACGATTGCTTTCTATCATCCAGAACTCAGTTGTCAATGTTCCAACTCAAGCAGAGATCCTTTCAGCAAACACTCTAAGCTAGCTGCCCTACATTGGCTCCCTGTTAGTTAAAGTCTGATTTTAGACGGCCTTGCAGAGAAATGAATCCCAACAGAATGCTTTACAAAATTATTTCCTGTTATCCAGGCACATGTAGATCAGAGATACAGTGTGGAAACAGGCCTCTCAGCCCAATGAGTGCGTGCCAACTAACGATCACCAGTATTAGTTCTATTCTACACACTAGGAATAATTTATAAAAGCCAATTAACCTACAAACCTGCATGTTAAAAATGACGTTACACAATTTTTTAAAAATCAAGCCTGCACCTAAAGTGGCCATGAAAACTGGATATAGTCTTATATAGGATATTATCTATATAGTCATATAGATAAACTAGCCAGAACTCGGCTAGTTTATCTGTGAGGTGATGCAGGTTAAAATTCTTATTGGAGGAAGTTTTCCTTCATGCCATTGGTTCAACTCACTTTAGTTTAGAGATACAGTGTGGAACAAGGCACTTCGGCCCGCCGAGTCGGTGCCGACCAGCAAACATACATACACTGGTTCTTTCCTACACACGGATGGTTTGACTGCCCCGACCACGGGAGAATAAAGAGGAAAAAGATTGGACAATTTACAGAACACAATTAACCTACAAACCTACGCATCTTTGGAATGTTGGAGGAAACTGGAGCACCCGGAGAAACCCCACACGCTCGCAGAGATAACGTACAAACTCCACACAGGCAGCACCCACAGTCAGAATCAAATCCAAGTTTCTGGAGCTGTAAAGCAGCAACTCTCCCGCTGCGCTACTGTAGCGCCCGGCATGGATGTACTTCCAGCAGCAGGGATAATGACAAAAGAAGCCAACTGTGGACTCGTCCATTCCCTCCATGTAATTCCAACATACATGTTCTTTTTGCTTTACCCAGTTATGTTTTCCTGATTATAATACAGTGCACCACACTTCATTGGTCTTCTCTGATCCGACCAGCAGTAACATATGGCCTGGATAGAGTGAAGGTGGGGAGGATATGTCCACTAGTGGGGAAGTCTAGAATCAGAGGCAATAACCTCAGAATATCAGGACATACCTTTAGAAAGGAGATGAAGAATTTCTTTAGTCAAAGTGTGGTAATGGGGAGAAAGCAGGACCTTGTAATCTCTGGTTAAAGACTGACTTTGGGGACTCCAAGTTGCAGGAGCTTTGACTGCCTAGATGCGGGAGCTTCAATCGCCACGATGCGGGAGTCTGTATGGTAATTTGCATATCACTGTACCTTAATTGGTACACGTGACCTTTGAAACCTTTGAACCTTTGAAATATGAGTGAAGTTCAGTTGTAACAGTTGCATGACATCTGAAATTTGCACACTTTATCACAGTCATGAGTATTCCCAGGCATCTTTTGTTCTTTGGTCCTGTCAACATGGGAAGCATGATTGAGATTACCATTGTAATTTCTCTGCTGGTTGAAGTCGTTATGCGATGGCAATAAATCCATTGGGGGCCCTAAAGGTTTCTGATGTTCAAGATGTTATTTCCTAGCATTATTATTCATGACTAAAGAAGTTTAATATACAATAACCTCATACGTCCTGTTCAAGTGACAGCAACAGCATTCAATGCAATTTAAATCACGATTTCCACAAGTTTTTTGCCGTTACCCTATCTCGTTTCATTAATATGTCAGGTTGATTTTATACGCTGAGTTCAATTTTGTTACGCAAGTGTTTTCTTTTTGGAGTGGTGTCTTCTGTAGATTAGCTGAGGACAGATTGTATCAAGTTCTGTTAACTCCTCCAGTGCCTCTAAACTTGGTACATCGCAGTCCACGATGAAACTTGACAGCTCACTAAACACGTAAACTTTGCAGCAGTGTTGTACTCTGAAGATTAACTTCACGAACTTCACTTCTACTTGGTATTTTATTCTTAATGCATGGTTGCTGCGTGTTTTCCACCAAGAATAATCCGTCTTTTAAATGAGACATCACACCATAGTGCTACATTCTCAATCAGATGGAAATAAAAAATCCTGCAGCACTATTTTGAAAAACAGCAGTAATTATCCTTGGCATTCCAGCTAATGTTTCTTCCATATTCAACATCTCAAATATCTGACCTTTAACGTACAGGTCCCACCACCGATTTTCTGGCACTCTTTGGTCCACATCCGAAAGGTTTCACGGATTATGGGCCAAATGGACAAGTTAATATTGACCAAATTAAAGACACCGTGAAATGGAGGATCCCTGCACTTGTCAGAATGGCTTAACCCTTGTCAGCTGAAATTTACAGGCTTTGGATGGCTCCAGCCAGTCGAGGCTCAGACTGATATGCAGGATGGTGAAGAATCCAGGTGTTCTTGTTTCTCGTAACTTGATAAAATGTATAGCAGTTTTGCAAACAAATCTTAAATGCATCATTTCGATTGGATCACTGCAAGGGCATTGCAAATAGTATAAATAATGTTGCGAGACGAGTGTCCTGTTAATTGTTGATTGGTTGAAGTGTTGAGCCTTGGAGGAACTGTTTGAATCCCAGGGCACGTGTTGCACTATTAATATCTGTTTGCTTCCTTCTGGAAGCTTCTTTCGAATACAATGTATATGATTATATTATCAGGTTAGGGAACTGTCAATTATGTACTGTTATTATCAATATGTTTGATTGGTTTATAAAGAGACCACCCCCATGTGGTTCGGCCCCTCAACATTTGGGGCTCAACCATTGGTATGTAATGAAGCACATGCATCAGATTGGCAATAAGTATGATGGAAATTTGAGTTAATGCACTTCGTGTCAAGAAAAAGTAAGTTCTCCACAGATGGAAGAAAGTTCCCAATTTATAATATAACCTGTAGAAATAAGGAATTGCAGATGCTGGTTTAGAAAAAAAGGAAACAAAGTGCTGGTATGACTCAGCACGTCAGGCAGTATCCCTAGAGAACATGGATGGGTGACAATAAGGAGCCTATTGTCGGGATCCTTCTTCAGATTTCTCTATGGAGGCTGCCTGACCCACCGAGTTATTCTAGCACTTTGTTACCTTTTTGTACATATTTGCATCATATATCAGCATTGTTGTAAGCATTACAACATTTGGGGCTGCATGACCTTTTGGAGTGTCTCTGCTTGCATGAGGCTAGAAGGGCTTGGCCAAGCAGATACAAGGATCAAACCCGCCGTGGTTAGGTATTGTACAGGGGAATTTGTGTTGTGTTATCCAAAATAAAGTTTAGTTGCTCAAGTGCTTGATTCAGTATTTTATTGACTGAAACTAGACAAGGGGGGAGCGTAGAACGAGTTATTTACAGCGGCAAATTGAACTCAGTTAGAAATAACATCTTGGAAGAGTAATTACCTTGCCCAGGGAGAAAGGTGTAGAGCTAATTGAGGATTGTATAAAACTTTTAAACATACAACAATCTTCAATTAGACAAGTGGCCAGGCTGCTAGGCAAATTGGTAGCAGCATTTCCGGCAGTCCAATTTGGGCCTTTGCATTATCAGCAATTACAAAGAGCAAAGGAACAGGCACTCAGGGTACAATTGGGTCATTATGATAGGCCCATGCAATTATCAGCAGATGCAGTTACTGATCTTCAATGGTGGATCTCTAGTAGTTTCAGCACAGTGGTGCTAGAACAACCTTCCATGGTCTTACGGACTGATGTCAGTGCACTCGGGTGGGGTGCCACGGATACAAGTTCAAGTTGTGGAGGAAGATGGAGTACGGAGTATGTTCTAACAAAAGCAGTCTGCATGTTCAGCTCCAAATTGATAACACTACAGCAGTAGCATATGTTAATCACATGGGTGGTATCAAGTCGGCCTCTTGTGACAGACTGGCAAACCAAATCTGGATCTGGTGTATTGACAAACACATTTGGCTCTCAGCTATATATCTACCAATGAGATTCAATACTGTGGCAGACACCAGGTCATGAAAGTTCCATGACAACATAGAGTGGATGTTGAATCGGAACGTATTCAATGAGATCATTGTCAAATATGGAAAGCCAGATGTCGACTTTTTTGCATCCAGACTAAACCACCAGTTTCCCAAATATGTGTCATGGGAACCAGATCCTGGGGTAGTTGCGATTGACGCTTTCTCGCTGCATTGGGGTGTTATGTATACATATGCATTTCCACCATTTTGTCTCATAAATTGTTGTCTGCTTAAAATCAAGCAGGATGATGCTTCAGGGGTACTGGTGATACCCGACTAGCCTACCCAGCCATGGTATCCTTTGATCTTACTGCTGATGACACAACTCCTGATGGCTGTTCCCAAATGAAGGGATTTATTGGTGCAGCTGGTAACTGGCGAATGCCATCCGTTGTATGATCGTATTGATTTGTTAATTTGCAGATTTTAAGAAGGCCATATCTGGTACGTGGATTATCGGGTCGAACTGTGGACATGCTTGGAGATGGAGTACTCAAAAGCAGTATATTTGTTATGTAAAAAAATGGGAAGTTTACTATGTACAAAATAATATTGACTATTGTACAGCACATTTTTTCGCATGTTCTAGAGTTTCTGTCAACCCTCTACTATGATGAAGGGCTGAGTTATAGTGCAATCAGTACAGCGAGAAGTGCTTTATCATCATATTTAGTGATGAAGTCAGACAAACATTCTATTGGATCTCACCCTCTCGTTGTTCGGTTAATGAAAGGGATTTTAAATTCCAGACCTCCCAAACCTAGATATATGGCAATTTGGGATGTGAGTATGGTCCTTAGACTACTGCGTGAGTTTTTGACAATCCTGTCTCGTCTTTGTCTTTGACCAAAATCACCATGAAGGTGGCCATGCTCATGGCATTGGTTTCAGCACAAAGAGTACAGATGTTACAAAAACTACAGCTAGATTGAATGGAAACTGCTGCAGACAATGTTACGTTTTACATTTATGACCTCCTCAAACAAAGCAGGCCAGGTGTCACAGGGTTTAAAATAGTGTTTTCAGCATATCCCACGGATCCATCCTTATGCGTAAAAACACATTTGATGCAATACATTGCAGCAACAGAGGCTTTGCGTAACATGGAGACAGGATTGTTTATCAGTTATAAAAAACCACATAAGAGAGTGCCAGTTAATACTATTTCGAGGTGGCTGAAACAAGTCTTGATTGATGCAGGTATTAACACTGATGTGTTCACATCTCATTCCACTAGGGCAGCAGCTATGTCGGTGGCCAAAGCGTTGGGCGTGCCCCTCAACCACATTTTGGCGGCTACCGGATGGCCAAATGAGCTGATGTTTCAGAATTTCTATCAATGGCCGATTGCCGATCCAGGGCTGTTTGCTAATGCTATTTTAAGTTCTGTTTAATTTCTGTTTAAAGTGCCCTGGGATAGAGGGGTACTGTTGTTTGTTTATATTTTTAAATAAACCTTATTACTGAATTAAATGCAATGTTACTACTAATGCATTAATTCTCATTCGAGTCAATCCATGTAGTGGGATGCCGGGATTTGTAATCTGCTGCATAAAATCACAAAGCTTTGAACTCTTCACGGAATCACTCGCGTGACTCCGAAGTAAAATAGTAAGATTAAACGAGAACGTACCAGTTTGATCTTGATTTTATGAGGAGTTACGTTGGTGATTACGTGCCCGCCACGCCCAATCCTCTCTCATAAAGGATCATCTGGTAGTTCTCGAGTCATGCATCTTACTATTTCACTTCGGTGTTGTTATTTGTGATTTCATCCCGCTGCTTTGAAGATTGGTGCGCATGCGGCCTGATGGGTCTTCTTCATGTAATCACCAACGTAACTCATAAAATCAAGATCAAACTTCAAACTGGTAAGTTCTCGTTTAATCTTACTATTCTGGTTTATACCAAAGATAGACACAAAATGCTGGAGTAACTCAGTGGGGCAAGCAGCATCGCTGGATAGGAGGAACGGGTGTCGTTTCAGGTCAAGACTGTCTGAGGAAGCCTGAAGAAGGGTCTCGACCCAAAACGTCACCCTGTTCCTTCCACACTCCAGAGACAAGCAGGTTTGTAGGGTAATTGGCTTTGGTAAAATTGTAAGTTGTTCCTGGTGTTTGGGATGGTGTTAAGGGCCTGTCCCAGCAGCATGCAACTCCATGAGCGCGACCTAACGTGGTCGCTTGAGCCGTCCGGCGTCGTGGGGACGGTCCCACTTCGATCGCCGGAGCCGTGCGGAATTGTGCAGAGTTCGTCCCGACATCGCGCGGGGCTCCGAAAAACTGACCATGTTCAAAAATTCCGCGCGGCAACGGCTTGTCGGCTCGCAGTCGCCTCGACACATTACACACCGCCTCGACGTCGTGCCTCCGTGACCCTCTCTGTGTGTGCCTCTGTGACCCTCTCTGTGTGTGCCTCTGTGCCCCTCTCTGTGTGTCCCTCTCTGTCCTGGCGAACTTACCTTTCAGACTTCGCTCCAAGTTCGCCTCACTTTGCGCTGCCTTGCGCCACTCACCCCACCTCCGCGCGGCCCCCACTGCCGGTTTGGTTGGGCTCTTCGCATGCAGGCGCATGCTGTTGGGAACGGCCCTGTACAGGGATCACCCGACCTCCGCGCGGCCCCCGCTGCCGGTTTGATCGCGCTCACCGCATGGAGTCGGATGCTGGTAGGACAGGCCCTTTAGTGTACGGGGTGATCGCTGGTCGGAGTGGAGTCGGTGTGCTGAAGGGCCTGTTTCTAAAGACTGAAGGGAGCGGCATTGCTGGTGATGTGTGGTAGTCATGCCAGTTGGTGAAGAACATTTGTCTTCCAGTTACAACAACACTATTTTCAATTCACTTTAGTGATGAAAATTAGTATAGTTTGATGCTCAACCTTAAAGTATCATGTGCAAGCATTATCTGCATACAGTAACTTGAAGACTGAGGTTGGACAACAGAACACAAAGGGTTGGAGAAACTCAGTGCATCAGACAACATCTCTGGAGAATCTATGGATAGGTGACGTTTCAGGCCAGGAACCTTCTACAGACTGATTGTAGGGGAGAAAGCTGGGAGAGATGAGAGGCAGGACAAAGCATGAAAGGCACAATGTGGACACAGCTGATGGCAGATGGTTGGAACAAAGGCCGGAAATTAAAACAAAAAGCTTGAGACAGAAAGATTGAAAAGTTGTAAATCTTGAGGCCAGAGGAATGAATGTAGGGGGAGGGGATAAATAGTTGCAAGCACAGGTGCGACACAGGAGGAAGGAGAAAGAAAGAGGGAGGGGGGAATGTGAGGGAGAAAGGAGGATTTTGTTGGACGTTACCTAAAATTGGAGAATTCAATGTTCAAACCGCTGGGTTGCAAGCTACCCAAACGGAATATGAGGTGCTGTTCCTCCAATTTGTGTGTGGCCTCACTCTGGAAATGGAGGAGGAACAGAACACGCCAGAAATTGTCCCTAGTTTGTAGGATAGTGTTAGTGCACGGGGTGATCACTGGTCGCAGGGACTCATTGGGCTGAAGGGTCTGTTTCCACACTGTATCTCTCAAGTCGAAATGTAGTGAAGGTCGAATAGTTTCCCATTTTCTTCCAGATTAATTTCAGTCTAACAGGGATCTGGTTGGTGGTGAGATGAAGTACTGTACCAATGAAGATTGTAAGCATAGTTCATGTGACAATTCACATTGCTTGACCCCAGTATGCACCGCATTACCATTATCAAATCCACTGTGGATTATTTTTAATATATTTACATTTATAAAATCATTACCATCTGCAAAGGTTGACTGATTCATAGAAGATATTACACACAATAATATAAAAATGAGTTTACATACAGACTGGAGAAAAAAATGTCACTTTGCAAAATTAACATAATGTATAGCCAGATAATTATCATATTCAAAGAGGAGATTCTTGTTTGAAATGCTGTTATTAAACAACAGCTGGACTCAATAAAAATTCTAGCATACTGAGCAACTGTGTATGTCCGTTTTACAGGCACAAACACAACAAGTGGGGCAAATGAGATGGAAATGGCAGATAGACACAAAATATTGGAGTAACTCAGCAGCTCAGGCCACAACTCTGGAGGAAAAGAATTGGTGACGTCTCGGGCAGAAGCTTTCTTCAGACTGAAAGTAGAGGTGGGGGGAAAAACTGGAGGCAAGAAAAGGCCAGAACAAATCAGAGCCGGCAACAGATGACCTCAGGAAGGGCGGAGCCCATAATGGTCCATTGTTGGCTGGGGAAGGTGTGATAACAAGAGAGATACAAGGAGGTGACCATTGGAACTGGGAGGATAACTATGGTATGGGATGGGGGGAGAGAGGGATTACAGGAGTTGCTTCAAATTAGAGAAAGCAAAGCTCATACCGTTGGGTTGTAGGCTGCCCGAGTGAAATATGAGGGTCTGTTCTTGCATTCATCTGTGATTGGTTCTGGCTTTTTCTCACCTCCAGCTTTCCAGCAAAGAGGGCCTGAAAACATCAGACTGGCTGCGGAGGTCAGAAATCGGCCCGGACCTCGGGTGTTTCACTTTGAAGCCTTTCCCCACAGCGGAAAATGTTGATTCTGTTGTGGGGGGACGTTCATGTTGAATTCTATAATGTGTTGTGTCATTTTTCTTATTTTTAATCTTTTCTATGGATGTACGGAAACTTTATTATTTCTTTTCTGTAAAGTACTTTGATTTAAACGTGCTATATAAATAAAATTGACTTTCCTTTACTATTATCCGTACCAATGCAGTTAATTCTAGATTATCAACAAAGTTGTCTTTAGAATTTAGATTTTTGGAGATATAGACAATATGTGCAGGAGTAGGCCATTCAGCCCTTCGAGCCAGCACCGCCATTCAATGGCTGATCATCCCCAATCAGTACCCCTCCACTGCCCTCTGAGTTAGAGAATTCCACAGACTCGCCACTCTCTGTGAGAAAAAGTGTTTCCTCGTCTCCGTTCTAAATGGCTTACCCCTTATTTAAACTGTGGTCCCTGGTTCTGGACTTCCCCAACATCGGGAACATGTTCCCTGCCTCTATTGTGTCCAAACCCTTAACAATTTTATATGTTTCAATAAGATACCCTCTCATCCTTCTAAACTCCTGTGTGTACAAGCCCAGCCATTCCATTCTCTCAGCAAATGACAGTCCCGCCATCCTGGGAATTGAGCTTGTAAACCTATGCTGCACTCCCTCAATAGCAAGAATGTCCTTCCTCAAATTAAAGGACCAAAACTGCACACAATACTCCAGGTGTGGTCTTACTAGGGCTCTGTACAACTGTAGAAGGATCTATTTGCTCCTATACTCGATTCCTTTTGTTATAAAGGCCAACATGCCATTCACTTTATTCACTGCCTGCTGTATCTGCATGCTTGCTTCATAGACTGATGAACAAGGACCCCCAGATCCCGTTGTACTTCCCCTTTTCCCAACTTGACACCATTTAGATAGTAATCTGCCTTCCTGTTTTTCTACCAAAGTGGATAACCTCACATTTATCCACATTAAACTTCATCTGCCATGCATCTGCCTATATCCCAAACCTGTCCAAGTCACCCTTCATTCTCATAGCATCCTCCTCACAGTTCACACTGCCACCTAGCTTTGTGTCATCTGCAAAGTGCAAAAATAGGCCCTTAGGCCCACTGAGTCCGCGCCAACCACTGATCACCTGGTACACTAGCACTATCTTACACACTAGGAGCAATTTTCAATTTTACCACAGCCAATCAACCTAAAAACCTGCACTCTTTGGAGTGTGGGAGGAAACCCACAAGGTTATGAAGGTACAAACTCTGTACAAACAGCACCCAGAGTCAGGATCGATTCCGGGTCTCTGGTGCTGTAAGGTAGCATCTCTACCTCTGTGCTACTGTGCCGCCCTGTGTGACAAACTATGCATGCATATTGTACATTTGTAGGATATTGTTGTGTCAAAGGGTTTTTGGAGACATTTATTAGACTCTGTTTATGGTTAAATACAATATTGTTTTATTTCCATGGTTAATTTAATATTTATCTTTTATTGGCAAGTTGATCAAGGTGTACTGCTCATGTGTAAGAACATAAAGTGCTGGAGTGACTCAGTGGGTGAGGCAACTGTGGAGGGCATGGATAAGTGACGTTTTGGGTCAGGAAACCTTCCTGATTGTAATAGGGAGGGTGGGAAGAAAGCTGGAAAAGAGAGGTGGGTACAGGATACTGCGGGGGAGACTTGCAGATGGGTGAAGTAAGTGACAAATAATGTCACTAATGGTTTGAGTTGGGACCCTTTTTCAGGCTGCTGTGCATATCCGTATCCATCGCTTGTCCGTATCCTCTGGAGAGGCTGCCTGACCCACTGAGCTACTCCAGCACTTTGTGTTCTGCATCTGCAATTCCTTGAGAGCTCATAAGTATGTTTCAAGACCTAACGCTGACCAATTTGCTAAACTTTTTTTAAAGAAATCAATTAGAACCTTAATAGGCTCCCTCACAATCTTTGGCTTTTATAAACATGGTGATTTGAGGCTTCAGTAATAATATACTTTATAAGGTGAACATTTATGTTTTAATCAAAAACTGGTGGAAATAAATATCTCAAAGAAAATGTCACCAAAACACTAATTGTATTCCAAAGATTTTTGACATGCAAGTACCAGTGGGAAGTGCCATTACACTATATTATTGAACAAATAATCTGTATAGGGCAAAGCAAGTATGATTACAGTAATCACATTTCTAAACTACTTCAAAGAAAAGCAGCCTTTATTGCAAATCACATTGTCTGCAAAATGCAAATGAACAGATTTCTTATCAACATATGTTCTTCACAATATCTCTCCTTCCTTCTCTCCCTTAAGGTGTCGAATCTTTACATAGAACCTGATACTGCACCTGAGGTAATCTTGATTATTTGTGCGCCCACGCAGCCAGCTTCTCATCCCATGATGGAAGAACCATCAGCTGTCTCTCATCCTCTCTTCCCTTAGAACTAGCATAGCAGAGAACTGGGGTGAACGGATGATTGATGGTCGACATGGATTTGGTGGGCCAAAGGTGTGTAGGAAACAGCTGCAGATGCTGGTTTAAATTGAAGATGGACTCAAAATGCTGGAGTAACTCAGCGGGACAGGCAGCATCTCTAGAGCGAAGGAATGGGTGATGCCAGGGGAGTGGGCGGGACAGAGATAGAATGTAAGGGATAGAATCGGAGACAGTAAGACTGGTGGGAGAACTGGGAAAGGGGAGGGGATGGAGAGAGTGGGAAAGCAAGGGCTATTTGAAGTTAGAGCTAGTTAATGTTCATACCACTGGGGTGTAAGCTACCCAAGCAAAATTTGAGATGCTGTTCCTCCAATTTGCACTGGGCCCCACTCTGGTGGGCCAAAGGGTCTATTTCCATGCTGCATCCATAAACTAAACCTCAAACTAAACTATGCTACTGTGCAACATGACCCAAGTGTTCTTCACTACTGGCTTTGCTAAACTTATATCTTCTCCATTTTCTCTAGTCCTTTTTATGCATTTCAAATCATCCACTTTATTGTCTCTTGCATCTGCACCCTACTTTTAGCCTTGTGATCCAACTCTACTTAGCAACAATTTCCAAGCTCAGAGTGGAAAGGTTATTCAACACAATTCAAGGATTTAGTTTAGTTTAGTTTTTTTAGTTTAGTTTAGTGATACAGCCAGGAAACAGGCCATTCGGCCCACCAAGTCCATGCCGACCAACGATCACCTGTACACCAGTTCTATCCTACACATACAAGGGACAATTCACAGAAGCCAATAAATCTACAAACCAGCACGTCTTTGGAAAGTAGGAGGAAATTGGAGCAACCAGAGAAAACCCATACGGTCACAGGGAGAATGTGCAATTCCACACAGACAGCACCCATAGTCAGGATCTAATCCAAGTCTCTGGCACTTGTAAGGAAGCAACTCTACCGCTGCGCAACTGTGCCGCCCCGATTTCACTGAGACTTTACTGGTCCAAGTAAATCAGTGACTCACAGAATGAATTTAAGGCAAAATTCCACCTAGTATTTCTACAGCTCAAAGCTCAAAGCGACATTGAAACACAAAGAACTACAGATGCTGGAATCGTGAGTCAAACACAATATGCTGGAGGAACTCAGCGGGTTAGGCAGTCTCTGTGTAGGGAATGGACAGGCAACATTTAGGAAGATTGTTCCCGATGTTGGGGAAGTCCAGGACAAGGGGTCACAGCTTAAGGATAAGGGGGAAATCCTTTAAGACCGAGATGAGAAAGACTTTTTCACACAGAGAGTGGTGAGTCTCTGGAACTCTCTGCCACAGAGGGTAGTTGAGGCCAGTTCATTGGCTATATTTAAGAGTGAGTTGGATGTGGCCCTTGTGGCTAAGGGGATCAGAGGGTATGGAGAGAAGGCAGGTACGGGATACTGAGTTGGATGATCAGCCATGATCATATTGAATGGCGGTGCAGGCTCGAAGGGCTGAATGGCCTACTCCTGCACCTAATTTCTATGTTTCTATGTCAACATTTAGAGTTGGGTCTCTTCTTCAGACTGAGAGAAGTAGGGAGGAGAAAGCTGGAAAAGAGAAATGGGGTCAGGACAAAGCCTGCCAAGTGATAGGAGGATAAAGGGTGACCAGTGAGAGAGGGTCACACTGAACTCCCACTGGAGAGAGGAGGAGAACCTCAAGCAGGCAAACTTTGAGGAGACTTCACACATTTTTGTTTGTTTTTTAGTTTTTTCGACCATAGCATGGAAATAGGACCTTCAGCCCACTGAGTCTTGTGTCAAATAGCGATCATCCGTACACTAGTTCTATCCTACGCACTAGGGACAATTTACAGAGGCCAATTAACCTACACACCTGCGCGTGTTTGGAATGTGAGAGGACACCAGAGCACCCACGTGGTCACGGAAAGAACGTAAAACCACCATATGGACGACACCCGTAGTTAGGATCAAACCAGGGTCTTTGACGCTGTATGGTAGCGACTCTCCTGCTGCGTCATTGTGCCGCCCTTCAGAAATCACAGTAGAAATTTACTATTTACAAATGAAATAGTAAATCGTTCAAAGCCTGCTCCATAGTAGTCACACGGGTCCACCATTGTGGAAACCCCATTCTGCTTTCTGGTTCATTATTGAAATGTTGAATGGTGTGAAATCTGTATGTTTCCACATCGGATTATAACTTGCTAAAGAAAACGCAGACATCATCTCAGCCACATATTCTTTCAATGCTGTGGTAAAGGTTAATTACCACTGATCAGTCTCCCTGCCTCTGTAAATGAACTATTGTCTTTGAAGGTATTTCCGTTCCTTGTACTACAACACTTTATTTCTTTTCTCCAGTAATTTGGACTGGATTCTCCTCTTGATTTATACTTCCTTTCATTTCTTATACTATTAGTTTCACAATCCTTCAATCAGATGAGCTAAGGAGGCAAAGAAAGGCTTTTTCTGTTAATTCAGTTCCCTGTTGTAAAGTTTTCCTCCTGTGATGCCATTAGACTTCACCGTTAGCTTCCTTCACTGTGCTGTTAATCGTTTGCACTATCAGCAACATGCCACAGAGGAATTACAAAAAAAAGACACGTGCGCAGAAACATGTCTTAATTGACAGCAGAAACCATTAAAAGTCATTTTACAGCAAAGGATTGTTCCCTATTATGTGATACTTTATTCATAAGGTCTTAAGTTATAGAAACAGAATTAGGCCATTTGGCCCATCATGTCTATTCCGCCATTCAATCGCGGTTGTTCTATCTTTCCCTCTCAACTCCATTCTCCTGCCTTCTCTCTCACACCCATATTAATCAAGTATCTGTCAATCTCCACCTTAAAAAAATATCCAATGACCTGGCCTCCTCAGCCTTCAGTGGCAATTAATTCCACAGATTCAACACCCTCTGACTAAAGAAATAGCTCCTCATCTCCTTTCTAAAGGTATGTCCTTTCATTCTGAGGATATGGCCTCTGGTTCTACACTCTCACACGAGTGGAAATATCTTCTCCACATCCACTCTATCAAGCTTTTCTCTTTTCGGTAAGTTTCAATGAGGATCCCCCTCATCCTTCTAAACTCCAGTTCAGGCCAAGTGCCATGAAACGCTCATGGTATGTTAACCCAATCATTCCTGGGATCCTTCCTGTACAGCAAACCGTCAGTATAATGGACATCTTTACAACAGGTTTCTGTTATTGTCAACAAACCTACCGCCAGGCCAGGCAGCAAACAACACCTCCAGCCCACACCGCCTCCCCAGCCACTTCCATGCTGGACCTACTGCCACCACCGCCGGCCCACACAGCTTCCCCAGCCACTTCCAGACCGGACCTGCCGCCACTGCTGCCACCCCTCACCTGCACTCTGGCCGCGACCATTAACCATTGACTCCGCCGATCCTCGCCCCTCCCCAGGCCACCAGCAGGCCAGGGCCGACAACTCGCCTGGATTCCAAGCCCGGGTCTGGACTGATGGACTGAAGAAGGGTCTCGACCCAAAACATCACCTGTCCATGTTTTCCAGAGATGCTGCCTGACCCACTGAGTAACTCCAGCACTTTGTGTCCTTTTGCGTATTAACTGGCATCTGCACATCTTTGTTTCTACTACTCATACAATGATATTCTATTACTTGGTAATCCTTTACTCGATCATCGTGGACATAGAAACATAGCAAAATAGATGCAGGAGTAGGTCATTCGGCCCTTCGAGCCAGCACAGCCATTCAATATGATCATGGGTGATCAGGGGGTGGAAGATTGCAACCTTCACGTGGTCCGCCCTGTTTCGACTAATGCAGTCAACTCGACGTGCACAAACGGAAGATCAAATGGAACAAGTTGTCCAACAACTTTAGGCTGTGCACGCCACACGAAAGAAGAAGAAGATGGGTGATCATCAAAAATCAGTACCCCGTTCCTGCTTCTTCCCCCTATCCCTTAATTCCTTTAGCCCTAAGAACTAAATCTAACTCTCTCTATAAAACATCCAGTGAATTGGCCTCCACTGCCTTCTATGGCAGAGAATTCCACAGATTCAAAACTCTCTGGGTGAAGAAGTTTTTCCTCATCTCAGTCCTAAATGGCCTATCCCTTATTCGTAAATTGCGACCCCTGGTTCTGGACTTCCCCCAACATCGGGAACATTTTTCCTATATCTAGCCTGTCCAATCCATTAAGAATGTTATATGTTTCTATAAGATTCCCTCTCATCCTTCTAAATTCAAGTGAATGCAAGCCCAGTCGACCCATTCTTTCATCATATGTCAGTTGAGCCATCCCGGGATTTAACCTGGTGAACCGACACTGCACTCCCTCAATAGCAAGAATGTATTTCCTAAAATTAGGAGACCACAATTGCACACAATATTCCAGATGTGGTCTCACCAGGTTCCTGTACAATTGCAGTTGGACCTCCTTGCTCCTAAACTCAATTCCTCTTGCAATGAAGGCCAACATGCCATTAGCTTTCTTCACTGCCTGCTGTGCCTGCATGCTTACCTTCTGTGACTGATATACGAACACACCCAGGTCTTGTTGCGCCTCCCCTGTTCCTAATCTGACCCCATTCAGATAATAATCTGCCTTCCTGTTCTTGTCACCAAAGTGAATAACCTCACATTAATCCACATTAAACTGCATCTGCCATGCATCACCCAACCTATTCAAGTCACCCTGCAGCCTCATAGTATCCTCATCGCAGCTCACACTGCCTCCCAGCTTTGTGTCATCCACAAACTTGGAGATGTCACATTTAATTACATCATCTAAATCATTAATATATATTGCAAATAACTGGGGTCCCAGCACCGAGCCTTGCGGCTCGCCACTAGTTACTGCCTTCCATTCTGAAAATGACCCATTAATCCCTACTCTTTGCTTCCTGTCTGCCAACCAATTCTCTATCCATGGCAATACCCTACCCCGAATATCATGTGTTCTAATTTTGCACACCAATCTCTTGTGTGGGACCTTGTCAAATACTTTTTGAAAGTCCAGATAAACCACATCCACTGGCTCTCGCTTATCCATTCTACTTGTTACATCCTCAAAAAATTCTAGAAGATTAGTCAAGCATGATTTCTGCTTCATAAATCCATGCTGACTTTGACCAATCCTGTCACTGCTTTCCAAATGCGCTGCTATAACATCTTTAACAATCGACTCAAGCATCTTCCCCACTACCGATGTAAGGCTAACTGGTCTAAAATTCTCCGTTTTTTATCTTCCTCCTTTCTTAAAAAGTGGGGTTACATTAACTACCCTCCAATCTACAGGAACTGATCCAGAGTCAAGAGAACATTGGAAAATGATCACCAATGCATCCACGATTTCTACGGCCACCTCCTTGAGTACTCTGGCATGCTGACCATCAGGCCCTAAGGATTTATCTGCCTTCAGTCCCAACAGTTTACCTAACACCATTTCCTGACTAATGTGGATTCTCTTCAGTTCTGCCCTCCCACTAGATCCTTGGTCCCCCAGTATTTCTGGGAGATTGATTGTGTCTTCCTTAGTGCAGACAGAACCAAAGTACTTGTTTAACTGTTCCACTATCTCCTTGTTTCCCATTATAAATTCACGTCTCTGATTGTAAGGGGCCTATATTTGTCTTCACTAATCTTTTCCTTTTTACATATCTAAAGGAGCTTTTAGAGTTATTTTTTATATTCCTCACAAGCTTTCCCCCCCCCCCCCCCCCCCCCCCCTATTAATTAACCCCTTTTTCCTCCTCTATTGAGTTCTAAATTCCTCCCAGTCCTCCGGTTTACTGCTTCCTCTGGCCAATTTATATGCTTTTTCCTTGGATTTAACACAACCCTAGATTTCCCTCGTAAGTCACGGTTGAGCCACCTTCCCCGTCTTATTTTTTCAAGACTGGGATGAACAATGTTTGGAGTTCATCCATGCAGTCAATTGGCTATAATGGACACCATTCCCAAGTCTATCCAGTCTCTCCCTGTAGCTGAAACCCTCTAATCCAGGCAGGGTTTTAGTAAAAATATGATGGGCTGAATATCCTTCTTCATTGTCCCAAAAATACATGAGGAAAACTATAAATGATCTAAATAAGATTTTAAAATCCAATTCAAATCCAATCAGATAGACACAAAATGCTGGAGTAACTCAACGAGACAGGCAGCATCTCTAGATGCTCCAATATCTGGGTGATGCTTTGGGTGGGAATGCTTCTTCAGACTCGTATGAGTTAACATTCATATGAGTTAACATTACAAGTCTATTTGTAAATGGACCTTAGTTAGATATTAAACACACTTCAGGGATACAGTTCAGGGCTGAATATATAGGATGGATTCCTGCACATTTTGGAAGCCATTGTTATATATACGTAAACGTAGTCTTAACAACATTGTGTGGATGTTAGACATGTGATTTTCTTTAAAGCAGATTTAAATTCTAACTAGGTTGGGCAATATCTGTGTAGAAAACAAGAGTTAATTTTGATTTAGTCAGTAATCTTTCAACAGAACTGGGAATCGTTAAGAGATATTCAAGCATTTGATTCCAGAAAAAGAAGAAATGGAAGAGAGGATGTAAAGGAAGATAGTATAGAGTTAAATAGCCCAACTTGTCCATGCCAACCAAGATGCCCCATCTACGTTAGGGTTGTTGGGGGAGTGGGGATATATTGTTATCTAAAATTGGAGAATTCAATGTTCATACCTTTGGATTGAAAAATACAGAAGCAGAATATGAGGCGCTGTTCCTCCTGTTTGTGTGTGGCCTTAGATAGATACAAAGGGCAGGAGTAACTCAGCAGGACAGGCAACATCTCTGGAGAAAATGGATAGGTAACAATTAAGGTCAAGACACTTCTTCAGAGGTCCCGACCCAAAACATCACCTATCCATTTTCTCCAGAAATGCAGTCTGACCTGCTGAGTTACTCCAGCACTTGGTGTCTATCTTTGGTATAAACTAGCATCTGCAGTTCCTTGTTATTGTGTGTGACCTATTCTGTCAATGGAGGATGCCGAGGATTGCAAAAATGCTGAATTAAAAATAATATTTAATCAAACACGTTTCCAAACTTTTCTTGAAACAGACAATATTTTTTATTTGCTATTTTTTAACGTGTCATAGCTTAATTCATAAAATTTCATACAATATAACACAGGAAACATTTGAGGAGGCTGCTTGGATCAAATATAAATAATAACATCGGGGCCATCTTAAATGAGGGTTAACCTTATGATTGTGTAAAAGAAAATTAAGGAAAAGTTACAATAGTTTGCCTGGTACCATGAGAAATTAAACTAATCATAAAATAAATACCGTCTACTAAAAGTTAATCACTTGTTAAACCAGCTCTCACACAACTGAGGTAAATGTGTTTCCATCAGTTGGTATTTATGTCATAGTACCACATGATTTTTGCGAGTTGTTGCCATGGTGAGGACCATTTATACAACATAAACTGAGCAAATTGTGATTTGTTGAAAGAATACCTCTTATGACAAATGCTTTTATTGGTGGTATTGGTCCTGGATTTTGCTTTTAAAGTCCTGTTCAAAACGATGTGGGTGCAGTGCATTTTGTAAATGGCTATGCAGTCATACGCTATGGAAACAGGCCCTACGGCCCAACTTGTCCATGTCGACCAAGGCACTCTATCCAAGCTAGTCTCACTTGCCTGCATTTGGCTCATATCCCTCTGAACCTTTTATATCCATGTACCTGTCCAAATATATTTTAAATGGTGTTGCCTCAACTAATTCCTTTGGAAGCTTATATCCACCATCCTCTGTGTGGAAAAGATGCCCCTCGGGTTCCTTTATTTTTTTTCCTCTCACATTAAAACTATATCCTCTAGTTATTGATTCCCCTAGGGTATGAAAAAGACTATGTGCATGATTTTATGCACCACTATAAGATCACCTTTCAGCTTCCTGCTCTCCAGGGAATAAACACAACATATAGCTCAGGCCCTAGAGCCCTGGCAACATCCTCGTAAATCTTCTCTGCATTCCTTCCAGCTTGATAAAATTTCTCCTATATTAAGGTGACCAAAACTGTACACAATACACCCAATACTACAGCTGTAACATAATATCGCAACTTCAATAATCAATTATTTTAGTTTTAGTGTGTATAGAGATACAACGTGGGAACAGGTCCTTTGGCGCATTGAGTCCATACCGACCAGTGATCATCTTTACATAATTCTATCCTATACACATGGGGACAATGTTTACATAAGCTAATTAGCCTCAAACCTGTACGCCTTTAGAACACTGGGAGAAAAACCCAAGCGATCACAGGGAGAACGTACAAACTCTGTACAGGCGGCACCCATAATCGGGATCAAACCCAGGTCTCTGGCATTGCAAGGCCGCTGTGCCACCTCATTCCATGATTGACGATGGACAGCATGTCAAAAGTCTTCTTCACCACCCTATCTATCTGTGATGGAACTAGGTATGGAACTATTTCATGGAACTATGTAGCTGTACTCGATCTCTCTACTCTACCATATTCTTCAGGGTCTTAATGATACACAATGGATATCAGGTATACCTGAGGTGGAAGTGTAGTTTGATGATTGTGGATGAATTGTCAACCAAAAAGATTGTTTGGTGCAGGATACTCTCATCCAGATACAGAAAGTCACAGTCAAAAATTATCTACTCAGCACCATTGTGCTGTTAATATTATAAAAATGGTATCTCTTTGTCTGCCTCAATAATCAAAATGTTTGAACAGCATGAAATTTGTACATGGTAGTGATAAACTAAATTCACAAAAGAAAGTTAAACCTTATCCGTCTCAGCAGAAAAGAGAAAGTGCTGGAGGAACTCAGCAGGTCAGACAGCATCTGTGAAAGGAATGGACAAACGATGTTTCAGTGCCAGGACCCTTCTTCAGTCAGGACCTGAATCATCATTTGTCCATCTCCTCCACAGATGCTGCCCGATCCAATGAGTTCCTCCAGCACTTTGATTTTTGCTCAAAATTCCAACATCTGCAGTTTCTTCTGTCTCCGTCTCAGAATAAGTAGTAGAGAGAAATTATTGGCTTAATTAGTTATAACTTGGTTTACCTGTAAAAATGCAGTCATTTCATGCATCATTTTCCAAGCCAAAATTGAGATCACAACACAGCCTTAAGATACATGATTCTTGTTGAGTTACAGACTACAATTCCACAACGTTGTTTTGATGCTTTTGCTGATGATGGTAATACAATTTGACGTACTTATGATTGTCAGTAGAATATCAGTTTAATGTTTTACTTTGAACTAAATGCAAGATATCTTTTTCTTGTTACCCAAATGGGTTTACCCAGTCTATAGCCAAAATAGAGGGAGAAACGCTAGAATTATGTAGGAAGGAACTGCAGATGCTGGTTTACACCAAAGATAAACAGAAAATGCTGGATTAATTAAGCGAGACAGGGAGCATCTCTGGATAGAAGGAATGGGTGACCGTTTCAAGACCATTCTTCATGCTGAGAGTCAAGGGAGAGGGAGGCACAGAGATAAGCAAGGGTAAAGTGTGAAAACGAGATCAAAAGAGATGAGATCAAGGAAAATGTAAAATAGATCATTGTCAGCTAGGAGAAGGTGACAACAAAGCAAACCGAGATCCAATGTAATTGGGGGCAGTCAGACTGGTCGGAGAACTGGGAAGGGGGATGGAGAGAGAGGGATTACTCCCATTTTCCTAGATTGTGGACAGGTAAATACCACCAGATAGTATGGGAGTGACCTTTAATTAAGTGTAGAATTTGAAAATGTTGTCAATACCCACATCTCAGTATATTGTAAATGTTTCTGCAAAAAGGGGACGTCACAGCGGCGCTGCGGTAGAGTTGTTGCCTTTCAGCGCCAGAGACCCGAGTTGAATCCTGATTACGGGTGCTGTCTGTGTGGAGTTTGTCCTTGTGACCATGTGGGTTTTCTCCGGGTGCTCCGGTTTCCTTCCACACTCCAAAGACGTACAAGTTTATAGGCTAATTAGTTTCAGTAAAATTATAAATTGTCCCAAGTGTGTGTGATAGTGCTAGTGTACAGGGTGCTCGCTGGTCAGTGCAGAATCGGTAGGCCGAAGGACCTGTTTCAGTGCTGTATGTTGAAAAATTAGCAGCGACCAGAATGAAGCGGCCATGGAGAGTAGCAGGTGCAGTGGTAGTGGGTTGCCAGGAGGTCGAAGGTTCTCATAGATTATAACTGGTGCTGACCGGTGAGTTTCATTGCCTCATTGGGAAAAAAAACCTACGCAGTAGTTTTCAGAACCAATGATAACCGACTGGTAATGTTAATGTCTGCCGAACTTCACAGCCGTGTATCTCTGGCTTCTTAAAAGTTGTCTCCACTCCTTCTCCCCCCTCTTTTAAAGGACTCATGTGACCCTTCCCGTACACTGTGCATAGCCATCTTAATTACAACGCCAACCTTCCTGTTCATCACAGTGTGTCTGTATCACATTGGCTTTGAACCGTGTGAATTTCACTCAGACAACGCTTCCCCCGCTTGCCCTGTTCCCCGCCTGCATAACGGGCTGGTTCCACTCTGACAGTCGCCGGCAGTCGCCTGAAAAATCGCCTAAGTGTGACAGGCCCATAACTATCTATCTATTTAGCCTCTTCTTTCATTATCCCATTTAATCTCAGGCTCTCTGGTTCAGAGACAATTTTATCAGATATATTGTTTAAGGGCCTAGGGATGAGTTTCAATATAAGTGCATAGTTAATGTTAAAACAAATTACAAATATTTTTCTCCCTATTTTGTTCTTTATTTATATTGTGAATGCTAGCAAGCTAAAAACAAATTATTCTCATGTATGATTCCCATTCAGTTATCCCTGCAGAGAATAATGCACATAGCCCAGTCCATCACGCAAACCAACCTCCCTTCCATTGACTCCATGTACACTTCACGCTGCCTCGGCAAGGCCACCAGTCCCAACCCGGTCACTCCCTCTTCTCCCCTCTCTCCGATCAGGCAAGAGGTGCAGAGGTTTGAAAATGCACACCCCCAGATTCAGAGACAGTTTCATCCCAGCTGTTATCAGGCAACTGAACCATCCTATCACCAACTAGAGAGCGGTCCTGACTACCATCTACCTCATTGGAGACCTTCAAACTATCCATAATCGTACTTTATCTTACAGGAAAAATTATTCCCTTTATCCTGTTTCTATACACCGTGGACTGCTTGATTGTAATCGTGTATAGTCTTTTCACTGAAGATAGACACAAAATGCTATAGTAACTCAGTGGGTCAGGCAGCATCTCCGGAGAAAAGGGATAAGTGACATTTTGGATCGAGATGCTTTTTCAGACTGCTTTATGCTGACTGATGGCAAGCAACAAAACAGCTTTACACTGGACAATAGTAAACTTGACAAATAACAGTACTAGTTGTCCCAGGTTGTTAATTCTGATGGCACGCCACTGTTTGAATCAGGCCTTCCTTCATTCAGCAGACCGTTAGAGTTTGCATCTGAATTGGGTGCCTTTCTTCTCAGTATTTGAGAAAGAGTGCTATATGATAGTGCTTTGCTGTATGCTGCTTTTGTCAAGCATGGGGGTCATTGATGAGTGAAAGCTTTCAACGTGGTGAGTGAATGGACTGTGACAAAGATGAAAGATGGGGAGGTAAAAAAATGCATTTGAGTCCCGGTAGCAGCCAGGTGTGCCGGCAGTCACACTGTGAAATCCACATTATGTCCCTAACATTAAAGAAGCAGCGGTCTACGCTTCAGATCATTCAGTAGCAGCTTTCTCATTCTGAAATTAATATTCATGTCAACGATGACTGCAAGATCATAGGAACTCTCTCTGTTGCCCAGTTTTAAATACATATTTTTGCTTATCATGCTTAAAGAACCATCTGTGTCAAAGCAGAAACAAAGAACTGCAGATGCTGATGAATTTACAACAGTGCAAAAAGTGCTGGACTAACGCAGCAGTTCAGGCAGCATCTCTGGAGAACATGGACACAGGGGAAGGTGACAATTCAGGTCAAGACCCTTCCTCAGACTCATGATTCGGGCCGCAGCCTGTCCAAGTCCTCCAGTGATGCTGACTGACCTGCTGAGTTACTCCAGCACTTTGTGTCCTCTTGTGTAACTTTGTCAATGTCATGTTTCTGTACTGTTTGCCCACTCGAATGCTAATTTTGTTTTGTTTATTGTTGTCACATGTACCAGGCAACAATGAAAAGCTTTTAGTTGCATGCTATCCAGTCAAAAGACTATACATGTTTACAATCCCACCATCCACGGTGTACAAATACAGGATAAAGATATATAACACGTTAGGTGCAAGACAAAGTCCAGAAAAGTCCGAGTAAAGATGGTTCGAAAGTCTCCAAACAACTAGATGGGTCAGGACCGCTCTAGTTGTTGAAAGGATGGGTCAGTTGCCTGACAACAGCTGGGATGAAACTGTCCCTGACAGGAGCCGGCATTATGAAGAGCTAGCCCATGCCTGACATAAGGAGGACACTTATCAATGTTCTCCTGAGATGCTGCCTGACCCGCTGAGCTACTCCAGCTGTTTGTGTCATTTTTTTGTAAACCAGCAACGAGAAAGAGGCTTCCTGGACTCATTTGAGGGCAAAGATGATGCTAGTGGTGATGGATCTCAAGAAGCCTGAGTCTTTGAAGACCCAGCTGTAGCTCACTGAAATAACTTAGAGCCTGCCACAGCTATGTGGCACGTCATTTATTGTCTTAGGAGGTATTGATAATATAGGAATTAGGATTCCTGATATATGATGTTTTGTGTTACCTAACTTCACTTGTTATGTGTTTAGAGTTCCGTTTTTACTTTAGAGATACAGTGTGGAAACAGGCTTTTCAGCCCACTGAGTCTCCACCCATACACAAGTTCTATCCTATATACTAGGGACAATTTGCAGAAGCTAATTAACCTACAAACCTGCACGTCTTTGGAGTGCGGGAGGAAAGGGAGCTGCTGGAGAAAACCTATGTGGGGAACATACAAACTCCATACCGACAGCACCGGTAGTCAGGATCAAACCTGGGTCTATAGCGCTATGAGGCAGGAACTCTACCGCTGCACCGTACTTGTTACTTGTGCCACAACAAGTGCTGCAATGGAATTTCTAACTCATAACATTCACTCCAATAATCCATGAGCAAGGTTACCAATAATATTAAAAGATCTGCAATCTATACATAACTAAAACTCTGATCTTGTGCTCTTCCGGTTTGCAATTTTTCTCTTTGCGCAAATACGGTACACCTTACTCACCATTCTCCTGTGCTCAAGTGCACCAAGTTTTGTTCCAATCGATGGTATAGTTTCAAAGTTATTAAGGTTTGAAAATCTTAAGAACGATTGGTCTCTTCTGTCAGTGACCGGCACGCAGATTGGTCTCCTGTCCTATCATTCATCGGCGACACCCGCCTCGCCCATCCTTACTTGAGGAGGGAGAGTGGGAGGGATTGAGGGAGAGGAGAGGGTTGGTAGGAGAGGGAGGAAAGTGGGAGAAGTGAGGAGGGAGAGTGGGGGAAAAGGGGGAATAGCGGGAGAGGAAGGGGGTAGGGATTGAGGAATACCTGGGGATGTGAGGAGGGAGAGTGGGGGATGAGGGGGAATGGAGGGAGAGGAGTAGGGAGATAGTGAATGGGGAATAGAGGGGAGGAGGGCAGTGAGGATGAAAGTGAGGAATGGGGGAGATGAGGGGTATAGAGGGATAAGGGGGTAGGGAGGGAGAGGTGAGGTGAGGGGAGGGAGGGGAGTGAGGGAGTGACTGAGGGTAGGGGAAAGGAGAGGAAGGGAGGGGTGAGAGGAGGAGGAGAGAATTGGGGAGCAGAGGAGAGGGGAAAGAAGAGGGAGGATGAAGAAGACGGCGAGGAGGTGCTGGGGAATGAGGAGGAAAGAGCCGCGCCTGCGCAGTTGGGGGCTATGGGTGAGGGGTGGAATATTGCGTTGGGGTAACGGGTGAATGGTGGAACATTGCATTGGTGAACGGGTTGCGTAGGGGGATCAGGCCTCCAGTGTGACAGGGACCCAACAGGTCCCACTTAGTCTAGTACAAAAATAAAGCTGGCTGACCACATATAGTGCATAAAGGCTGACACTTTAAGGAGGGAAGATTTTATTAGGGAACATTTCATTTATGATGACTCACGGAGCTGTTGTATTCAAGGATCTAACCCAAAACATGATAGAAAACCTGCTGAAGAATTTTGATTAAAGGATTAATATGTTTGTATTTTGTGGATTCAGAAAGAGCAGGATAGATCTTGCTGGAACAATCAATTTCCTGACTCTCACAGAAACACAAAAACCAGGATTGCCCTTTCAAAATTGAATATGTCCGTTCATTTCTTTCTCACAAATGCTTTGACTTAAAAAATGATTTTTTGTTGTCACTTGCAGTACTAACCCTGAAGGTAGGTCGGTTTAGTGGAGTTTAGTTTGGAGATGCAGCTTATAAACAGGCCCTTCAGCCTGAGTCCACACAGATCACACTATTCACATGAGTTCAATATTTTCCCACTTTCGTACCCATGCCCTACGCACTAGGTTGCACTAGAGGCAATTTACAGCGGCCAATTAACCTACCAACCTGCACGTCTTTTGGGATGTGGGAGATGAATCGGAGCACTTGGAGAAAACCCTCATGGTCACAGGGAGAACGTGCAGACTCCACACAGACAGCAGTGGAGGTCAGGATCGAACCCAGGTCGCTGGTGCTGTGGGGCATCGCTCTACCAGCTGCGCCCACTGTGCTGCCCCAGCTTAACAATTTGCTCATTTAGCTGCCCTTTGTAAGGTCATTACTGGTTATGATGTATGCATGCATTCTTTAAGGGAACTCTAGGTATTGCAAGCAATATAAAGAAATATATAAAGACATTTTGGGATATATCTCAACTTTGCACCGGTACAATTATTTGGCATTCCTCAATGTCTAGTTTAGCTACAATGTAAAGCTTTTGTTGCGTGCTATCCAGTCAGCGGAAGGACAATACATAATTACAATCAAGCCATCTACAGTGTATAGATACAGGATGAATGGGAGTAACATTTAGTCCAGTAAAGTCTGATTCAAGATAGTCCAATAGATAGTAACTCAGGGCCGATCTCGAAGTTGGTGATAAGATGGTTCAATTGCCTGATAACAACTGGGAAGAAACTGGCTGTGAATCTGGAGGTATGCGTTTTCACGCTTCTGTACTCTTGCCTGATGGGAGAGGGGAGAAGAGGGAGTGACCGGGGTGGGACCCGTCCTTGATTATGCTGGTGGCCTTGCCGAGGCAGCGTGAAGTGTTGCTGGATCTCAATGGATCATCTCGATAGATGTTGACATTTTGTTCACTGGATCAAACAGGACATTTATGTGTTTAATAACTTTGATTGAATTTGCTCATTGATTGAATCATGAATTTGTTTTGCAGTGCACATTCAAGGAAGGCATCAAAACTACAAAGTTAAGAAAAAATAATTCAATGAAATGATAATTTCACTGACACTCTACTTTAATTTCAGATTCTTGATTCCAAATTTAGTGTTCTTCATAATTACTAGAGGATGGTATTTAAATGCTCCAGAATACTTTACTAAATACTTTACTGGTCAGAGGGTGGTGAATCTATGGAATTCCTTGCCACAGGAGGCTGTGGAGACCAAGTCAGTGGATATGTTTAAGGCAGAGATAGATAGCTTTTTGATTAGTATGGGTGTCAAGGGTTATGGAGAGAAGACAGAAGAATGGGGTTAGGAAGCGAGACAGATCAGCCATGGTTGAATGGTGGAGTAGACTTGATGGGTCCAATGGCATAATTCTATTCATAATGACCTTATGACTAAATATCTTTCATTTAAAAATAATAGTCATCGGGAAACAGGCCGTTCGGCTCACCTTGTCCATGCTAACCAAGTTGACATAGTGGGCTCGGCTCTCATCTCTGGAAACTTTTCCTGTCGCTATATTTGTCCAACTTATAAAAGTCATAATTTTATCCACTTCCATAGGTTTTTATGGAAGCTCACTCCTGATACAGACTACCCTCTGAGTGAAAAAGCTGCCCCTGAGGTCCCTCATAAAAGTTTCCCCCATCACCTGAAGCCTGTGTCTGCTAGTTTCAGAATCCTCCACCCTGGGCCTGGGAGAAACAGAATAAACATTTGCTTTATCCATGCCCTCATGATCTTGTACACTTCAGTTAGGTCACTCTCCAGCCTCCTACACTCCAAAGGAAAAGTCCCAGCCTATCCATCCACTCCCTATAGCTCAAGCCCACAAGTCCAGGTAAGAAGCTGGTGAAACTTCTTTGCACTTGTTCCAACTTGGTGACGTCCTTCGTGATGATGGATTGCCAGGACGTCACACACTACTCCAAGTGTGGTCTCACCAATGACTTGTACAACTGCGTCATGATGTTCCAACTTTCTGCAATGTTAAATATTTTCTAGCATTGTGGATATTTTGGATCAATTTAATGAGAGATTCACGCGTAGAGAGTGGATCTAATGTGTAGGGAGCGGATGAAAAAGTAGAAGAACATAGAATTGGTATGAACGGATGACTGATAGTCTACATGAACTCGATGGGCTGAAAGTCCAGTTTCCATGCTGTATCTCTAAACTAGAAAAATGGGCTTGCAACACTACAGTATTACATTGTCTTGTGCCTATGCATTCCATTGTCAACAACATCCAACTGTGGGATAGGGATAACGAGTTATACAGCCAGTGAAAAAACTCAACAGGACGACAGTGAAACTAGTACGATGACTAGGGTGGGGGAGGGACGGAGAGAGCTTTGATTTCCAAAGCCTCTTCCGATACCATTACTTTAAGAGGATGACTCATCTGCGCATTATATACTATTAAACATGTCCTAATTTAGGCCTGATTGGTTAATTAAGGGAAACTACAGTCTTGTAATTATTTCCATGGAATAACATTTTCTCTTTTTTGCTAAAATACAGTCTGACCATAACATTCGGTACTCTTTCCATAATTCACATAATTTGTCTCTCAGGGGCTTTATAATTCTTAAGTAAATTTGATGTAGGTTACTGATTCAGTTCTGTCAGAGGGCCAACGTTGTTAAATTGCATCAAAGTGCATCAGAGCAATTTTCTTGCCTCATCACACTCTGAACTGTGATTAAAAATTGATTGTAACTGATGATTATTGAATATGAACTTTTTAAAATAATTACGGCTATCCTTCACAGATCTTCTATTGATCTGTTGAATAAACAATAGTTGATCATCTCCTTCTTTGAACTAACCATAAGAGTACTCATTCTTCTGCATAGGTGGCACAGTGGTGCAGCAGTAGAGTTGCTGCCTAACAGCGCCAGAGACCTGGGTTCGATCCTGACTACGGTTGCTGCCTCTATGGAGCCTGTACGTTCGCCCCGAGATCTACGTGGGTTTTCTCAGGGTGCTCCTGTTTACTCCCACATTCCAAAGACGTACAGGTTTGTAGGCTAATTAGCTTGGTAAAATTGTAAATTGTCTTTAGGCTGTGTAGGATAGCACTAGAGTACAGGGATCTCTGGTCAGCATGTACTCAGTTGGCCGAAGAGCCTGTTTCCGCACTGTTTCTTTAAACTTAACTTTGTGAATCAGTTTTAACCTTCTTATTAATGATCGAACACAACTAGTGACATTTCTAGTAGTCATAGTTCACAGTTTCCTTTCCTGGTGGGGAATGGTGGTTTCACATTGAGATACAAGAAGTTAGCAATTTCAAATGGTTTATGTGCACATTTAATGTCCCTCCATCCAGTAGAGCTAAATGTCCCCTTGGCATTGTGACTTCACATTCCTGCTTCGTTTAGGTAATTGATGTTGTCATTATTATTAATAAAGAATTCTCTCCACCTCTGCATTTAAGATTAATGGGGAAGCCATGTGTCACTGATTTGATTTGGGACCCAAGTACATGGCAATGGATTGAAGCTATTGATTTATGGTTAGATTTAATATTGTGTCCAAAGGGATACAAAGGTTCCGATTATACCATTGTAGAAGATTATGTTTCCCTTGTGAGAGATGGAATCATTGAAATACACAGCCACTTTTGCTCATATTAAGACATTAACATCCAGCATAGAGATAACTTGCCATGAAATGGTTGTCACAACCATGAACACCGCAGCAATCTCCCAATCACACCTCAACCATACACATAAAACATAGAATAGTACAGGGCAGCAACAGGCCCTTTGGCCCACAATGTTTGTGCCAATTATAATGCCAAGATATGTGTAGGAAGGAACTTCAGATGCAGGTTTACACAAAAGATAGACATGCTAGAAATGCTGGAATAACTCAGCAGGTCAGGCAGCATCTCCGGAGAAAAGGAATAGGTGACGTTTTGGGTCAAGACCCTTCTTCAAATTGGGTCAGAAAAGAGGGAAACGAAAGGTATGAAAAGGTACAGAACAAATCAAAGCCAGCACTGATGGCTAAGGAGCCCACAATGGTCCATTTTTAGCTGTGGAGGAGGTGATAACGAAAGGATACCAATAGTGAAACTAGCAGGACGACTAGGGTGTGGGAGGGGCGGAGAGAGAGGGAATGCAAGGATTACTTGAAATTAGAGAAATCAATATTCATGCAATATTGTCAACAACATCCAACTGTGGGATAGAGATAATGAGTTATACAGCCAGTGAAACTCAACAGGACGACAGTGAAACTAGTACGACGACTAGGGTGGGGTAGCGACATTTACTGCTGGGTTGTAAGGTGCTCAAGCAAAATATGAGGTGCTGTTCTCATATACTCCAAATACTGAAGCATTTTGTGTCAATCTTCATAATGCTACGATATCTCATCTACTTGCTCATGTTGCATATCCCTCCATTCTCCATATGCTTATCCCACAGCGTTTTAAACACCACTATCATATCTCCCTCCAACGCCACCCCTGGCAGTTTGTTCCTGGCACTCACCACCCTGTGCAAAAAAATTTGCCCTGCACATCCCCTCTAAACTTTGCCCATCTCACCTTAAAGTCATGCCTTCTAATCTTTGACATTTCCACCCTGGGAAAAAAATCCCCATGGGCCATTATGGACTCCACCATTCCTGACATCATCTGCTGCCGGCCCTTATTTGTTCTGGCCTTTCCTCACCTCCAGTTTCCACCCCCCTCCCCCTCTATCTTTCAGTCTGAAGAAGTGTTCCTGAAAAATCTAGCCAAACCAAACCATTTTGCTGCAACTTCTAACGATGAGCATATATCTTTTATCACAAAGGCTATCGGATAATAAAAATCTCTGAGACCTATGAGTACTTCCATTTATGGATGAAATTAATCTTCAATTCTTATCCACTTTTGAATATTTTCTTATATCTCCTCCTAAAACATTATCATTATGTCTTCGTTTAATCCGAGAGATTGCCTCTTAATTAAAATTTGCATACTCCAATACTATGATATTATTTTTAATTTAATTTAAAACGTGCCTTGCCAATGCACCAGCACATTTCAAAAGTAATTGGTAAGCTGTTAAACACTTTACTATATTCTGAACATAAGGAGAAATCTTCCCCTACTCCCATTCAGTCATCACACCCGTAAAAATCCTTGGAGCTACGATCAATCTAGGGATGCTGATGAAACTAACTGCAAGATTAAACCTGGATTATTGGAATTATGAGCAAAACACAAAGTTCTGGAGGAATGTAGACACAAGGAACTGCTGATGCTGGAATCTTGCATAGAAGTCCTGGGGGAACTCGTCAAGTCAGGCAGCATCTGTGGAGGGAATGGACCGTCGACGTTTTGGGTTGGGAGCCCTTCTTCAGACTTTAGTCTGCTTCGAATCAGGATCCTTCCTCAGATTTGAGTCTTTCAGGTCCTAATCCTGAAACATTATCTGTCCATTCCCTCCACAGATGCTGACTGACCCATTGAGTCCCTCCAGCACTTTGTGTTTCGCTCAAGATTCTGGCATCGCAATTCCTGAATTAGTGTAGTTTAGTTTAGAGATACGGAATAGGAACAGATGCATCGACCCACTGAGTCAATGCCGACCATCGATCACCCGTTCACACCAGTCCTATGTTATCCCATTTTATCCTGGTGTCGACATTGGATTTATTTTTCTTTCTAGAGATATTTAATGGTGTTCTCAAAAGATTTTTTTTAAATAGTGTTGAAAGGAAAAATAAAGAATTGGGGCTCAATTTGCCATTCGGCCCATCGAGCCAGCACCGCCATTCAATATGATCATGGCTAATCATACAGAATCAGTACCCCATTCCTGCTTTCTCCCCATATCCCTTCGTGATGCTTTTCTGATGTTTCTAGTAAAAAAATTGGATTCAAGCAGAAAATGTTGGTGATAATAATGTTGGTGATTTGCTGCCTTGAAGCGCTGGAATCCTGGGTTCGATTCTGACTATGGGTGCTGCCTCTATGGAGTTTGTACGTTCTCCCCGTGACACCGTAGGTTTTCTCCAGGTGCTCCAGTTTCCTCCCACACTCCAAAGAAGTACAGATGTTGTTGCCGTGGGAACGTTATAAAATGCCGCTGTTAATGTGCGGGCATCGCTGGTCGGTATGGACTCAGTGGGCTGAAGGGATTGTTTCCGCACTAATTCTCTAAATTGAACAAAAACGGAGGACTCACCACCAACTACTGCTGATGTAAACAAAAAACCGGGCTGGGAGATTGCAACCTTCATGTGGGTCCGCCCTGTTTCAACGAATGCAATCAACCTGGCGTGCACAATCAAATAAGATCAAATAGAACAAGTTGTCCCACAACTTTAGGCTGTGCACGCCATATGCAAGAAGAAGAACAAAAAACTCTTTCAGAATGGGGAGACAGGTCCCGAAAGAGTGCACACCACACACAGCGACATCTGTAGCCGCCCAGGGAATTTCAAGTGCGCTCTCGGAATTTTGGCCAGACTAGGGGAGGTGCCGGACCATCAATTGCCGAAAAACCGGTGGTGGACCTGTAATTCTCATATAATAGATCATTCTGGTCATTCTCCTGGAGTCAGCTGTTTACAATTGCTGAGGTATGAAGAAAAACGACAACATTTCACACTGGGATGAGACTTTCAAAGATCATGCCCAACGTGTGGAAAAAGATGAAGATATAGGGCTGTGGAAAAAAGTTGGTAATGAGGGATTCATGTTGGCAATAAAACAAATATATAAATACATAATAACATTGCATCCTCCAAAAGGCAAGCCCAAGCGGATACTTGACGACAGTTTCGCAAAACACGTACGCTTGGTCCGCCAAGGCCTACTGGATCTCCTGGTTGCTAATCATTTTAACTCCCCTTCCCATTCCCATACTGAACTTCCTGTCCCGGGCCTCCTCCATTGCCAGAGTGAGGCCACACGCAAATCGGAGGAACAGCACGTATTCCGCTTGGATAGTTTACAACCCAGTTGGGTGAACTCTCTAATTCAACGTAACTTATACAAACTGTACCCTTCCTCCTCCCTCCATTAAAAGTCTGTTAACCAGTTCCACAGTTCACAACAATCCACTTGGGATCACACCATCCCTAGCCAACAATTTCAAAAGAAAGTTTGATATCACTTTTAGGGCTAACGGAAGCAAGGGATATGGGGAAAAAGCAGGAACGAGGTACTAATTTTGCATAATCAGTCACAATCATATTGAATGGTGGTGCTGGCTTGAAGGGCCGAATGGCCTACTCCTGCACTTATTTTTTTTTTAATGTTTCTATCAGCCTATCAAGGAACCACTCTGCTTGATGTCATCTGTTGCCGGCCCTGTTTGGTCCTAAGTATTTTCTTGCATCCAGTTTCTCCCCTTATAATCAGTCTGAAGAAGGGTCCCGACCAGAAACATCACCTATCCGTTTTCTCCAGAGATGCTGCCTGACCCGCTGAGTAACTCTAGCACTTTGCATGGCCGTCCGAAGGGGGGGTGTGTTGGGTGCGGACGCACCCCCCTTTTTTTCCAGAATAAAGGCACGCAGCATTAGACGGCGCCATTTTGAATGCCTCGCCTCGCTGCCTCGGGCCTAGTTTGGGTGAGTGGGACTGACCGTGAAATATTGTGTTTGTTATGGGAGAGGGAAGCTGTTTGTTTTTTTATTGGGTGTGTTCAAGTTCAACTACCCGCGAATGGTCCAACCCGACCCACGGGATGATTTGGGGAAAAAAGGAGTCTCCCAGCGCGGTGCATCATCGCCTCCATCGGAGCATGAGCCTCGGCCCCCGCCGGCTGGTCAACCTGGCAGCCATGGAGCGGGTCCGTTCTCCCGTCACCGGGCGGGAAGCAGGAAGGACTGACTGAACACTGCTGGCAGCGGCCGTGACCCGGCACCAGGCGCTGCTTCGACCGGGTCCATGCCCCCCTCCCCCTCCCCCTGCCGGCCCCCCTCGCTTTGGTCGGTGGCGGCGGAGGCTGTAGTGAGGGGTGACCGAGGGTCGGCGGTGGCGAAGAGTTCCCAACTGCCTTAGTGGTGGACAGGGACGGCCAAGGCAGCGGGGAAACGATGCCGGTGTTGTCGGAGGAGCGCTGACCTTCCTTCCTCCCCACCTCCTCTGCATCTTCCCCTCTCTCTCTCTCTCTCTCTCTCTCCCTCTCTCTCTCTCGTACGCCCTCCACCCCCCTTATCCTGGGACCCCTCTTCTCACATCACTTATTCCTTTTCTCCAGAGATGCTGCCTGACCCGCTGATCCCTATTCCCGCCTCTATTCAGTCGTCACAGACATCCCCTGTGCTCCCCTCCCCATCTATTCATCGTGCACTGATCTCCCTATCCACCTCACATTGATTGTCCTGCCATCCCCCATCCATCCTACACTGGTCCCCCAATTCATCCTGCCCTGACCCCCTTTCCCATCCATCCTGCACTGCTTCCCCCAATCATCCTGCACTGCCCCCCCTCCATTTATCCTACACTGATCTCCCAATCCATCCTGTACTGTCCCCCCTCCATTTATCTTGCACTGATGCCCCCCATCCATCTTGTAATGATGTACCCATTCATCCTGCACTGATCTCCCGATTAATCCTGTACTGATATTGACCCTGCACTGACCCCCCATCCTGTACTGTCCCCCGCCCTCCTTTCATCCTGTACTGATCCCCCCTTCCATCCCGCACTGAATCCCCCCATCATCCTGCACTGATCCCCCCATCCTGTCCTGTTCCCCCCATCTATCCTGTTCTGATCCCCCCCCCATTCATCATGTACTGTCCCCCCCCATCCATCCTGCAGTGATTCTCCCCATCCTGCACTGTACCCCCCATCCTGATCCCACCCCCCCCATTCATCCTGTACTGTCCCCCCCCATCCATCCTGTTCTGATCTCGCCATTCATCCTGTATGTCCCCACATCCATCCTGTACTGATCCACCCATTCATCCTGCACTGATCCCCCCCCCTCCCATTCATCCTGTACTGATTTCCTCCATCCATCCCGTACTGATCGCCACTGAAATCCCGCGCGCTCTCTCCTCACAATTTTACCTAATCCAACCGACATACACTAATTACCCTGCCTCAATCCATCCACACCGTCTGTGGAATTCTCTGCCTCAGAGGGCGGTGGAGGCAGGTTTTCTGGATGCTTTCAAGAGAGAGCTAGATAGGGCTCTTAAAAATAGCGGAGTCTGGGGATATGGGGAGAAGGCAGGAACGGGGTACTGATTAGGGATGATCAGCCATGATCATATTGAATGGTGGTGCTGGCTCGAAGGGCCGAATGGCCTACTCCTGCACCTATTGTCTACTGTCTATTGATTGCCTTCTCAACCACCTGCCATCTATCCATCCTGCTCTGATTCACACCCCCCCCCTCCGACCCTATTGCGTTGGAAATGTCTTTAGAGCGAGCATTGACTATGTTTGATAACGGAATGCAATCAAGTGTGTTTTAATTCCAACTGTTATTATTTGATTTAATCCATAAAGATGGATTATTCAATTGTGAACACGTGAAACATTAAAACTGCAGTGTTCGATTGTCACGGCTACCGTTGAGACATTATTACGGAATTCATTTTAACAGCAAACCAATGCTCTTAATATGGAGTATCAGTACTGTAGTTATTTAATGAGCAACATTCACAACTATACGTTGGATTTATCCAGGTTTTACTGCTACAGTTGGTCATATACATCACAAATTTGGTCAGGAGATATTTCAGTTGAATATGCCAAAATTCAGGGGCGACAGGGTGTCACCGTGCGTCACTACGCATCACGACGCGACCACGACACGACAACCTTTTTTCAGGCTGTCGCCAAAAATATCACCCAAGTGAGGCCTTTCACGCTGTGAAACTTGAGGGTAAGGCTTTCGAAGGTGGCGTTGGTGGCAAACGTCTCCCTGGCCAGGTTCTCGATCACCTTGGGCTTGAGTCCGCAGTGCTCGAAGGAACTGTCCAAGCCCGAGCAGGCTCAGGAGAAGCAGCAGCTGAGGTTGGAGTGCGAGTGCCATAATCCACCTTCACCAACCTGCCGCTTGAGCGGCTCCTTGGGATGACCTGTTGCTGATTCTCGTGGAGCTGTTGGCGTGGTTACTTGTGCACCCTGGGATGCTGCTGGTGTGGTGACTGGTGCTTCCTGGGGTGCTGCTGAAGTGGTTAGTTGTGCACCCTTGGGTGCTGCAGGTGTAGTTACTTATGCACCCTGGGGTGTTGCTAGCGAGGCTGCTGTTTCGTCCTGGGGTGCTGCTGGTGTGGTTACTTGTGCACCCTGGGGTGCTGCAGCCTCTGTACCCGCTGCTAATTCTCCCCCTTCCGACGTTGCTGCTCCCATTGCCAGCCCCTGCTGCTTGTCGCCCCGGCCGCTAGAGCCGGGCAGCAGCCGCAGGACCAGGCTGCCAGTGCCCTTGAAGCTACGGTGCTCTGCCGACCCCGCCTGTCCCCCTCCATTTGACTGCGGAGGTAGCTGGGACCTTTGGTCATGAGCCTGAGCGGCGGAGAGACGCTCGTCTCGGGCGGCATGCATGCAGTGGTCGCGATCTTGCTCGGCATCTTACTTTGATCCAGCCAACGGTGGACAAAGACGTTTTCTCATCCACGAAGAAGCAAAGACCAGGACTTCCATTCAATCACCTGTCTGCAGTCACCTTAATCCACATTCACTATGACTTTGCCCATAACTTGGACAAAGTTGTGACTAGGTTTGCGCAGTTACATTCTTGGAAAATGGAACTGGAAAACAAGAATTCTGGCTAAATGGCAATAAATGCAGGCGTGCCACGAGTGTCCGTCGCCTGCATCACTACCCGGACTTCCATGAGCAATAACAGGCTGTCTGCACTTGCCTTAATGTACATTCACTATGACTTTGCCCATGACTTGGACAAAGTGTTGACTAGGTTTGCACAGTTACATTCTCGGAAAATGGAACTGGAAAAGGAAAATGTGATTCATGGCTAAATGGCAATATATGCTGGTCTGCCAAGAGTGTTGTCAAAGTCTGGAACCCTGAACTGCCTGCTGATCCCCCTCACACGTTGGGAGCCCAAACAGGGCACTGCAAGAAGAGGTAGAAGTGTACTAGCTGCGGAATGACACAGGCCTTGGACAGTGTTAACGAACTGAGGACAGCCATTAAAGATAAAGTCACACTTCGGGAGACCAAACATGGCACTGCAAGAAGAGGTTGAAGTAGGGCCACCTACATCAGTGTGCTGCGGAACGACACATGCTTTGACAGCATTAACAAACTGAGGACTGCCATGCTA
The DNA here is from genome assembly GCA_035221665.1 of Okamejei kenojei. NCBI lineage: Eukaryota > Metazoa > Chordata > Chondrichthyes > Rajiformes > Rajidae > Okamejei > Okamejei kenojei. The sequence continues at coordinate 26,705,955 of CM069154.1, read as the reverse complement.
GATAAACTGGTCTGAGGTGCTATATTCGTGGAACCAGCAATGGCATATAGGCTGAGGCCAACGAATGCCTTTATAGTGGTAGTAGGGGTAAATAGCAATGTACATCCAGGAGCACCTGAATGATTATGCAGCATCATGCCAGCATGTTTGATTGTTTGGTAAACTATATGATGAATTGCGAAATTTATGTATATTATTATATTTTTTTATGTAATGGAATCAAAATCAAGAATTATAAATTCACATTTCAAAAATGGTTTCACAATTCAGTAGTACTGATTTTCAGTATTCCATAATGATATTTGAGAATACATGAGGTTTCAAAAATCCAGTTTCTGTGTAGTACGTTCCGTTGCATTTAAGTGAGAAATACCGATTTCCCCAACAAAATACTGATTTTCAGCCATCAAAATACAGAAATGCTCCAACAAAATTAATTCTGAAATATTGGTCATAAATTTGGTGCTTTTTTGCATGTATGTATGTGTATAAGTGTGTTTGTGCTCCAAAATAAGGCTCAGAGTGCAACAGAGATCATCTAAAACCCCGGCCGTGAGGGGCTTCACGCTCGTGATGTGCACTGTGCGCACATTACTTCACATCCATTTTTTGTAATCCTGTCATGCCACCCCCCTTTTTGAAAAGCTTCGTACGGGCCTGCTTTGTGTCTATGTATGGTATAAACCAACAACTGCAGTTCGTTTTTTATTACATTCTTCCTCAAAAGAGCTGTGTTTAATTTTGCAACTTTTCTGATCTCTCCGCTGATAGAACCTGGTTATTATCACCAACATTTTCTGCTTGAATCCAATTTGCTGCACCTTACCTTTTTTTTTGCTCTGTTGCAACAGCAAACAGCCGACACAGACACAAAAATGGTTTTATGTGCTGAAAACTTCTGCAATTGAATGGAATATTTAATTGCCCCTCTCCACTCATCTGCAACCTGATCACTGCAATTACCTTTTCACACACAATTTAACTTTGATTTCTCAACCTTGGACATGTTGCTTTCTCTTCTGTGTTTGTGCAGTTTCATTTCCTCCAAGCTCCATTCCCCCGATGAGCCGAGATGCACAACCCTTTCAACGGCGGTTATTTAATTCTCATTTTTGTTTACTGTGTCCCCAATGATGTACACGTTTGAACCCTTTCATTTGAACTTTGCTTAACCTCATGAGGCAAGAGGTGCCAGGGGTGGGGAGGGAAATGGGTGTTCAAGAGGCTTTTTAGACGGCCATGTGGGTATGCAGGGAACGGAGGAGGACGGATCATGAGCAGGCACAGGAGGTTAGTTGGCAGTCTAACATGGCCTTATGTTTAGTTTAGTTTAATTTACTTTATTGTCACGTGTACTGTGGTACGTTGAAAGCATGTTTGTTGCATGCTATCCAGTCAGCTAAAAGACTACATCATTACAATTGAGCCATCCACAGTGTACAGATAAAGGGAATAATGTATAATGAAAGATAAAGTCCAGTAAAGTCTGACTAAAGGTCTGGCATGGACATTGTGGGCTGAAGGGTCTGCTCCTGTTCTATGTTCTGTGGGATATAGATTATGTGCAGGCAGTGGAGATTAACATATCGTGTAACTTGACCTCATGCTTGGCATGGACATTGTGGGCCGAAGGGCCTGTTCCTATGCTGTACTGTTCTATATTTTAGAATTTTTCCTTTTGACTTTATAGATGCAGCGTTGAAACATGCCCTTCGGCCCACTGAGTCCATGGTGGCCAGCGAATAACCCGAGCATGAGCACTATCCTACACACCACATACTAGGGACAATTTACACATAACAGAAGATAATAAACCTACAAAGCCGTGTGAGTTTGGAATGGGGGAAGAAACTAGGGCACCCGGAGAAAACCCACGCGATCACATGGAGTATGTACAAACTGCGTACAGACAGCACCCGTAGTCAGGATCGAGCCCGGGTCGCTGGTGCTGTAAGGCAGCAACTGCACCACCTGTGCCGCCCATTCCAAGGAATATGGATCATGTGAATCCAGAGTAGATCAACATATCATGTAACCTGGCCTCATGTTTGGCATGGAGATTGTGGGCTGAAGGGCCTGTTCCTATTCTGTACTGTTCTATATTCTATGTTTTATATTGAATGTGTGGAAGAGATTATAGATCATCTTGGCCTTGTCAGCCACCTCTGACTCCACAGAACTGGAGTGGAAGCGTCATTTTTATCCTGGTGGGCCGCCTCAACGAAGAAGATCTTCAGCGGAGGTCATTTATCAATGCAGTGTCCTATAGTCCCAGATGTATCTCCAATGCTCTGGGAATATAAATTGTCGCATCTCGAGTGATGGGACAGAGGTTCATTTCCATCTGTGGATTCTCAAAGTGTCGAATAGTCCACCTCACCATGAAATAAATGACAATCTGCTCCCATCATAATCGTCACACAAGATCTCTGATTAGTTTGACTTTTCCTTTGCCATCTGGTGAGAAACAGTTGCTTTGAATGCAATAAAAGGGAACTCAAAGTTTTCAAAGGTCTTTTATTGTCATGTGTACCAATTAAGGTGCAGTGATATGCGTATTACAGTGAGATGCTGGTCTATATCAAAGATAAACACAAAATGCTTGAGTAACTCAGTGGGTCAGGCAGCATCTCTGGAGAACGTGGATAGGTGATATTTCGGGTTGGAACCGTTCTTCAGTCTGATTTTTGGGGGTGGGGGGGGGAGACTGGAAGCAAGATAAGACCTTAGGTTGTGTGGTTCTCTGATAGGCCAATTGTTGGCGAGGGGCGGAGTGAAGGGGGGAGGGGGAGAGGGAAAGCGAGTGGGGGAGGGGGAGATGGAGGGTGTGATAGGGAGGCAGGATGAGGTGAGGGAGAGGGATGTAGGATCAGGGCCTAAAGTTGGGTGGAGGGGGAATGGTGAGATGCTAGACTTGTTGGGATATCTGGAAGTATAAGGGTCTAGGAATGGTGGGAAGGAATATATGGTGGAATCTGGGCCTGGTTGGTGATGATAGAGAAAATTAATATTTGAACCAGGGCCTGAGATCAGTGTAGAGGACGGGATGCTGGTATTAAATGGAGTAACTGTCTGTTTGATTGGGGGCAGGAATATTGAGGTAGAGGGGAACTCTGGAAGTTGGGGAACACTGGGTTTGGATTAGATGGGAGTTGGGAAGATTAGAAAAGGGTGGATGGACAAAGAATTTGGTACAAACATGGTGGGAGGAGCTATCTTTGTGTTCAGTGACTATAACTTTATAAGAATATAACTGTATATGTTTCTTTAAGAAATTGGAGGTGCAAAGGGACTTGGGATTGCTAGTGCAGGATTGAATCAGTAGTAAGGATGGCAAACACATTGCTAGCTTTTTTTTCAAGAGGGCTAGAATGCAAAAACAGGGATGTAATGCTGAGGCTCTATAAGGCACAGGTCAGGCTGCATTTGGAGTATTGTGAGCAATTTTGGCCACCATATCAGACAAAGAATGTACTAGCTCTGGAAAGGGTCCAGAAGAGGTTTAGAAGAATGATCCCCGGAGTGAGTGGGTTAACATATGATGAGCGTTTGACAGCACTGGGCCTGTACTCCCAGGAGTTTAGAAGGATGATGGGGGACCTCATTGAAACTTACTGAATAGTGAATGGCTTGGATAGAGTGGATGTGGAGACGATGTTTCCACTAGTGGGAGAATCTAGGACTAGATGTCATAGCCTTAGAATGAAACGACGTTCCTTTCGGAAGGAGATGAGGAGGAACTTCCTTTCATCAGAGGACGGTGAATCTGTGGAATTGTGTGCCACAGAAGGCTGTAGAGGCCAAGTCAATGGATAGTTGTAAGGCAGAGATAGATATATTTTTGATTAGTATGGGTGTCAGGGGCTATGGGAGAAGGCAGGAGAATGGGGTCAGGGGGGAGAGATAGCTCTGTCATGATTGAATGGTGGAGTAGACTTGGCCTAATTCTTCTCCTGTCACATGACCTTATAACTTTGTGAAATGGATTTGCATAATGCAAGAAGGTGAGTTACTGGTTATGATCACATACACACTGTGGTTTCCATTGAGAATCAGATTGTGGTGAATATATTGGATTTCCTTTAATAAATGAGCGACCTCTGAAAATTGCTTGGGGCAGCTGGTTTTGAACTCGGAGATCATGCATAATTGACATAATTGATCAGTTGATAGACAGACGTATTAATGCCATCTTGTAACAATGAGTCACATACCGTGTGACTTTATTTGTAAGCTCGGTCCGCATTAACCAACAACCAAGCAGAGGCTTGGCGGTCGTTTCGCCGAACACCTCTGCTCAGTCCGCATTAACCAACCCAACCTCCCGGTCCTGGGCCTCCTCCACGGCCAGAGTGAGCAACACCACGTTGGAGGAACAGCACCTCATATTCTGCTTGGGGAGTCTGCATCCTCTGGGCTTGAACATTGAATTTTCTCAATTCTGTTAACCCTTGCTGTCTCCCCCCTTCCCACCTCTCCCTCAGCCCTCGGGCCCTGGCTTCCCTCTCTCTCTATCTCTCCCCCACCCTAGTCGCACTAGCTTCTCATTTTCACACTACAAACAGCTTACAATGGCTTGTTCCCTTTATCATCGATACTTTTTTGCATATCATTCATTCATTGTTCTTTATCTCTCCACATCACCGTCTATATCTCTCGTTTCCCTGATCCCTGACCAGTCTGAAGAAGGGTCTCGACCCGAAACATCGCCTATCTCCTTCGCTCCTTAGATGCTGCTGCACCCGCTGAGTTTCTCCAGCCTTTTGCGTACCCTTATTTGTAAGTTAGACAGGTTGTAAACAGCGTTCTTCACTGGAAGTAGCCATTTATCGAAAATACCGATTTTTAAGTACCGTAACACATTTTAATGACACATCCAGATCTGAAGTGACTTTTATTTTAATTTACATTTGAACATAAAATGCTGTGGTCAAATAGGTCAGGAAGCCTCCAGCAACCAATTACTCCAGTGTCCAACAAACAAATGTAATTGCGTAGGAAAGAACTGCAGATGCTGGTTTAAATCAAAGATAGACACAAAACAGAATCTAAGGTAGATACAGAGATCCTCTGGAGTAATTCAGAGGGTCAGGCAGAATCTCTGGAGAAAATCGATAGGTGACGTTTCGGGTTGGGACGCTTCTTCAGACATGAAACTTCACCTATTTCTTTCCTCCAGAGATGCTGTGTGATCCACTGAGTTACTCCAACGTTTTGTGCCTATTGTGGGTATAAACCAGCATAAGCAGCTCCTTGTTATTATAGATGGATTCATCTTACTTCAAAAAAATAAACAGATATTCAATATTAAAGACCAGGGCAAAAGACAATGACATGGAAACAGAGGGCTCTGCACCATGGAAACAGTCCCTTCAGCGCATCTTGTCCATGCTGACCAAGTCGCCATGCTGGGCTAGTCCCTTTTGCTAGTATTTGGCCCACAACGCTCTAAAGCCTTCCTATGCATGTATCTGATCAAATGTCTTTTAAAAGTCGTGTTTATTAAATCATGTGTGTACAAAAAAACCTCACCAAAGAGCGTGAGTGTAAATTTATGCTAATACAGTAATTACAATACACCGAGGATCGTGAGAATACTGGCGATGATATTTTGACAGCTTCGTTTCACCGGCATGAATTTCCGTAGGAATTCTTCCATCGTTCTGCCATACTATTGACAGCTGATAAGCACACACTCAAGGGAGGTCTTCAACTGGAGGAGTTGTGGATAGTGAAAGGACCATTGCTAAAATTCAACTTTGATCTGATTGACAGAATCCGAGATGTGTCGGCTTGTTCAGTCATGACACAGACTTCTTTGCAAATAGTGAACACTTGGAGATTTGCTTTTTTTTAGGGAAGGACATAGAACATAGAACAGTACAGCACATGAACAGGTCCTTTAGCCCATAATGTCTGTGCCGAACATGATGAGAAGTTAAACTCATCTCATCTGCCTGGATGTGATCCATATCTCTCAATTTCCTGCAAATTCATGTGTCTTTTAAAGCCTCTTAAGTACCACTATCGTATCTGCCTCCATCAACCACGTCTGCCAATGTATTCCAGGCACCCATAAAGCTCTGTGTAAAAGATTCTTGCCACACACATCTCCTTTAAATGTTGCTCTTCCACCATGGAAAAAAGGTTCTGCCTACACTATCAAAGCTTCCAATAATTTACAATTCTTTCATCGGGTCTCCCCTGAGGATCTGGTGATCCAAAGAAAACAATCCAAATCTGTCCAGTTTCTCCTTACAATGAGTCCTAAAAGTATTAAATGTTTTTGATATTATTGCTAAATTGTATCACTGTGCTCAAGTACAAAACAGTCTACATTAGAAATACAGAAACTTTCATCTGTATATCTATCTGGTTGAAAGGTGTGAAAGGAGGATTACTGTAGACACTTGGGAATTGAATCACAACCAATGAATTCAAGTTGTGTGAACTTGCAGCAGAAAACTGTGGTTTGATGGGACGTTGAGTAAGTTTTTTGTTTTTTTTCTTACAGGGAGTGATTTATGTCACCCAAAAGCTTTCTCTTTCAGAAGAGGGAACGGAAATTGCTCAGTGTTCTACAGCGAATGATTAGTTAGGTTTAAGTTGCCACTGGTATTAATGTCTTTGGCAAGTCTATCCCCCAGTGCAAACAACCTACATGAAAATAATGGAAAATTGAAAGAAAATTTAATTGCAGTGCGATGGCGGAGGGTCGAGGGACATTGAGCCAAAATGTATGTTCTACTCCATCATGCATTGGAAAGTCCGTAAGACTTCTTGACGGTAAGCTTGCCATTTCCCAAATAAAAGTATACAATAGAAGTTGAGCATAGAAGTTGGGAGGTCTTGTTCACAAGTTATAGGAGTAGAATTAGGCCATTCAGCCCATTGTGTCCACTCACCATTCAATCATGGCTGATCCAATCCCATTTTCCTGCCTTCTCCCCATAACATTTGACACCTATTCTCATCAAGAATTTATCTATCTCTGCCTTAAAAATAGCCACTGACAGTCTCCACAGCCCTTTATGGCAATGTGTTCCACAGATTAACTACCCTCTGACTAAAGAAGTTCCTCCTCACCTCCTTTCTAAAAGGGCACCCTTTCATTCTGAGGCTCTGATCTCTGGTCCTAGCCTCTCCCACCAGTGGAAACATCCCTTCCACATCCACTATTTATGCTTTTCATTATTCTGTATGTTTCAATGAGCTCCCCCCCTCAACCTTCTAAACCACAGTAAGTAGAGGCCCAGTACTGTCAAGCGCTCATCATTTGATTCATTCTTGTAAACCTCCTCTGGAAACCTCTCCAGAGCCAGCGCATCCTCCCTTAGATATGGGGCCCACATTTCCTCACAGTACTCCAAATGCGGCCTGACCAGCACCTTATAGAGCCTCAGCATTACATCTCTGTTTTTGCATTCCAGTCCTCTTGATATAAATGAATTTGCCTTCCTTAGCACCAATTCGACTTGCAAAATTTTTTTGGGAGTTCTGCACCAGCACTCCCAAGTCCTTTTGCACTGATTGCTGGATTCTCTCTCCATTTAGAAAATAATCTACGCCTTTATTCTTATTACTAAAATGCATGACTCTGCACTTTGCTGTTATGAATTTCATCTGCCACTTCTCTGCACACTCTCCTAACCTGTTCAAGTCCTTCTGCAGAGTCCTTGCTTCCTCTGCACTGCCTGCCCCTCCACCTATCTTAGCACCATCTGCAAACTTGGCCCAAAAGCCTTCAATCCCCTTATCCAAATCATTAATATACAACGTGAAGAGAAGCGGCCCCAGCTCCGACCCTTGTGGAACTGTTGCAGTTGTCTAAGACGGTGGTGAGGTTGTATTTAGAGTACAGTGTTCAGTTCTGGGCATCATGTTATAGGAAAGATGTTATGAAGCTGGAAATGTGGAGAGAAGATTTATGAGGATGTTGCCAGGACTCGAGGGTCTGAGCTATATGGAGAGGTTGAGCAGGCTGGGACTCTATTCCTTGAAGCGCAGGAGGATGAGGGGTGGTGTTATAGAGGTGTACAATATCGTGATTGGATTCACCTTTTCACACTATTTCTATGTTATCCCACAGATAGACACAAAAAGCTGGAGAAAGTCAGCGGGACGGGTAGCAACTCTGGAGAGCAGGAATGGGTGACGTTTCCAGTTTAAGCCAGCGTCTGCAGTTCCTTCTTACACTTATTATCCCACATTCGCTTCCACTCCCTGCACAAGAGCAGTAATTTAAAGAGGACAATTATGTACTGTGTTAATCTCATGAAGAGGTTGCTTCCTTAAAGTTCTGGCATCATGGAGTTACAATTATTTTCATCAATGCAAGTCAAGTGTATTTTTGCTTCATGGCTAAACTGTTATTCAGGGGAATGTGTTGGATACAGAATTAATGAAATGATTCAATGATACTTTATTTTCACATATACATAGGTACAGTGAAATTATTTCTTTTTGCGTTCAATGAGGTAAAATCATACAGCAAAGATTTGCAGGTTTTTAGGTTAATTATCTTTTGTAAATTGCCCCTAGTATGTGGGATGTGAATCTGGAATTGGTCGGTGCTGACTCGCTGGTCCGAAGAGCCTGTTTCCACACTGTACCCCTACACTAAACTAAATTGATATACCTAAATATACACACAGATGATCAATTCAGAGAGACCACCTGATGCTTCTTAATCAACTCAAAACACATTAAAAGTCCAAGTGGGTGATCACGTGGGAGGATGAGTGATGGGAAGAAGAGATCCGGGTCATTTATTGAATCTGGTGACTAATGACTTCATCAGTTCTTCTTATTCACCTTTGATAAAGCTGTGATTTTGTTATTGTTGAATTGCTACATTAACACATACGGCCCAAGTACACACTTAAAGGATTGTCACCAGGAATTGGAGAACCATAGGCAGCTTCACTCTGGCCACGGTGTTGAAGCAATAGAGTTGTTGCCTTACAGCGCTTTCAGCGCCGGAGACTCGGGCTCCATCCCGGCTACGGGTGCTGTCTGTACGGAGTTTGTACGTTTTCCCCATGACCGCGTGGATTTTCTCCGAGATCTTCGGTTTCCTCCCACACTCCAAAGACTACAGGTATGTAGGTTAATTGGCTTTGGTGTATGTGTAAATTGTCCCCAGTGTATGTGTTAATGCGCAGGGATCGCTGGTCGGCGCAGACTCGGTGGGCTGAGGGGCCTATTTCTGCACTGTAACTCTAACCTAAATTACAGATTAAAAAAAGGAGTACAAGAGAAGACTGAATATGAATCTATTAGTTTGGTTTAGAGATACAGTGTGGAAACAGGCCCTTCATCCCACCGAGTCTGAGCTGGACAATGATCACTCGTTCATACTAGTTCTATGTTATCCCACTTCTTATCCACTCCCTACACACAAGGGGAACTTTATCGAGGCCAATTAACCTACAAACCCTCACGTTTTGGGGGATGTGGGAGGAAACGGAGGCACCCACGGGAAACCCACGCCGTCACAGGGAGAACATGCAAACTCCACACAGACAGCAGCCAAGGTCAGGATCGAACTCAGGTCTCTGGCTCTGTGAGGGAGATACCTGCCGCACTGGCTTACTTTTACTTTGAAGTTGCATTGAAAGCACATGGAGAGCACGTCCAGAACCAGTCTGAAGAAGGGTCTCGACCTGAATCTCGACCCATTCCTTCTCTCCAGCGATGCTGCCTGTCCCGCTGAGTTACTCCAGCTTTCTGTGTCTACGTTTCAAAACCGATTGCTTGTTGAAAATGTTTTATAAACCTGTCCCTCATAAGCTGTATGTTTTAATTGGACCAGTTTGTATTCTGGAACGAGATCGGAAAGCAGATAAAAAAAATCCAGCAATGGAAATGAATGCTAGATTAACTGAAAGATCAAATGACCACTTGTTGATTTGCTATGGGGTCAACATCATTTGGGTTAAAAAGTCACTGCACAAGGTAGATTACAAGGAAGATTAAAATGAATAACACAATTTGTAAATGCTGCAGGCAGCCAAACTACACAGATGGATAAACAGAGTGATGAAAATAAATTCTGTGAACTGCATTTTCACTTCTAACTTTGAATTATTGGATGGATGATATTCACTGTAGACTAAAGGCAGTACCATTTCCCAATGTTCCAAAAATGCAGACTGGTTTGAGAACCGTTCCACCAAGACCACATGCAAATGCACAGAGTTGTGGACACAGCCCAGACCATCACACAAATCAGCTTCCCTTCCATTCACACTACCTACACTTCACGCTGCCTCGGCAAAGCCATCAACATAATCAAGGACCAGTCTCATCCCGGTCTTTCCCACTTGTTCACCTCTCCCATCAGACAAGAAGTACAGAAGTTTGAAAATGTGTACCGCCAGATTCAGGGGCAGTTTTTTTCCCTACTTGTTATCAGGCAACTGAACAATCCTCTCAACAGCTAGAGTGCGGTTCTGACGCCCCATCTACCTCATTGGAGACGTTTGAGCTATCATTAGCCAAACTTGGTCAAACTTCAAAATTGTATATAATTTTGACATTTGATCAAGTCTGATTAAAGATAGCTCAAACATCTCCAATGTTGTACCGTTTAACCTTTATCTGGACACTGTGTAAGGCTTGATTGTATTCAGGTGTAATCTTTTTTGATTGGATAGCATGCTAACAAAGGTTTTTCACTGTACATTAGCACACGTAACAATAATAAATGGAACTAAATATTTCTGATTATATTTAATGATTAATACAAAAATAATAGTGTGCATTATTCACATCCTTTCTTTAAACTTATTCATATATATCGTTCAAGTGTAACGTTCAAAAATATCAGACTGGTTAATGGTATTTTAATAGGTGATGCCACAGTGGTGCAGCTTGTAGAACCACTGCCTCACTGCTCCAGTACCCCACATTCAATCCTGACCTCAGGGACTGTCAATGCAGAGTTTGCACGTTCTTCCTGTGACCCCACATGGATTTCTCCAAGTGCTCTGGTATTCCTCCCAAATCTCAAAACAGCACGGGTTAGTAGGTTAATTGGACCGAGTATGTGGGCCAGCAATGGGGTTGGGGGGGGGGGGGGGGGGGGGGGACTTTTTTGGGTCTCTCGAAGTTCTTATTTTAATATTCGCTGGTTCTATTCTCTTGGAGGCTGACTCCAGTCAACATAGTTGTCATGACATGGACACAGACCCTTGGAACAGCTTCTTCCTCTCTGTTATCCGGCTTCTGAATAGTCCTTCCATCAGCTTGGGTACTGTCCAATTCACCTCTGCCCCATTGTGGATAATGCCACAATGCTGCGAACCATATTCTGCACTTTGTATCCTCCCCTTTGCTTTCCCTATTCTACTTGAGTTTGACCTGATTGCATTTATGTATAGTATACCTCATCTGTTTGAATAGCATGCAATTCCAAGCTTTTCACTGTAGTTCGTTCGGTACACGTGAAATAATAAACCTTCAAACGACTGAGTCTATGTCAACTATCAAGCACCTATTTACTCTAATTCTCTTTTAAATCCCTCAAACTTTGTTGAACGATTCTGATTTTAAATTGCCCCAATTGTCACGAGATTGGTCAAAATGGAGTCTGCTGTAAAGCAAAGCCAAATCAGGTTTTAGAAAAAAAAAAGTGCACCTCCATAACAAAGCTACAGTGAGTTATGACTGTGAGCTAGACCGACAAATAGAATTATTATCCAATTAATTTGATTTGTAATACAGTATTTATCATTTAGCATTCTTTAATCAGTCACCTCTTAATACTTGTAACACTGACATCTTCATTGTGTTTCAGAGCATAAAATTAATAAATAGCTGTACCTCGACAGAGATGCAATTTGTTTCCGTATCGTATCTCTGTCCCCACTGTGGCCTAACATCGTGGCGTTGGCCGCCTTTCCTGAAGACCGACCCGGCGCTCCAAGCCGCGGGAGTCTGCAGGACTTTAACATTGCGGAGCTTGCGATCCTTTTGCCGGGGATCAAAGCTCCAACCACAGGAACCGTGGGCTTCCACTTCGTAAAGCCCGCGGTCTCTGGGAAGAAGAAGCCGTTTCGGGAGCTCTATGCAGCGGAGAGAGTTTCAACCGCCCCGACGCGGGAGTTTCAAACAAAGAGGTTGAACTTTATTGCCTTCCATCACAGCGAGGAATGTGGAATCCACTGTGGTGGATGTTTATGTTAACTTTTATGTGGCTGTGTGTCTTGTTGCTTTTCACTTAGTATGGCTGTATGGTAACTCAAATTTCACTGTACTGGTATATGTGACAATAAACTGACCTTGAAACCTTGAAGAAGGGAAAACAAAATGAAGGAAGACTGTGTCAATGATTTCTAATAGAAAAGAATAATGTTGATAAAGTATGGATAATAATATAAGAGCTTCGCGTTCATAGTCTTCAGCTGATTACAGACACATAGCCTACATCCTGCATTATTGATTTGGACTTTGGCCTGAAACAAAGGAATTTACAATGATTATTATAATATCTTTGGGATTCATGAATGCACTAATTACATTATTTTAGTCAAAGGATGGTGAACCTGTAGAATTAATTGCTACAGATGGCTGTGGAGGCCAAGTCAGTGGGTATTTTTAAAATGGAGATTGACAGATTTTTGATTAGTAAGGGTATCAATGGTTTTGGGGAGAAGGCAGGAGAATGGTGTTGAGAGGGAAAGAGAGATCAGTCATGATTAAATGGTGGAGTAGACTCGATGGACCAAATGGCCTAAATCTGCTGAACTAATGAACTTATGAAAAAGAAATGGGTTTCCCTTGATAGACACAAAATGCTGGCGTAACTAAACGGGTCAGGCAGCATCTCCAGAGAAAAGAAATAGGTTCCCTTGGTTTGTTCTAATGAAGTGAAGCCTGTTTAGAAACTGAGATTTCTGCTATTCATCCATCAGAATTATAGTGCGGAGAGATGAGAAAGTTCGCCTACGGTTGTGTTGTCAGGGCAGATGCCCACTACTTATTTCTGTGGGATAACTAGGCCAGATGAGGCATGCTACACACTGTATTAGGATTATCCACACAATGGCTCTTCCTCCTATTAGTTTAGTTTAGTTTAGTTTAGAGATACAGCGTGGAAACAATCCCTTCGGCCAACTGAGTCCACACCGACCAGCGATCCCCGCACATTGTCACTATCCTACACACATTAGGGACAATTTACACATACACCAAGCCAATTAACCTACAAACCTGTACATCTTTGGAGTGTGGGAAGTAATTGAAGATCTCAGAGAAAACACAGGTAGGTCACGGGGAGAACGTACAAACTCCGTACAGACAATTTATCATCAAACTCCACCAGCTGCGCCACTGTGCTGTCACTAAAGTTAATTGTACAAAAAATCTGTTTTCAAGCATGGATCTTGTAATAGAGGAAGTGGCGCCCTGGGGTGATATCCCTTTTCTTGTTTGAGGGGTGTCCCCACCAGGCTCTGCCCCTCAATGTCCAGCAGTGCAAAGACCCTAGACTGTTGTCCTCCCCACAAAACCTTGGCGTTGCCTGCACCGAACTTCGGTACATCCCTCAGCACGTACTCCTGCAGTCCGGAACGGACCCAGTCGGCAGTGTTCTCAGGTTAGCGCACATAGATAAGATATTGTTCACTTCTTGTTGACATCCAAATGGAACTGCTGGTCTCTTCAAACCTGCATCCTACCAGCGTCAAATATACTTTACAACCAACATATGCTTACAGATCAAATAAAGCATAGAACAGTACAGGAACAGGCCATTCAGCCCATGATCTCTTTGCTGCACATGATGCCAAGACTATCTCTGATGTACCCGCGCATCATCCATATCCCTCCATTCCCTGCATATCCATATACCAATCTAAAAGTCTCTTATAATGCCACTATTGTATCTGCCTCAATGACCAACTCCGGCAGAGTATTCCAAATACACATCCTCCTCTGTGTAAAAAGACTTGCCCCGCACATCTCCTTTAAACTTTGCTCCTCAAAGCTATGGCTTCTAGTATTTGAGTTTTCCATTCTGGGGAAAAAGTTCTTACTGTCTACACTATCAATGCCTTTCTTAATTTCATATACTTGTATCTGGTCTCCCTACAACCTCCAGCATTCCAGAGAAAACATTTCAAGTCTGTCCGACGTCTCCCTGTACCCAATATGCCCTAAACCTGGCAACATTCTGGTTATCATATTGTGCACCTTTTCCAAAGCCTTCCTGTAATGGGGCAACCAGAACAGCACGCAATACCTCAAGTGCGGCCGAACCAAGATAAATGCAAGGCTTAACTTTGAATTATTTAAATACCATAAATTTGTTGTTTCTTTAGCGAAAAATACTAAATTATTGACACATGCCCTCTTTTATGTTATTTACCTAACCGCATGCAAATAAATTTGAAATATTCCTGCATCATAGCTTGGAACCAATTTTATAGAAGCAAATGATTGCTAATAATTTAGGTAATTGATTTTAAATAATGTTACGTTAGCTTGCACGGCACCAGTTTTATTTTTTATTAGTTCCCAATTAAATCCAAAGTAAAGTAAATTAGGGACAACACCAATGATCTGTTTAAGTACTGAAGGAAATGTGCCTGCTCATCCCTATGTCAATATGCTCAGTGTCTTTGTTATTTGGCAACACAATTTAGGCAAAGCATACTCTGCATGCGAACACTAATCCAATGCCAAATTCTCCAGATTGCAATATATTATTACATGCCACCACTTGATTGCAAATTTATGTTATGTGAAAATGCCTAATGAAAATAGAAATGGAGCTGGTGGCAATGGGCATTATAAGTAACAAGGAACTACAGATGCTGGTTTACAAAAAAAGTGCGGAAGTAACTCAGCGGGTCAAGCAGTATCCCTGGAGAGCATGGGTAGATGATGTTTCGGGTCAAGTTACTTCTTCAGGCTGATCAAGCTCATTAGTCCGAAGTAGGGTCTTAATCTGAAACGTCACCCATCCATGTTCTCCAGGGTTGTTGAGTTACCACAACACTTCGTGTCTTCCAAAGAAAAAGCTTAGTTTAGTTTAAAGATACAGGTATTTCGGTCCATGCTGACCATTGATCAACCATTCACATAAGTTCTATGTTATCCCACTTTCTCATTCATTCCATACACACTAGGAACAATTTACAGTGACCAATTAATCTACAAATCCACACATCTTGGGATGAGGGAGGAAACCGGAGCGCCTGGATAAACCCCACCCGGGGGAAACCCACGCCGTCACAGGAAGAACATGCAAATTCCACACAGACAGCACCCAAGGTTAGGATTGAACAAAGGTTTCTGCCGTTCTGAGGCAGTATCTCTACCAACTGTGGCACTGTGCTGTCCCTTTAGTAAAAGCTAGATTGAACGTTACAAAAAACTGTGGCACCGTGCAGACAAATTTATAGGTAAATATACTTTGACGAGTGGCATTTTCATTAAATGATAAGATCAGCAAATCACACATACAAACGGCATGATTATGCATGTGAAACCACTAATGATCATGCATAGTGAAGGTAGTAGCAGGCCTGATGAAAGGTTCTACCTCAATGTCTGACTAATCTTTTTGTTGTAGAAACAAGGAACTGCAGATGCTGGTATATACTAAAGATAGACACTATGTTCTGGAGTAACTCAGCCGGTCAGGCAGCACTGGAAGAAAGGTCCCAACCAGAAATGTCACACATCCTTTTACTCAGAGATGCTGCCTGACCCGCTGAGTTACTCGCACACTTTGTGTCTATCTTTAATCATTATGTTGCTCACGGGAAACGAATCATAATTCCTAACTCAAAACAAGAAGATTTACGAGGATGTTTCCAGGACTCGAAGGCCTGAGCTTGAGCAGGCTAGGTCTCTACTGCTTGGACCACAGGCGGATGAGGGGTGATCTTATAAAGGTGAACAAGATCATGAGCGTAATAGATCGGGTAGACTTTTGTCCAGAGTTGGGGAATCAAGAAACAAGACAAACAGGTTTAAGGTGAGGGGGGGAAAGGATTTAATAGGAACCTGAGGGGTAACTTTTTCACACAGTAACACAGTATGGTGGGTGTATGGAATGAGGTACCAGAGGAGGTAGTTGAGGCAGGTAGTATCGCAATGGTTCCGAAATATTTGGACAGGTACATGGATAGCTTAGAATGATATGCACCAAATGCAGGCTGGTGGGACTCATGTAGATGGGATATGTTGGTGTGGACATTGAGCCGAATGGCCTATTTCCACGCCATATCACTCTATGACATTTGGTATAACTGCGTGGGAGAAGGTACAGCAGGCTGTTTCATCACCAGGAGAGCCATGCCTGACAATTGGCAATGTTATCAATCAATCTGCTGCTAGATGTCAGGGAGGGGAGGGGATGGAGATTTGGGGGGAGGCGATGGAATGGAGGGAGGGGGGCTAATTGCACAATGCCCTGAGTCAATGGTCTCTGCTGTATCAGCCACCTGACGCCTAGGAAGTCCAAAATGTTGAACAGAATTTTCTTTCCTTCTTTGTTGTAATCTATCTTGTTAACAGGCAGTGGATACTGGCCAGAAATTGGGCCACTGTAGAGCAGTCAAGCTCAGATTTTCGATTTCAGATTCAATTTATTGTCATTGCACTTTTCAGTGCAACTAAATGGTTTTGCCTGCAGTCATACATAGAATAAATAACAAAACACACACTCAACACAGTTTCACATCCACCACAGTGAGTCCACCAGGCACCTCCTCACTGTGATGGAAGGCAAAAGTCCCAAAGTCCATGTCTCTTCCCTCCTTGCTCTCCCTCTGCGCTGAGGCGATCCAGGCCTCCGATGTTGTGACCCCGCCGGGTGATGGTAAGTCCAGCGGCCGCATCCGAGCTTCGCGAACAGGCCGGTGCAAACACCGCGGCCCGGTGCGGTCGAAGCTGCCGCCCTCCAGTCCAGCGGACGCAGCTGTTGTTGCGGGAGCTCCGGAAAAACAGGTCACCAACCCGTGACCCGCGAGCTCCCAACGATGCCGTCCACTGGCCCATGGCCGAGACCACTGGGCCCGCTGCCGAGCCTCCGAGTCTCCGAAGTCCGGTCGGAGGTCGGGTCGTAACGCCACCACAGCCCCGAAGTCGGCCAGCCTCGTGTTGGTAAGTCCTGGCTCTGCCTCCGGAGCCTCGAGGTCGGCCCCTGTTGGAGGCCGTCAGCTCCGCGATCGGCCTCGGCGCAGACGGAGACGGGCGATACGGCAAGAAAGGTCGCATCGCCCGTAGGAAGAGTCAAAAAACAAGTTTCACCCACCCACCCCCAAACATACACAACTAAAATAAACCAAAATAAACTGTAACAGCGAGACAAAATAAAACAAAAAAAGAAAAGACAAACGGACTGCAGGCGAGCCGCCGCCACAAGCTGTCCGCACAAATGCAATGTCACCTCCACTTCCTCCACACTGACCTCACTAACTCTGCTGGGTTCAGTGGGGGAGGTAATTGACAGCTGAAATTGCTGGCAGTGTACTCGCAAGTATTAAATATTGAAAGGAAACGTCTCTAAATGCATATAGCGTGTGTGTCCCTAATACACTGTAGCAGCAATGCACACAAACTTCATTGCAAACTGCCGTGAAGGCTACTGTTCAACGTCTTCACAAATGAATGTTTGTACTGCAACAAAAACAAACAATAATTATTGGAAATATCTGATGGGCAACATTTAGACATCAGGCTTTCGAGAAACTGCGCGGAAACAGACCTTTTCACCCACCGAGTCACCCTGACCAGCAATCACCCAGTACACTTGCACTATCCTACACACTAGGGATGATTTACAAATTTTACCAAAGCCATTTAACCTACAAACGTGTACGTCTTTGGAGTGCGGGAGGCACCCAGAGAAAACCAACGTGGTCACAGAGAGAATGTACAAACTCCGTACACACAGCACCCGAGGTTAGGATTGAACCCGGGTCTCTGGCGTTGTGAGGCAGCAGTTCTACCACAGTGCATTGTGCCGCCCAAGAGCTTCATTGCACACAACTGTAAAGACAACCGATCAACGTCTTCACAAAATAATGATTGTACTGTAAAAAAATATAATTTGGAATTTCTGGAAATATATGATCAACATTTGTGCTGGGAGAAACAGTTAATGTTTCAGATCAATAATCTTTATTCAAAACTGAACAGAGGATCAAATACTTCAAACTTTAACCCTGGAGCAAAATACACAATGTTGTAGAAACTCAGCGGGTCAGGCAGCATTGAAGAAGGGTCCCAACCCAAAACGTCATCCAATCATTTCCTCCACAATTGCTGTCTGAACCGCTGAGTTCCTCCAGCACTTTGTGTTTTGCTCAGGATGCCAGCATCTGTAGTTCCTTATATCTCTAAAAAACATTCTCTTGATGCACGCTCCATTTTTGCTGCCTGATCTTTCATTTCCAGAATGTCCTGCTTATATTTTTCATTCCTAATATTCATCCTATTTTCCACGCCCATTTTTAACCTGTAAAGCAAAGGCAATCTTCAGAAGTAAAGTTAATTATATTTCATCATAAATAGAATGAGATGTGATTCATTATCAAAACATATCTCGGGATGAATGAGACAAGATTAACTAAATAGTTTGTGCCTTAATCAGTCATTAAAAAAATTAACTAACACTTTCTTATACCTTATATCTTCCAATGTTTAGCTTTAAGAAAAACAATGCATTTCATAAATCAAATTTGATCTGATAATCATTATGCAGCAATTAATCTACAACTAATTATATCTGTAATTATTAGAAACAAAGAACTGCAGATGCTGGGTTATGCCAAAGATGTACACAAAATGTTGGTGTAACATGGGTCAGGCAGCAAAGGATGGGCGATGTTTCGGGTCAGGAACATTCTTCTGACCCTTCTGCAGAAGGGTGCCATCACAAAACGTCACCCATGCTTTTCCTCCAGAGATGCTGCCTGTATATCCGTAATTAGACTGGAGAACGTGCAAACTCCGTACACACAGCACCAGTAGTCAGGATTGAACCCGGGTGCCTGGCGCTGTAAGGGAGCAACTCTACCGCTGCGCCACCGTGTCGCCACTAAGCACAGGTTACCCTAGTTATTATGGACAATGGCGGCGGGGTTGATGGGGTTTTACTGTGAAAGGTCAAGAGTGTTTAATTGCCATATGTACCGACCATGGAACAATGGGAATGTGGGAATGGTGTCCGTTATTGCCGATGGCCTCTATAACCGAGTAAGGAATTCACTTCAACCACCTAACGGACAATCCCTTGAAACAACAAGTTGTTGTCAAATACAAAGTTATTTTTAACTGAGAAGTATGTATTTTTGTTACCGGAAGCTAAAAGTACTAAAGGCTGTTTGTTACATTCTTTAATAGAGTATCATTGGCACGTGTCGATCGAAGCAATTGCCTGTCAATCTCGATGGCCTTTATGCAGCATCACCAACCGCCTGTGTTCTTAAAGAGACACTGGTCTCTGTTGACTCGACATCCACTATGACCAAAATCTGTCACAAAGTGGTCCGTAATAACGAGGTTAGACTGTATTTTGTTTGTCTTTTACATCAGTGTTTGTGGTTATTAAGTGATTTTTTTTGTCTGTTAATATATTAACTATGCATGTTGTCTTTACACCCCGGTTATGCTGCTGCAAGTAAGAATTTCATTGTTCCATTGTCGGTACATATGGCAATTAAATATACTCCTGACGTTTTACACTAAAACGTCTTGATCGGTACAAGTTGAAAAATACCAAGTGACTTGTTTTAATCTCCCCTCTTAAAAATAACCCACGAAACAACAAAATAAGGGCATGATCACATTATTACCACAAATGAAACCGTGTGATTTTCATGCAGTAACTTTTTAAAACAGAAACTCCTGGGGGTTTGCCAGGATGCTGCCTGGATGAGTTTGCTGCATGCTTCTGTGTGTTTTTTTTAATGGGCACTGCTGTAGAATTCTCCCAGGGTGGAATGTTTAACATTTTCCCAGGGTGGAAATGTTAAATGTTAATGGACACTAAGTGGGTCTGCTCTCCCAACGCAAGATTCCGCCACTCACCCGTTCCCCCAACTAAATATTGCACCACTCACACATAGCCCCCAACTTTGCAGGCGTGGCTCATTTCTCCTCGTCCCCCAGCACTCCCTCCTCCTCCTCTTCACCCTCTTCTTCAATCCCTACAGACAGAGGGGGGTAGAGAAGGAGGGGTGGTAGAGAGTGAGGGTGGGGGGGGTGGTAGAGAGGGAGGGGGTAGCGAGGGGGGAGCAGAGAGAGAGGGTGAGGGGGTATAGTGGGAGAGGGATAGTGGTAGAGAGGGAGGAGGAGGGGGTATAGAGGGAGAGGGGAGGTGGGGAGTAGAGAGGGAGAGTAGAGGGAAGGGGAGGGGGTGGAGAGGGAGAGAGAGAGGGAGGGGTAGAGGGAGAGGGAGGGGGTAGAATGGGGGGAAGGGAGGGTAGAGAGGAAGAGGGGGAGAGAGGGAGGGAGGGCGAGGGAGGGGGGTAGAGAGGGAGGGGAGAGAGGGAGGGGGTAGTTGAGGGAGGGGGGTACAGAGGGAGAGGGTAGAGAAGTTGGGAGGGTAGATAGGGAAGGGGCATCTCCCTCCTCCACCCCTTCCCATCTCCCTCCTCCACCCCCCCCCCCATCTCCCTCTAAAACCCAACACCCCACCCCATCTCCTTGCTCCTCATTTCCCTCCACTCCTCCCCACACCCCCATTCCCTGCCCTAGGACCTACCCAGGTCGTAGAGCAGTGCCAGGGCCTGAGTGAGAAATACGTGAGTTTTCGGGCTGTTTTTAAAACTTTAAACAATTAATAACTTTGGAAATATAGGTGGGAATGCGACGGGAAGATGTTTATCGCCTCAATGGGAAAAATATGAGTAGTATGTGTGTAAATGGGAAGGCTGTGGCCTAGCGTTTGGAAGAAAATAGGAATTAACCAGATATTGACACACATACACACACCACACACACAGACACAAACAAGACGAAGAGTTTTAGTATTATAGAGATAGCTTTAAGGTGAGATGGGTAAAGTTTAATGGAGATGTGCGGGAGTGGGTGCGCCGTCACCAGTGGTAGTGGAAGTGAAAAATAAAGTAGCGTTTAAAAGACTTTTAGATAGGCAAGTGGATATGCAGGGATTGGAGGGTTATGGATCACATGCAGGCAGAGGAGAGTAGTTTAAACTGGCGTCGTGTCCGGCACCGACATTGTGGGCCTGTCCCAGTGCAATGTTTCACAGTATATACAGTTTAGTTTAGTTCAGTTTAGAGATAAGCGCGGAAACAGTCCCTTTGGCCCACCGAGTCCTCACCAACCAACTATCCCCACAAATTAACACTATCCTTCACACACTAGAGACAATTTACACTCCAATTAACCTACAAACATGTACGTCTTTGGAGTGTGGGAGGAAACCAAAGATCTCGGAGAAAACCCACGCAGGTCACGGGGAGAACGTACAAACTCCGTACAAACAGCACCCGTAGTCGGTTTTCGAACCCGAGCTAAGGCAGCAACTCTATAAAACTAACCAGCAGCTGCCACAGTTAAGTGACATTGTTTTTAATATGTTTGTTCTTACCAAAAACAATAATTACTTGAGTTGCAAACCAGGTAAATTGCTTATGAAGAACTTGTGTGGGTTCCATAATTCTGGTTTATTTTATTTGTCCTTCATCAAAAACGACATTCAATGTGTGAAACTAAACTCTCCCCTGGAAGACTATTATTAATTGTGTCTTACGCAGGCAATTACATCTCAGACATACAGTATGTTTAAGCTACGGTAAATTATTAAGTGCAAAAAAGCCCGAAGTCCTTAGCGCAACCAAAGACAGATCATAGTTTGGTTCGTGTTTTTCAGTGTTGAAGAGCCTGATGGTTGTTAGGAAGCTGCTGTTCTTGAACTTGGTGCTCCATGGTTTTCAGGACTTTTTCTCCTTCCTTCCCTATTGGTTAGTAGTGATATGAGAGCATAAAGAGGCGGGAAGAATTTCTAATATATGAGATCAGTCCCCAGTTGGAATTCAGATTTCCAGCATCTGCATGTGCTTTATTTTTCATGTTTTCAATCATTCCCCTGCCTTAAGACAGCTCTTCATCCATTTGAACTGGAGGTGAAGACGAACGAAGAATTGTGAGACAGGTGGGTCATCAGTATCTGTACTGAAGCATCAGTATTGGACTCTGTGTCTGGAACAGGTGCACTACAATGCTGAGAACTACATTCTGTACTCTGTATCTTCTCCTTTACTCCACCTGTTGTACTTGAGTTTTAATTAATTGGATTTATGAATAGTATTGTCCAATCTGACTCGATAGCGCGTAAAACAATGTACCTCGGTACATGTGACAATAATAAACCTAAGCTTAAACTAAAATTAACTAGCTCTGTGGAAACAAGCTTGGTAACTTCTGATGCAGTGAAAGATTTGGGGAAAATGCGCATTTTCCCGAATCCTTCAATCAAAGAATTTTAACACAGGTACCCTATTTGGCACCGCATGTTTGATATTATATATTGAGTGTGCTGGATGGAATTTTTATCGCCTGTTAACCAAACTCTGTACATTGGCTTGAAGTGCTATATCTTGCTGGTACCATTCAGTATAACATTGCTATTTACCTTCCTCCTTTTTTTTTTTTTAGCTGAAGAATGGTGGGTTGTAGTGGCCATTTGGCTAATAAGTGGGTCAACTTAAACAATGGTTCAATCTTGACCAGTCATGTGGATTCCTGCTAACGCAAAGCAAGATGGTAGAGTCACTGCTCCCAGCGCGCACCTAGGAACCCAGGTTCAATCCTGACCTCGTGTATGTCAGTGTGGGAGTTTGCAACGTTCACCCTGTGACCAGTTGGGTTTCCTCCCACATCCCAAAGATGTTTTGTGAGTTTCCAGGTTAATTGGATTCTGTAATTTGAATTTAATATGTCTTGTCATGTCGAAGAGGACGAGAAAATTGCATCACATAGAACTAATGGAACTGGTTATGATTGTTGGACAGCTGGCCTGAATGGCCAAGTCGAGCAGGGGGTACATCTTGACCTCTCTCTGTACTTGATTTCAGAAAATGATCCTTTTTAACTTAATCAACTATACAAGTAGAAAATAAAAATCAGAATATGGTTTCAAAAATAATACCCTCTTTCCTCCTCCTGATCTCTCTTCACTTTTATCTGATGAAATATATTGGAATAGTCTTTTCCGATGTTACCAATCATCATAGAACAACTGGTCAATTTCGTTAGTAAAGCATTAACATTGCATTCTTGTAATTACGTAGCCAAAGAAAAGTCATTGCTGAATAGAATATGGCAACAAAAATCTCATCATAATTAACAACTTTCTGGACAAGGTAACATGGAGTGTTATAAATAGCAAAGAATGTGGATGACAACTGACTGAGGCACTATCCTAATTAACATTGCTAACGTGGCAACATACACACAGCATCCAATTTCCACCTTCTTCATGTAAATCTTCATGACAATGGATGAAAAATTATTATTATGGATGGCGTCTGTGTATATCAGATTATATAATGGGTACTACTCTCTACTTCACCATAAATTCCCTAGGCAAAGAGGGGAATAAGAAAATCGGGTACATCAACCAGCTTATATATTACCAAAGTTTCCAAATCATCATGATGAAACAAAGTTCAGATAGCTTTGTCCACAATGGCCACCTTCCACGATGACAATGAAACAAACACGGTGGCATCTGTAAGGGTCGCTGTCCGCAGTTGCAGAGTTGCTGCCTTACTGCGTCACCAGACCCTGGGTCGAAACCCTGACATGGTGTACAGAGTATGGTACGATTCACTCCACCTGTGACCTGCTTGGGTTTTCTCCGGAGATCCGAGTTTCCTCCTCCTAACACTCAAAGATGCACAGCTTTGTAGGCTAATTGGCTCTGTAAAATTGTAAATTAAAATCCCTCGGTGTGTAGGATTGTGTTAGCGTGCGGGGATTGCTGGGTCAGGCGCGGACTCAGTGGGCTGAAGGGCAGTTTCCACATTTGTTTCTCCCTAAGCTAAACTCAACCAAACCTAAACTAGCTGGTGAAAAAAAATCAGCTTGTAATGTTGGGTGGTGGTCTTTTCAGTGATAATCGTGGCTTTGTGGGATAAGGGAAAAAATATATATATTTAAAAGCATGTGTTACTTGTGTGTTTCAATGCCTCAGGGAATCTGCTCCAAAATGCATAAGTAATTGCAATATTAAAATATAGATTGGTTTGCAATAATGTCGTTGCATTATTGAATTTCATGGGCTGTAAGCTACTACTGAGAAGGAAATGCATTAATTTTCTTATCACCACAACACTGCACCAGCCCTGACAAGGTTATTAAGATAACCACACTGATCATCGAACCCACTCAATGAGGTGAAAAAAATTACCACAAGTTACTAATAGTTAATGTAAATGATAATTGAAGTAATTAAACCACAAAGTGTGAGGCACGTGGGTGCATAATGGAAGATCTAATCCCATATAAGAAAGAACTGCAGATTTGCTTGTTAGAATAATGCGGTGAAAAGATAGTCTGAGAAGGGTCTCGACACAAAACGGTCGTACATATCCCTTTCTCACTCCATAGATGCATGCTCTGCCCCTCAACCACCCGCTGAGTTGGGGGGGCCTCTCAGCATTTTTATCTACCCTGAGAGAGAAACTTCAGCCTTACAGCAGCGCCTATAGATATACCTGATTAATTCTAACTTGGGTGTTCTCGTTGGAGTTAATTTGCAAGTTCTCCCTGTTGAACACGTTGGGTTTCCTCGTCATATTGTTGATTTAAATTTGTCTCTGTAAATTTCTCCCCTCATGTGTACGGGTGTCTATGTGATGAGAAGAGAAATAGGATAGCTAGGCATTCAGAGTGTGTTCTTGAGTAAATTCAATGGTCGGCGGCAATGGACTTGCGTAAGGCGAAGGAACCTGCTATCACTAAACTAATGCCAATCTAACAAACTGGTTTTCCTCAAAACCCTTGGAATTCCTCCCACAACCAAATCGTGTGAAATTTGTAGTTTATTTGACTCTGGCAAATTCCCACAGTTGTTAGGAGTAGATAATGTAGAACTAACGCAGGGGGGTCGTTGGCAGCCAGCCTGGACACGTGGGCCGAAGGGCCTGGTTCCCTAGCTCTATCTTTTCATTTAATTCAAAAAAAAAGTTCAAATTGATCAACACCTGGCATACCATCTGCTCTGAATATTATTGGACTGCAATGTCACCGATAAACTGTGCAAAAAACAACGTTAACAAATGACGTTACAACAAAAAAATTGAGAACTCAACGTGTGCAGCAGCATCTAAGGATGACGAAGAGTTTATAGGCGCACGTTTTCGGGTTGAGCCCTTTTCTTCTGACAGTCAGGGATCAGGGGGAACAAGAGATTATAAGACGGTGATGTGGAGAGATAAAAACAATTGAATGAAAGATATGCAAAACGTATAACGATGATATAAGGGAACAATCCATTTGTAACTGTTTGAGGTGGAAAATGAGAAGCTAGTGGCAACTATGGGTGGGGGAGTGAGATAGAGAGTAGAGGGAATTCAGTGGCCCTAGGACTGTGGGAGGGTGGGAGGCAGGAGTCAGCAGGGTTAACAGAATTGAGAAAATTCAATGGTTCTAGCCCAAAGGAGAAGCGGAATATGACGGTGCGTTCCTCCAACTTGCTGTTTGCCGCACTCTGGCCATGGAGGATAGGAGGAGGCCCAGGACGAAGAGGTCGGATACGGAAAGAGGACGGGAGTTGAAAGTGCCAAACACCGGGGGTCGTTGGTTATTGCGGGACGAGCGCGGACCAGTGTGTCGGCAAAACATGCGCCAGCCCTCCGCTTGGTCTCCGATATAAGATCCATCTTGGCATCTGGTGCAGCGGATGCAGAGATGAGTAGGATGGAGGTGTTCAGGTTAACCTCTGTCGGACCTGGAAGGACTGCTTTGGTCCCCTGAAAGGAGGTGGTGGGGAGGTGAAGGACAAGTGTTTCATATCTTGTCGGTGCAAGGGAAAGTGCCCCGTGGAAGGGGTTTAATCGAGGGGAGTGAAGAATTGACAAGGGTGTTGCGGATTCGGTCCTTGCTAACAAATGACGTTCCTTTCTCTGCTATGGGCTCCGTAGAAAACATGGTTATGTTCCTTCCGCACATGCAACCATTACTTGGCAAATACATAAGACACAAAGGGCAAATGAGATGCCTATTCGTATCTATGTTTGCTCTGTGAATAATCAGTCATGCATGAAAGACTGATTTAGATATTCAGTATTAAAATCTTTTTATCTGTATAGAGATATTGACAAACACGAAAACTGGCATGTCAAGCATGCAGCATCTTTTAGATTAAAGTTGTTGGTGGTAGTTGACGTGGGTAGTAGTGAATGACCCGTACGAATGACCCTTTGACTCAATTACTACCTCATTTCTTTTTCTGCGCGTCAACATAAAGCAGGGGTTTTTTAAATACTCAGTTACAAATTTATCACTTTGGTAATAAAATAACGAATTTCTACTTTCCCTAGCAGAATGAGGATCAACAAGATTTTGGTGCTTGGCGTCCAAGTTTCTTGTATTCGGGATTGTATGGGATTGAATGTAAAAAAAAACCCTCTTATTAAAATGAAAACAGGAAATAATACAGTTAAATAATACACTATCAGTATGCCAGTAGCTCAATGGCACAGCTGCATGAAGAGCAGCTGCCTGCCCTCATTTGCTCAGTGTGTTCACCTGATCTCCAGTGCAGGCACACGGACAAGTGCTCCTTTCATTCTCCCTGTAACTATGTGGGTTTTCTCCAAGTGCTCCAGCTTCCTCCCAAATACCAGATACTTTGTAAAGTGTCCCCGTTATGCAGGCAAGTTGTGGTGTGTAGCAGTAGGAGGATCTAAGAGTGTAAGGATCTGTTCAATGAACGTTTTGTAACTTTGGTGGGCTCTTGTGTACAGCCTAGGTGAGGAAGATGTATGATTTTACCAGGTAGTGTACAAAACAAAGCATTTCACTGTACCGAGGTACATGTGATGATAAAGAATCACTGAATTGAATCATTGAATGAGGGGAGTTGTAGGGGGAATGAATTAAGATCAGCATAAGATTCTTGCTCTAAGTAAGAATTTGATTGTTTTTTATTTTAGTTTAGTTCAGACATACAAGCCCTTCAGCCCTCCGACTCCGCACCAACCAGCGATCCCCGTATACTACAACTATCCTGCACACACTGAGGACAATTTACAATTTTACTAAAGCCTACAAACCTGTACGTCTTTGGAGTGTGGGAGAAAATTGGAGCACCCCGAGAAAACCCACACAGGTCACGGGGATAATGTACAAGCTCCACACAGACAGCACCCTTAGTCAAGATAGAACCCGGGTCTCTGTAAGGCAGCATCTCTACCGCTGTGCCGCTCAAATGACAATACAACACTCAGGACAAATGACAATACAACACTCTTGACTATCGATTAGTGTAGGATTGGAGCAAATGGGTGTCTGTTCAACGTGGTCTTTGTGAGCTGAAGAGAATGTTTGTGTGCTGTACAAATCTGGCCAATGTGCAGACATTTGTGACATCACTGAAAGCACGATTGGAACTTTAGCAATTCTATTAAGTTGAATTGAACAGCCTGGACCTATTGGAGCCGCAAAGTTAACCATCAATTTTCAAAGTTAACGTTCCATTCACATTAATCCATTATTTGCTGGAACAAATATTGTTAGAATTCCCACGAAGTCCATTTATGAAATGCTTCTGCGTGAGTTTCCATAATGTCCACAACATTGTCACAATATACAAAACAATAGAAAATAGGGGATAACAAGCAGCTGTATCCTCAATCTAAATTTTATTCACTCCTCGAGTAATATATTCCAGATGTTGGCACGGTGGCATAGCAGTAGAGTTGCTGCCTTACAGCGCCAGTGGCCCTGGTTTGATCCTGACTACGGGATGGTACCTGCATGGAGTTTGAACGTTCCACCTGTCATCGCCTGTTTTCTCCCACAATTACTTCCCACAGTCCAAACACATGCAGGTTTGTAGGTTAATTGGCTTCTGTAAATTGCCCCAAGTGCATAGGATGCAAAAGTGGGACAACATAGAACTAGTCTGAATGGTTGATCAAAGGTCGACTCAGACTCGGTGGACTGAAGGGTTCTCTTCCACGCTATATCTCTAAACTAAACTAAAGTTAATTTCCCTTTATCGAATAACTTTTTATAGTCTGGCTAACTTCGTTATCTATTACACATTTCCCTTCACTCAGGGATAAACACTTCGCTTGTTTACTCCACTCTGGATAATTTTTAATAAATGTAAATAGGTCACCTAAAACTTCTACTTTCCTGAAATAAATTCAATCAAACATCCCAAGACACTTAGCATAATGATTCCTGAGAACCAACTCCATTACTCAACTCTGCACACTCTCGACGACAACAGCTTTCTTGTGATTAATTGACCAGAACTATGAAATAATACACCTGGTGAGTTATAAGCAGCACCTGCCATAGCAACAGCACACGCTCTTTCAGTTGAAGCTCTGACTAGTGATGTAACCAATCACTCTATATATTTTCTTTTATTGCAGCAATATATTACATTTATATATTTAGCTATTATCTGCTCAAGATCTCATGACTATAACACTGCACTGGTGTTCTGAATGAAATATTGCCCATACACCTGAACAAGATTCATCCTTGGGTAGAATAGTTCTGTGACACTTATCTGGAGTAATAGCTACAGTTTAGGGGCGGCACAGTAGCGTAGCTGTACAGTTGCTGCCATGCAGCATCAGAGACCCGGGTTTGAAGCTGACCATGGGTGCTGTCTGAATGGCCGACTCCTGCACCTATTGTCTATTGTCTGTACTGAGTTTGTACGTTCTCCCTGTGACAGCGTGGGCTTTCTCCGGGTGCTCCGGTTTCCTCCCACATTCTAAAGACATACAGGTTTGCAGGTTAATTGTCTTCTGTAAATTGCAAATTGGCCTTAGAGTGTACGATAATGCTAGTGTACGGGGTGATTGTAGGTCAGCGTGGGCTTGGTGGGCCGACGGGTCTGTTTTCATACTAATCGGTAAAGTCTAAAGTTAAACTATTTGTTATAGTCAGTTTAGAACATAGAACAGGATGGCACAGGAACAGGCCCTTCTGCCTATCATGTCTATGCTGGCCACAATGCCAATATAAGCAAAAAGAAAAATCTCTCATTCTCTCATTGAAAAGCATAGACTGAGCTTTAAACAAACAGCTAAAGTTTCATTCACTAGGTTTGGCAGGGAATTGTCTTGTGAAAATGTGTTGCAATTTACAGTGTGTGTGTTTTGTTTCACATGTTGTCAATTCTTCACTTCCTTCTTTAACATTTATCACTTGGGTTAAGTGCACCAAGCACAGTTATTAAGGGGAATAGCCTTCTCTCAGTTCAAAAAACAGTTTAGTTTAGAGATACAGCCTGGAAACGGGCCCTTCGGTCCACCGATTTCCAGCCAAACAGCAATCAGCCGTACACTAGCACTATCCTACATGCTCGGGGCAATTTACAACTTTTGTTTACTTAATCCAATTAATCTACAAACCTGTTCATCCTGGAGTGAACGAGGAAACCAGAGCACCCAGGGAAGAAGTTCGTGGTCACAGGGAGATTATGCAAACTCCGTACAGACAGCACTCGTAGTTAGGATCGATTGCAGGTCTCTGGTGCAGTAAGGCAGCAAGTCTACCACTGTGCCACCATGCCACCAGGTCTAACTGGCATCTGAATAACCAAACAGCTCGATGTGCTGGATGCTAATGGTGGATTTAAATCCTAAAGGATGAAAAGAGCAACAATTGAAAGTCTAGGTGGCAGTGACCCGCCTTCGGGGCTGTGGCGGTGTTCCGGCGGCGGCGGCCCACCTTCGGGGCTGTGACGGCGATCCGGCTGCGGCGGCCCGACTTCGGAGCCTTGGCCGCGGCCCCAGTGGACGATAACGTCGGGAGTTCGCAGGTCACAGGTTGGTGATCTGTTTTTCCGGAGCTCCCGCAACTACAGCTTCGTCCGCTGGACTGGAGGGTGGCAGCTTCGGCAGCTTCTACCTCCCCGGGCCACGGAGTTTGTACCGTCCCGTTCGCGGAGCTCGGATTCAGCCGCGGGACTGACTTACTTGCCATCACCCGGCAGGGTCACAACATCGGAGGCCTGGATCGCCTCAGCGCAGAGGGCGAACAAGGAGGGAAGAGACAAGGACTTTGAGACTTTTGCCTTCCATCACAGTGAGGAGGTGCCTGGTGGACTCACTGTGGTGGATGTTGAACTGTGTTGAGTGTGTGTTTTGTTGTTTTGTTCTATGTTATGACTGCAGGGTTTGCATTTCATTGTACTGTAAATGTGCAATGACAATAAAGTTGAATCTAATCTAATCTATAATTATATTAAACTAGAAGTGAAACATTAAAATGTTGCAGCTGAAGTTCAGCTTTTATTGCAGAGGTATGTTTATGTACTTACACTTATTTTAAATGTATTTCTGCAATAATGGCAATAATATCAATTATTCTTATCCAAATATTTTACCTGCAGACAAATGGTCAAGAAGTGTGGATGCTTCATGCCTTTTCTTGCAGTGCCACATATCAGAAAAGCAAAATGTGTTTAAGACCAGGACCAGTTCAAATTGAGCGCAGAAATCCATTCAGATATTTCTGTTCACAATTCATCCTTGCTGCAATGCTGATCTCAATTGAAGGAAAAGGGTGATATCATACCTCGTGCAATGTTCCTGAAGCAGTAATTCTCTCATGATGCTGCATTTCTTAAAGGGACCTAATTCAATGGGTCCCAGGTCATTGCTGGGCTATCCACCAAAGTAGGTCCACTTTATGTATGTTTTAATCTGTTCCTCTTGGGCTCTTCACCACCCTCTATTGCTTCAAACTTCACCTTCACTGCATTCACCTTAATTTCTTCTTCTAACTTCACAATTCGCAACTCGTTAATCCCTTTTATCTCAAACCTTCTGTCTTTTCATCTCTGGCCTTTGCCCTACCATCTGCATATCAATAACCCTCCTCACCTGTATCAACCTATTCCCTGCCAGTCTTTGTCCTGCCCTTCCTCTCTTCCAGCTTTCTCTCCCCCCACCCCACCTCACGCAGCCCATCCCCAAACAGCGTGAAGAAATGTCCCAACCCAAAACGTTGCCTATCCATGTTCTCCAGGGATGCTGCCTGAGCCACTGAGTTACTCCAACACTCTGTGTCCTTTATTGTTAATATAACTAGCACCCGCAGTTCCTTGTTTGAGCATTTATTCCCCCATCACTTTCTTATAGTTTTGGTTTCACCTAAACTACATAACTTCAATTTTTCACACATGCCTAATGCGGACATGAGTAAATGTGATGAATTTTAGATTTAAGTCGGGTATGTTACCCTTGATTGTCTGTGGCACCAAGTAATGAAAAAATAAAGCCCGTGCCGATCTGGGAGAATGCTTTAGGTTCTCCAATTAAATATGACATAAAGGTTCATAATTGTGGTCATTGAAGCCTGATCATTTAGCCCCAAGCTATTCCTCAGGGCTGTATCCTGAGCATATCTGCATCATAAGTAGGCGTCTTACCACCATAAGGTCTATTGATCTTATGGTGGAAAGAAAACCACTTATGATTTGATGATAGTGAAATATTCAACCTAATTTGTGATCTTCCATGCAGTGATGCAATCTACATTCATATTCAGTAAAACCTAAACAACATCAAGGCATTGGTGACATGCAAGTGAAGGATGGAATTGCAGTTGCTGGTTTATACAGAAGATAGACATAAAATGCTGGAGTAACTCAGCAGGTCAGGCAGCATCTCTGGAAAAAAGGAATACATGACGTTTCGGGTCGAGACTGAAGAAGGTTCTCGACTGTAAACGTCACCTGTTCCTTTTCTCCAGAGATGCTGCCTGGTCCGTTACTCCAGTATTTTGTGTCTATCTTCTGTGACACATAAGTGCCGAAGATAGAGTAGTTTCAACAGCTAAATGTACAACTGCTTCCCTTGATTTTCAATGATATTATCATAACTATTGTCGATTGCTTCGCAGCACCAGAGACTGTAGCATGCTGACCAAAATTGAACACAATACGCTAAATGTGGCCTCTCGGACGTCTTATATAACTGCAACATAACCTCCCTGCTTCCACCCTCAATAATCTTACTGATGAAGGCCAATGTGCCCAAAGTGCGGCCAACCATATTCCATATGATTGCATATGATGCAGTTTAATAACCATCATCCCTGAATGAGCAATCATCACTTTCAAACTTGTATTTCAAAGCTGCTCTCACATGCTTTCCATATCTTGTAAAAATTACTCGTATAATCAGATATATATTTTTTCTAGAAATAAATCATTCATTTTTGAAGTCCCGAATGAAGCCAATCACCATGAAGTCGGCTGACTGATTCTGGGATAATGTAAGCATCACGAAAAAGCATTTGCTTTGCGCTTGACTAAGGATAAGTGTCATTATAAAATGACCCATTAATACATTTTTCACAGATGAGATTCGATGGTGACACTCAAGAGGTTTTTAGATAGACACATGGATATGCAGGGAATGGAGGGATGTGGATCACGTGCTGGCAATGGAGATTAGTTTATCTTGGCATCACGTTCGGCACAAACAATGATGGCCAAAAGGATTGTTCCTGTGCTGTACTGTTCTATGTTCCATGAGATGGCAGGTTTGTTATTCTGTTTGCCCACAGGTTGACTTGGCCCACAGGGGAAGCTGCCGAGCCAGCGAACCGCGGTGGAACTCAACACCCGGCAGACCACGGCCGACCGTAAGACCTGGCAAACCAAGGTCGAATGCAATACCCGGCAAACCGTGGCCTGCTGCCCGGCGTAAACCACCGAGCCGGCCCATGGGGGGAGCCGGCCCTCAGAGGACCGAGCTGGAGGACTCGACAGACTGCGGCCTATAAGTGAAGACCACTGAGCTGCCGCATCTGATCCCCCCTCCCCAAGACCGGGGGACGGGATGATGGAGCCGGTAACGACGACGGATGCGATGGGAGAGGATCAAGTCTGGGAGGAGAGGAGTGGGAACCGGGGTCTGGCTTACCGCACCCTCAGGCTCAGTAGACTATTTCAGTACCATTGCTAATTGTGGATGGCATGGCAATACTCTACTGGCCTGTTTAAAAGAAAATAATTTCACTGTGCATTTGCATTTTGCCCATGTGAAAATAAAGCACTATTCAGCCATTAAAATAGTCAGCAGAAGCATCTTAGGCAAATATTAATGTCGTTAATGTCTAATAATATTATTTCAAGCTTTTCTTTGGCTCTTCTGAGTAAGTGAGATGGGTATGTACACCAGGGCTCAAGCATGCTGGATTCCTAATGATCTGGCCTAATGAATGTTGATATATAGTTAATATTGTTCCTCGTAAATATTTTCTAATTATATTTGCAGGATGTAAGCTGATTACCTTTTTGAAGTTCTCTTCATTACACAAGTCATTTACCATGTCCAGCCCCAGTCATTTTCGGAACAACAGGGGGAAAATATTATTATGTTAAGTAGATTATGATTCAACAATTGTTTGAGAAAAGTAACATTTTAGACTAGACATACAGTGTGGAAACAGGCCCTTCGGCCCACCGGGTCCGCACCAACCCACGATCACCCAGTACACTTGCGCTATCCTACGCACTAGGGACAAATATAATTTACTGAAGCCAATTACCCTCTTTGGAGTGTGGGAGGAAACTGGAGCACCCTGAGGAAACCCACGCAGTCACAGGGAGAACGTGCAAACTCCACGCAGACAGCACCCGTAGTCAGGATCGAAC
Source organism: Okamejei kenojei (assembly GCA_035221665.1). Classification (NCBI taxonomy): domain Eukaryota; kingdom Metazoa; phylum Chordata; class Chondrichthyes; order Rajiformes; family Rajidae; genus Okamejei; species Okamejei kenojei. Next base: position 26,672,102 of record CM069154.1, on the reverse strand, counting down.
CCAGGTCTCTGGCGCTGTGAGGCAGCAGCTCTACCGGCTGCTTTACTGTGCCACCCCGAGCAAGTTGGCTTCCAAACAAATGACAGCTCAGTTAAAAGATTTTCACTCCTCTCTTCAACCATTCTATTGGTTTGCTCATATCTATCGGGATTAATTTCTCCCATCCATTATTCCATGTCAAACATCTCCCTGTTTTATTCCTCCATTAATGCTACCATGCCTTCCAGTATCTTTGTCCTGTCTTTGAGAAAACCCAACATAAGCTTTTCACCCTCTCTACCTTTTTGCTCCTCTTTGATCAAGCTTTGACCATCAGCCCTGTTATCTTCCAATGTGGCTCAACATTAAAAATGTTGTTTGAGATAGAGCTTGTGACATTTTTGAGAAATAAGGTAACTATAAAAAATGCAAGCTGCTGCTGATAAATATTGTTTTAAATCAAATAATTTTAAAGACCATGCAGTCTTGGATTTGGATATCAACGCAATAAAGTTAAGGAGTAGAGTACAACACTTAGACACAAAAAGCCGTAGTAACTCAGCGAGACAGGCAGCATCTCTGGAGCGAAGAGATGAGTGACGTTTCGGGTCAAGACCATCCTTCAGAGTGGTTAGGGATAAGGGCAACGAGAGATCTAGATGATGATTTAGAGAGATAAAGAACGATAAATGAAAGCTATGCAAAAAACTAACGATGATAAAGGAAACAGGCCATATTTGTGGTTCGTTGGGTGAAAATGAGAAACTAGTGTGACTTGGGGGGAGGGGGGTAGAGAGAAAAGGAATGCCGGGGCTACCTGAAGTTGGAGAAATCAATATTCGTACCACTGCCTGAGTGAAATATGAGATGCTGTTCCTCCAATTTACGTTTAGCCTTACCCTGACAATGTACGAGACCTAGGACAGAAAGATCTGTGTGGGGATGGGAATAAAGCCAAGACAAAAAAAAATGGAAAGACACAGCATGCTGGAGTAATTCAGTGGGTCAGGCAGCATCTCCGGAGAACATGGATAGGTGATGTTTGAGATCGGGACAGCAGAAGTCTGACTTCTGAAGAAGGGTCCTCGGCCCAAAATATCACCTATCCATGTTCTCCTGAGATGCTGCCTGACCGGCTGAGTTACTTAGTGTCTTCTTAACCTTTTCTGTGTCCTATATTCTAACATATAGAAACAGAGCAATTTTATCAACTCTTAAATTTACTGACCTTTACATTTGTTCCAAGAAATAACAAAATAGTTCTCTAACTTACTGGTGGAATTTAAAGTTTAAACATATTTAAAATTTTACTGAAATATTTAAATGTGCATGGTGTGTGCACCTTTGACAGTGAAAAGTGAAATGATACAGTGCAAAACATAACTTTATTACAATACATTATTTCCAGATAATCATGGATGCTAATACTCTCCTAAAGAAAAAAATGTCCACCATTGTATTTATCTGACACAATATCAAACCTTATTTTTTTAATTGTTCTATAGTTCAGTTCTGTTGGTCTCTGAGATGCGCAGGGTCTGAAACGTTAAATGCTTTTCTATTCCATCTTATGTGAAGTTAATGAAATTATCCTTCTCCGCACCATCCACTCACAATGCCAGGGTCATTAATCCTAAATCATTTACCCTTTACTTTTGGAGACTGGAATCCTTAATCATTTACTCTGTGCTTTCAGAGATTTATGCTTAAGTCCATAACTACTGTTCATCAACCAAACAAGGGGTGGCACAGTTTGATCCTGACTACTGGTGCTTTCTGTACTGGTTTGTATGTTCTCCCCGTGAGCTAGTGGGTTTTCCCTGGGTGTTCCGGTTTCCTTCCACACTGCAAAAACCTACAGGTTTGTAGGTTAATTGGCTTCGGCAAAAATTGTAAATTGTCCTTCATATGTAGGGTATTGCCAGTGTATGGGGATCGCTGGTCGGCATGGGACCAGTGGACCGAAGGGCCTGTTTCTGCGCTGTATCTCTACCCTAAACTGAACTAAAACTAAGATGATCAGTGAATGGACATTCATAAACTCTCAGCAGTTCCATTTCTTAATGCAGTAAGTGTAATCACTGCTCTATCCAAGAATTGCAACACATCTGCATTAAACAAGGCACGAATCTATGCACCATAGATTGTAAAGGGTGCATGTCTGATGGTTTAATGGATGAAACTAAATGTATTGTTCGGAAATGTTAAATGCTCATAGTATAGTAATTAAAACAACTGAAAATAACTACATCGAGTCTACTCCGCCATTCATTCCTTCCCTCTCAACTCAATTCTCCTGCCTTCTCCCTTTAACCTTTGACACCTTCACTAATCAATAATCTCCACTTTAAAAATACCCAATGACTTGGCCTCCACAGCCGCCTGTGACAATGAATTCCATAGATTCACTAACCTCTTACTAAACAAATTCCACCTCAAATCACCTCAGAATTTTAGAAGACATTTGGACAGAAATATGGATAGGAAGGTGTTAGAGGGCTATGGACCAATTGTAAGCAAATGGGACTTGCCCAGAATGCCAACTTGATTGAATGGACATGATGGGCTAAAGGGCCTGCTTTCATGCTGCACAACTCTTTGACTCTCTGACTCCAACCAGCAGTCAATACTCCCACAAATGTAGACCTCACTCAACCAAACATCGATTTCTACCCTTTAGACTGCAGGATGCTAGATCTATAAACTCACAAATGACTGTAACTTTTGTAAAAGATTTTCAACTTATTCAAATGTGACAAGAGATAGAGAGCATTCCATTGATCCAAAATAAATGAAGATAGGTTTTGTATTTGTAATAAAAAAGAAATGGGTTTAGGGAAGGAGGAGATCAAATCAGTTCCTCACTGAATTGTTCCATGCTTAAGTTTGGACTGAATGACAAAAGATCTGTTTAAGTGTTGAGATGTGGCATACAGTATGTTGCAGCACAATAAATATACAGATTTTAAGGATTATACTTTGAGAAAACAAATGTGTCTTTATTACTCCGATTCAGATTAGTTTATTGTCATATACACCAAGCTGCAATACAATTCCTTCTTTACATGTAAAGTTCATAGTAAAGAGTATACACAGAGTAATGATAAATACAATGGCTAAAGCAAAATAGCAAAATGGTGCAAGATTGTGGTGCCATCCAATTTAGTATAGGGAAGAAAGCTGAAAGACTGCAATTCAATGCTTTTTTATTATGTATTCATTTGTCTCATGTTAAGAATGCAGTGAAAGTGCAGATACCTTTGTGGCAAGTACCTGCTATAACTTGCTTTTCAAATCAAGTCAACTTACATGATCGCAGTGTTTTTTTTTGTGACAGTCCTCGCTGGTATGCCATTTGTTAAAAAATGTATAAAAGATTTTTAGGATTTTTAATATTGCAGGACTCAAGGGTATGAGCTATAGGGAGAGGTTGAGCAGGCTGGGATTCTATTCCTTGGAGCGGAGGAGGATGAGGAGATCTTTCAGGTATAGAGGATCATTAGAGGAATAGATCGAGTAGATGCACAGAGACTCTTGCAGAGTTGGGTAATCGAGAACCCGAGGATATAGGTTTAAGGTGAAAGGGGAAAGATTTGATAGGAATCTGAGAGGTACCTTTTTCACACAAGGATGGTGGATGTATGGAACAAGCTACCAGAGGAGGTAGTTGAGGCAGGGATTATTGTAACATTTAAGAAACATTTAGATAGGTACATGGATATAATGGGTTTAGAGCGATATGGGCCAAATGCAGGCAGGTGGGACAGGTGTAGATGGGACATGTTGGTCAGTGTGGGCATGTTGGGCCGATATTAATCTATAATAAGATTACTAGAGTTTAAATACTAAATGTATTAATTAAATTAGGCGGTCAGGCCCTTAAACAGCATAAGCAGCTATAGGATGGTGATCTGCTGCTATAGGCACCAACAGCAAGGATAGATTATGTACAGTTATTCATGGGTCTTATAGATCTTGCATCCTACAGGCTAAAGTGGATAAATTAATGTTTGGTGTAGTATGGATCTGCATATATGAAAGAATTGGCTACTTGTTAGAGGCATAGAGTCTGAGTCTACACAGCACAACAATAGCATAGTCCAGTTTCCACCCATACTCCAAAGACATACAGTTTGAAAGTTAATTGACTTCTATAAATTGTCCCTCATGTGTAGGATAGAACTGGAGTGTATGGGAGATGGCTGGCCGGTGCAGACTCGGTGGGCCAAAGGACCTGTATCCGCACTATATCTTTACACTAAACTAAACTAAGCTAATCAATTTGTCGACCAAAAAAACACTGCGTAACAAGGAGTCAAACAAATCGAACAGAAAAACCACCTATTCCTTTTCTCCAGAGATGCTGCCTGACCCGCTGAGTTACTCCAGAATGCTGTGCCTATCTTTGGTGTAAACCAACATCTGCAGTTCATTCCTACACAAATTTAGTCGTTGGTGTTCAAGCAGGAATATCCCTTTAAAATCCTGACCTCTTGCTATTCTCCATGAACAGCCATTAACTGGTTTGGGATTTAAGACACTATAAGGCATCTGGTAATGCTGATTCCTGGAAAATATTCAGCATAATATCGTTCAATTTTGATTGCCTTGTTTTTTTTTTTCAATCCAAATGGCAGAGAGGACAATGTTTATTCTCCCTGCATTGCAAAATGGAGAATTTGTAAGCAACATAATTTAAATGTTTACTACTGTCACTGAAGTGGTATATTTGACAGCTTTTTGTTAAACATGCAGTAGTATTTAGCAACCAGCCCATCAATCGTGTGCAGCAGTTATTATTATTTCTATCCTTTCTCTGTTGCTGAAAACAAGTGTAATATTGTTGCTGGTATTTTACCATTCAGATAAGCAGAGGAGCAGCCTGCGTGGTATTGACAGTGCATGCTAACATCTTTGCCTATTGTTGTATGGTTGCATGCTGGAACAGACAAGAGAGAGAAGAAAAAGCCTTCTAATGATCACACCGTGATGAAGCCTGAAGGACTTACATTCTCAATCAGCCTTCAAAAATAACAGAGAAAGCATCTCCGTGCATTTTTCAACAGAAAAGATGACGAATGGCAGATTTGAACAAAGGAGTCCTGAATAACATGAACATATTACAAGACTGTTGAAGCGTGGCTGTGGAATAAACTGAATAAATTAGTAGTCAGGTCATTCCAAATTTGAACGTTTTTATAGGAAAGAACTGCAGATGATTGTTAAAATGAAAGATAGACACAAAAACCTGGAGTAACTCAGCGGGTCAGGCAGCATCTCTGGAGAAAAGGAATGAATAGGTGACGTTTCGGCAGAGACCCTTCTTCAGATTGATAGGAATAGGTGATGTTTCAGGTTGAGACCCTTGTCCAGATTGAAGAAGAGTCTCAACCTGAAACATCACCTATTCCTTTTCTCCAGAAATGCCATCTGACCTGCTGAGTTAGTCCAGCTTTTTAATGTCTATGCACGCATTTATACTTGTATATAAAAGTATAATTGATTGATTGAAAGATGGCATGGATTGAGAGAAGCATGGAAACAGGACCTTCAGCCCAGCAAGTAGAACAGGAAATAAATGACTTTCATGCTTACCTATTGCAAGCAAAATCCAGAGGAATGTAGTACAAAATAATACAAGATCACAGCACTGTTGTAGAACATCAATATATTGTTTGACAAGGAAGTTATGATTGAATTGAATTGAAAGGTACAGCATGGAAAGAGGCCATTCAGCCCACTGAGCCCATGCCCACCATTGATCATCTGTTCTCACTAGTTCTATCATGTTGCACTTTCTCATCCTTGCCATAGACATTCTTGCCATACAGGGAGTACAGAGAAGGTTCACCAGACTGATTCCTGGGATGGCAGGACTTCCATATGAAGAAAGACTGGATAGACTCGGCTTGTACTTGCTTGGATTTGGGAGGTTGAGGGGGGATCTTATAGAGACTTACAAAATTCTTAGGGGGTTGGAAAGGCTAGATGCAAGAAGATTGTTCCCGATGTTGGGGAACTCCAGAACAAGGGGTTTAAGGATAAAGATGTAGGACCGAGATGAGAAAAACATTCTTCACACAGAGAGTGGTGAATCTCTGGAATTCTCTGCCACAGAAGGTAGTTGAGACCAGTTCATTGGCTATATTTAAGAGGGAGTTAGATGTGGCCCTTGTGGCTAAGGGGATCAGGGGGTATGGAGAGAAGTCAGGATACTGAGTTGGATGATCAGCCATGATCATATTGAACGGCGGTGCAGGCTCGAAGGGCCGAATGGTCTACTCCTGCACCTATTTTCTATGATTCTATCCTCTCCCGACACACTATGTGTAATTCACAGAGGCCAATTAACCTACAAATCCATATGTCTTTGGGACGTAGGAGAAAACCGGAACACCTGGAAGAAACCCACATGGTCAGAGGGAAAATGTGCAGACTCCACACAGACAGCATCCAAGGTCAGGATCGAACCCGGGTCTCTGGCTCTCAGAGGTAACAAGTCTGTTAGCTGTGCCACTGGGCTCCAAATATTTTACTGATAATTATTGTACTTCTGAAGTGAGGAGGTACATGCCCATCCTTCAGATGTCAGCTTTAGTTCCAAGGTGCTCTGCTTACCTATCTGTGGCAGATTATGTCTGACATGCAATCAAAGCTGAGAGTTCAGTGTAGCGCTATAGAATGTGCGGCAGTGGTAAGTGTGAGGCTTTAATTGTTTTTCAAGTAAATGTAATAGGTTAAATATGCTGTTTCTTGAAGGTGATTGAAGGTACAGTGTCCTACAATCAATACCATTAAAACTAATTTACCATACACCCACTCGCACTCAATAGAAACTCTGCTGTAGTGTTTGATTAGGCACTTTGCCTTCCAGATTCAACGTTAAATTGAATAATTCCAAATGAAAGCAACCGGTCCAATTTATTCAAACACTTTTGATGGTTGTTGTGTTGTTGACCTTAACTCCTCCTTTGGACCCGTAGTTGTTTCTTGACTTAGAATCATAGTCATACAACACGGAAACAGGCTGCACAGTCCAACTCATCCATGCTGACCACAATGCCCCATCTAAGCAATGTTTGACTCATATTTTTCTAAACCTTTCCGATCCGTTATCTTATCTCACTAAAGTGCCCTCAGATTTGTTTAGACCACCAAACCAGGACCTCCACCAACCATAAAAAAGACAAAGTGCAGGAGTCAAGAGAGGTTATTGTCATGTGTCCCAGATCGGACAATAAAATTCTTGCTTGCTGCAGCACAACAGAATATTTTAGGCATAAATACAGATCAGGTCAGTGTGTCCATATACCATAGAATATATATATATACACACATAAATAAACTGATAAAGCGCAATAAGCTATTAGTTCAGAGTTTGTTTGAAGTTGTGTTTAATAGTCTGATGGCTTTGGGGAAGAAGCTGTTCCTGAACCTGGATGTTGCAGATTTTGGGCTCCTGTACCTTCTAGCTGATGGCAGCGGTGGGATGAGTGTGTGGCCAGGATGTTGTGGGTCCTTGATGACGATGGCAGCCTTTTTGAGGCAGTGACTGCGATAGATCCCCTCGGTTGTAGGAACGATGGAGTGGGCTGTGTTTACAACGTTTTGCAGCCTTTTCCGCTCATGGGCGCTCAGGTTGCCGAACCAAGCCACGATGCACCCGGTCAGCATGCTCTCTACTGCGCACCTGTAGAAGTTCAAGAGAGTCCTCCTTGACATACTGACTCCCCATAATCTTCTCAGGAAGTAGAGGCGCTGATGTGCTTTCTTTATGATTACATCAGTGTTCTGGGACCAGGAGAGATCTTCGGAAATATATAGTATTCAGTAACTCAGAGTAACTCAGCAGGCCAGTACATATCCTTTAAACTTTGTACCCCTCAGTTTAAAGCTGGGGGAAAAGGGATACGGAAGACATTCAAATCCAAGTCTCTCATAATTTTATATACTTCGATCAGGTCTGACATTCCTCAGCCTCTGATATTCCAGAGAAAACAATCTAAGTTTGTCCAACTTCTCGTAATCGATACTACCCTCTTATCAGGTCAGCATTTTTGTAAACTATGAAGTAAATTCTACGAAGTAGACTTTGCTTAAACAGCCTCGTAAATGAAGAAGTTATCCCCCACTTCTTTCCTATCTCCTGAAATGATGGAATGTGATTGGGTTGGCAATGTGTGCAGCAAAGGGTGTAAAGTTGGCAAAGATGCTCTGAATGAAAGCAGTTCTTTTGGCCACTTCAAACCATAACCTTTCTTCAGACTGAGGTAGTCAGACTTCGGCGGAAGATTCCTAACCCGAAACATCACCTACTCATGTTCTCCAGAGATGCTGCCTGACCTGCTGAGTTACTCCTGCATTTTATGCCTTTTTTGTAAACCAGCATCTGCAGTTGCTTGTTTCAGCTCTACCAACCTCTACGCACTAGTGAAGGGAGTGGGTGCAAAAGTGAAAGAACATATAATTAGTGCGATAGTCTGTTCAACGATCAGTGTAGACTGTGTAATTGGGAAGATCCACACCTGCACACTGCATATTATTACAAAACTTTGAATTTAATCATTGAAGGTATTTGACATTTGAATAAAAGGTTTAATATCGATATGCATCATACTGCGATGTTAAGGACATGTTGTCCTGAAACTGTACTCAATTTCCTTCAAAGATAGACACTAAATGCCGGAGTAACTCAACGGGTCAGGCACCATCTCTGGAGAAAAGGTGATTTTTCAGGTCGAGACCCTCCTTCAGACTCAGGGGAGAGGAAAATGAGAGATATGAAAAGGTACACAGAACAAACAAATGGAAGATATGCAAAAGGACAAATTAAAACCAGGAATGATGATCAACGAAAGGTGAAGCCCATAGACATTCTTGGTCCATTGTTGGCTGTGGGGAAGGTGCTAACGAGTGATACAAACAGGGAAACTCAGCAGGACGACAGTGAAACTAGTACAACAGCTATGGTAGGAGAGAGAGGGGATGCAAGGGTTACTTGAAGTTAAAGAAATCAATTCTCATACAGCTGGGTTGCAAGCTGCGTAAGCGAAATATGAGGTGCTGTTCCTCCAATTTGCGTTGGGCCTCACTCTGCCAATGGAGGAAGCCCAGGGCATAAAGGTCAGTATGGGAAGGGGAGTTAAAATGGTTGTAGCGACCCTTAGGGAGAAAACAAAATCCCTTTTCTTTGTATTTTGACCTGGCTGGTTTCAAGGGCACATCACAACAATGTAGGCTTCTGTCTGGGCGGTGGAGTGATGTCACGCTGTCTCCTTGCAACTTCACCCGACGCCAATAGAAAGTGAGTACCTGTTAAACAGGTGCTCATGCCTCTTGATCAATGAATTAGTCCTTCATGGCCACACATCCCAGATGGCGAAGGAGAGCTGCAGATGTCTGCTCCGTGCTGCTGAGAGGAGTAGCATGACACGTGCTGAATCAGTGATGTGTGGTGAGCCAACGGGCACTTTGTCATTGCAGAAGAAGTAGAGGAACTCAGGTCGTGGGGGTGGGAAGGACTTGCAGGTGAAAGACACCGAGGAGAGGAGGAATCGGCCAGTGCTCTGGGGTTTCTCCTTACAGTGCCACAACATGGATGGATGATGTTTCGTGTCAGGGGCATTTGACAGCGCTGGGCGTGTACTTGCTGGAGGCTAGAAGGATGAGGGGGGACCTCATTGAAACTTATCAAATTGTGAAAGGCTTGGATAAAGCGGATGTGGAGAGGATGTTTCCACTAGTGGGAGAGTCTAGGACTAGAGGTCATAGCTTCAGAATTAAAGGACGTTCCTTTAAGAAGGAGACAAGGAAGAATTTATTTAGCCAGAGTGTAGTGAATCTGTGGAATTATTTGCCACAGAAAGCTGTGGAGGCCAAGTCAATGGATATTTTTAAGGCAGAGGTAGATAGATTCTTGATTAGTATGGGTATCAGGGGTTATGGGAAGAAGGCAGGAAAATGTTGTTAGGAGGGAGAGATAGATCAGTCATGATTGAACGGCGGAGTAGACTTGATGGGCCGAATGACCTAATTGCTCCTATCACATGACCTCATGACACTTCTTCTGAAGAAGGGTCCCGACACATCCTTTTTCTCAAGAGATACTGCCTGACCCATTCCCTTACTCCAGCACTTTGTGTCTATCTTTAGTATAAACCATCATCATTCTTTCTTTCCAGCCCTTTACTATCGAGGAGCCAGGGACTGTTGTGACTTCCAGCAGATGACTTGATTGAATCAAATGTTAAGAATCACAAGTCTGAGGCTCAGTTGTCATGTGTGCAGTCTTTTCTTTCACAAGTCACCAAAATGGAGAAAGCGTTTGTTCTCCTTTTAATCAGAGCAAATCCCAATGTTAAAAAAAGAGAAAATCATTGACACAAGAGATCGAGTGCCTCACACAGATGAGAGTGAATGACTGTGCTTGTTTGCTTTCTCTGCCCTAAGCTGTGGCAGAAAGACCTTACTGCCCTGTTTGTTTTAAGTCAGTGCTGTCAACCTGCTAAAGGTTTTATTACTCTGGGGGATCACTTTGCTTGTTTGTTCAAGTGACTGGCTGATGGTCTGTGAATTTTCAGCCCCCGCGACTAAGTTGTCAGAATTGTACCCGAGGGGTGGCTGTCAGTTTGAAAATATTATTGCTTTGCAAATTCGCTGGTGTCGAGGTGGGGGGATTTTGAAAATAAAGTTGGTACCTTGTGGCCCATGGAGGGAGTTTAGCATTCAGAGAGTTCAGAGATGCAGCGCAGAAACAGGTCCTTATGCCCACCGAGTCCATGCCGACCATTGATTACCCCGCACGCTAGTTCAATGTTATCCCACTTTTGCATCCTACACACTAGGGGCAATTTACAGAAGCCAATCAACCTACAATCCTGCACTTCTTCGGAATGTGGGAGGAAACCAGTGCAACTGGAAAAAACCCATGTGGTCACAGGGAGAACGCACAAACAGCTATTGAGGTCAGGATCAAACCCAGGTCTCTGGCACCGTGAGGCAACCTGCTGCACTGCAAGAAATGCTTTGAACTCGTAAGGTCCAAATAATGAAACACACAGACGTCTTTAAAGTATTTCAATAACATATAATTGATAAGAATTTCATTCTATTTTGTGGTTTTAACAACTGGCAAAATAACAAAAAGCCTGTGAGTAATCATGAGAAAAAATAATAAGCGATAAATGAATAGGTTTAACGTAGAACAGTACAGCACAGGGACAGTTGTTTCAGCCCAAAACGTCTGGCTGAACATAATGCCCACACCAAATGATATCTGCCTGCACATAATCCATTCTTTGCATATCTGTCCAAAAGTCTCTGAAACACCACGATTGTATCTGCCTCGTCCACCATCCTCGGCAGCACGTTCCAGGCACTCACCATCCTCTGTGGGAAAACCTGCCCTGTATAGCTCCTTTAAACATTGCCCCTTTCACCCTACAGCTATGCCTTCTAGTATTTGATTTTACAATCCTGGGGAAAAGGTACACAATTTAAATACTTATATCGGGTCTATTATTTTTACCATGGTGGATGATCATTTATTTTTCACAATATATTCTCTCTGCCATGTCCTTGTCCACTGTCAGATACTAGAACCTCTCTTCCCCCTCCCTGCAGTCTACATCGCCAACTACCTATGTATCGCTAGCAAACTTGGATCTATTTCACTTGATCCCCTGGTCCAAATCATCGATATAGATTGTCGTCAGCTGAGGCCCTCGGTATCGATCCTCCATCCTCATTCTAGCTGCATTCTCCCAATCTAAGTGTGGAGTGCCAGTCTTTTTTTTTATATGTTTATTTTATTAGAAGCAATTGTACAAGAATAAAGCAATCGGCATAACAATTATACAATTTTCGTACAGCTTCATTTTAAATATTTTATAAACTGATATGTGAATCGGGGGAAAAAAAGTAAAAAGGAAAGAATGAAGAGAAAGAGGAAAAATACAAAAAAAGAGAGAAGAAAAGACCCCTAAACTGCCGAAGAAGTGTGAGACAAAAGAAAGAGGGAGATATGCCCCACTATCCTTCCCCCCCCCCCCCCCCCCCCCTCCCCCGCTCACCCATCCCAATCATCGGTTTTAAATTTGTGTTTGACCATTCTATTGTTGAAGAAATTCAGTGAAAGGAGACCATGTTTTGGTCTGATATATCAGCCAAAACAAGCCTTATTTTTTCTAAATATCGTGTCTCGGTCATTTCTGTGATCCACATCTTCATTGTGGGAACTGTTATCTTTTTCCAGAATTTGAGTATACGTTTTTTTCTGCGGTTATTAAGCCTTTGGCTTAATCGTAGTCTTTGGAATGTTGTTAATTTAGAGCAGCCCTCTGATATAAAATCATTAATTTTGCATCTGACTCCAATTGAATTTTAAGTGTTTTAGATATTGAATATTCCCATCCAGAAGTTTTGTAATTTTATACAGGATGCAAAGGAATGGGTTAAGGTAGCTTATTGGAGGTGACATTTATCACAGATAGGGGAGACAGTTGGAAAAATCTTATTCAATTTGGTCTTTGAGTAGTATAACCTATGCAATATTTTGAATTGTATCAGGCAATGCCTGACATTTAAAGAACAGTAATGTATGTATAATAGGCTTTCCTTCCATATATCTTTTGAAATAGGTAAACCCAACTCTTCTTCCCATGCTCGCCTATAAATCTCAGAAGGTGGGGTATCAATATTTAAGAGAGTGTTATAAATGTAAGATATCAACTTACTTGTATCGGTATGTCTATTCAAACAATCGTCCATTATATCTGGACCCATAAAAGGACAATCTTGTGTGTATGTTTTCACATCATCTCGGATTTGAAAGTATCTAAAAATATTGTTTGCGTTCAAGTGGTATTTCTCCTGTAGTTCTTGAAAAGAGGCGAGAGTCCCCTTCTTATAGAGGTCTCCCACAGTATTAATGCCCAGGGTTTTCCATTGAACAAACACTCTAAAGCAGACATTTTAAACGAGGGATTGTTTGGAATAGGCAGAAGAAGAGACAAGTTTCTCAGTTTAAGACTTAATTTCAACTGTTTCCAGATACGTAGAGTACTGTGTATTATCAGATTTTGCTCATACATTGACTTATTCAAATGTATTGGAGATGGGAGAATCGAGCCTATATCAAAAGGCAAACAGTCTTCCCTCTCCATTTTTAACCAATTTACCTGTTGACATGTATCGTCCAACCAGAAGATTATGTTTTTAATGATAGTTGCCCTGTAGTAAAAAAGAAAGTTAGGAAGAGCTAATCCTCCATTTTCTTTGGATTTACACAAGTGTCCTTTGTGTATTCTATGGGTTTTGTAGTCCCAAATAAAATTAGTGATAGTAGAATCATTTTTTTTTACTTTTAGGGAGATATATCAGTATTGATTGAAATAAATATAGGAGTTGCGGAAGGAAGATCATCTTTATGGCATTTACTCTACCTATAAGGGAGGTAGGAAGTGTTTTCCAAAATTGAATGTAGGCATATAGTTTAGTAATTAATGCTGTAAAGTTTGCTTTAAATAAAGAGGAGTGTTTTTTAGTCACGTAGATTCCGAGATAGCTAAATTTTTCGGTAACAATTCTGCAAGGAAATTTCTGGAATTGGGAAGGGTCTTGAGCTTTTATTGGCATCATTTCACTTTTATTCCAATTTATTCTATAACCTGAAAAAGCACCAAATTGTTCTATAATGTTTAGTACATTTGGGGTACTAACTTGGGGATTATTAATGTATAAAACTACATCATCTGCATATAAGGAAATATTATTGGTGGTATATTTAGTATTATATCCGTGAATGCCCGAATGTGACCTAATACTCTCTTTGCAGTCTTTGCAGAATACAGATCTACCACCGATTTTCCGGCAACCTTGGTTCCAGAGACTTTCTGGTTTATCCGTTTTGCCAGAGCAACAGGGGTCACAGCCTCGGAGAGGAGTCCAACAGAACTGGATCTGTCTACCTAGGCCATCGGGAAGCCAAGATACCAGTCCACAAAGTCGGCCTCGGAAGTTGGCTTTGGGAACAGATCAGCCGGCTCCGGCCAGGCCAGAGTTCCAAAGCCCCGGCCGCAGGGAGGCAAATTTGACCGGCCGATCGGCCAACGAAGTCCCGATTAGGTCGAGGTCGGCCGTGTCACCCGGCCGAAGCACCACATTTTCTGCAGGACGTCAGGGGGGGGGGGGGGGGGTGTGTGGGGGGATTTCAAGTCCGGATTAAAGGAGGTACCGGCAAATCAATGGTGGGCCTGTTTTATCAGCAGAGCAAGATTACATTTCTATATTAACTCATGACTTCTTTCTTGATGTTGGTTAGATTATGAGACTGTATTAGGTCTCTCTCATCCCCAGTAAGGAAACTGCAGTGTGATTGAACGGCAATGCATTAAAACTCCAGCCTTTTCATGCCCTCAGACTGTTGATAGGAAATTGCTCTCCGATTCATTTTAAGAGACTTAAGTAGGCTGATGGCCACATTAAAATGGTTTAAGGGGGTAATTTCAAATCGGATCAGTTGTTGAAATACTTGTAATCAAAGGGAACTAAATTAGAAAAAGCAGGCTTAAGGATTGCAGTGTGCGATTTAGCCCTACAATAGACAATAGACAATAGGTGAAGGAGTAGGCCATTTGGCCCTTCGAGCTAGCACCGATATTCAATGTGATCATGGCTGATCATCCCCAATCAGTACCCCGTTCCTGCCTTCTCCCCATATCCCCTGACTCCGCTATTTTGAAGAGCCCTATTTAGCTCTCTATTGAAAGCATCCAGAGAACCTGCCTCCACTGCCTTCTGAGGCAGAGAATTCCACAGACTCGCCATTCTCTGTGAGAAAAAGTGTTTCCTCGTCTCCGTTCTAAATGGCTTACTCTTTATTCTTAAACTATGGCCCCTGGTTCTGGACTCCCCTAACATCGGGATCATGTTTCCTGCCTGTAGCGTGTCCAAGCCCTTAACAACCTTATACGTTTCAATGAGTTATGTTCTTGCCATACCTTATGACTTCTTGCAGAATGCACATTATTCATTGTTTCATGACCAGCTGACTACGGTCTTCATTCTCTCAGCATATATCTACAAGGTCCAGTTTTGTGAGAGACGGAGCAGTTAACCCGAGCTAGAACTGAATGCAAACATGTCATTGTGTTCAATTCTGGGCATCATGTTATAGGAATGATGTTGTCACGTTGGAAAGCGTATGGAGAAGATTTACGACAATGTTGCCAGGACTTGAGAGTCTGAGCTATAAGAAGAGGTTGAACATGCTGGGACTCTAATCCTTGGAGAGCAGGAGGATGAGGGGGTGATCTTATCGAGGTGTATAAAGTCTCTTGCCCAGAGTAGAGGAAATGAGAACCAGAGGACATAGGTTTAAGGTGAAGGGGAAAAGATTGAATAGGAATCTGAGACCCCTGACACCCTCACTAACAAAGAATCTGTCAATCTCTGCCTTACAAATATCCATGTTCTCCACAGGTGCTGCCTGACTTGCTGAATTACTCCAGCATTTACTTTCTGTTTTTTTTTTAAACCAGCAACTGCAGTTCCCTGTGCCAACATGCAAGGATTGAAGGTTTCAAGGTCAGTTTCTTGTCACATGTACCAATTAAGGTACAGTGAAATTTGAGTTACCATACAGCCATACTAAGTGAAAAGCAACAACACACGCAGCCACATAAAAGTTAACATAAACATCCACCACAGCGGCTGCCCACATTCCTGACTGTGATGGAAGGTAATAAAGTCCAATCTTCTCCCTCTTTATTCTTCTGCGGTCGGGGCTGTCGAACATCCGCAATAGGGGCGATCAAAGCTCCCGCAGCTGGCGATCCGAAGCCCTCGCGTCGGGGTGATCGAAACTCTCCGCGGTTTGGAGTTCCCGAATCGGTCTCTAGCCAGGGGCCGCGATGAAATGCTGGAAATCTGGGCAGATCCACCATACAACCTGAAGGATAAGGGAGGCCAACTCCAGTCTTACACAGTGTGGCACCTGCCTCCTATTCTTTCCATCATGGCAACTGGTGGCAGCTTTAATATTTACACACCCAACCATAAGTTGATGTTTCAACTTCTGTTGCAGCACCAGTGCATACCCCTCAGTACCAGACTGACACATGAAAATTGGAGGAACAGCAACTCATATTTCACTTGGGCAGCTCACAATCCAGCGGTATGAATGTTGATTTCTGTCATTTCAAGTCACCCCTGCGTTCCCTCTCTTTCCACCCCTCCTCTACCCTGGTTGTCCTGCCAGTTCCACAGTTCGTATCCATATATCCCTTCGTCATCACCTCGTCCACAGCCAACTATGGACCACTGTGGATTCCACCTTTCCTGGGTCATCAGTGACGGCTCTAGTTGTTCTACACCTTTTGTTCTGCACCGTTCCCCTCCCCCTGACTCTGTCTGAAGAAGGGTTTTGACCCAACACATCTATTCCTTTTGTTCAGAGATGTTACCTGGCCCGCTCAGTTACTCCAGCATTTTGTGCCTATTTCCAGACTGCTGTAAAAGTGTAGTCTCATTGAATGTCCAAGGGACATTGAACCTCATTGTGGAGATGATCATTCCCTCTGAAACCACATATCAGCTTAATTTTGAGCAAGGTGTTCTTTCTGTAGGTTGGCATGGACTGTAATCTTTCCCGAAGAGATATGAATTGAGGAAGGATTAGGTTCATTGCATTCTCAATGCCTAACAGGTCCTTGTGCTTACTATAAATATCCAGATTCTTGTCAAATGACCTCAAGATGGCATGGTCTCATTGCTGGTTCATTGAACCAGCTTGTCATTCTCGAACATTCATACATCCACATTGCTTGTTAATCTCTGCTAAAGGAGTTGGCTCTTCCTGATTAAAGAGCTTCCATTTTCCCTAACACAAGCAGCGCATTGAAAATTGCCACCAACACCCCGTGCATAATCAATTTCTTGTCAACAATTGTTTGGTAATTAAAGCAAAACTACTTCAATAAGCATTTGAAAAACAATTCAGCATGAAGAATATAATGATTTTATGTCAGAAGTTCATGTTGTGCAAAGAAAGCTTTTAAGAAGGTAAATTGGTGAAATATTTTAGTCTAGATTCATCTTGTTTACAGATACAGCATGGAAACATGCCCTTTGGCCCATTGAGCCCACACATCAATCACCCATTCACACACATTCTGTTATCCCACTTTCTCATCCACTCTCTACACACTAGGGAGTCATCCATTAAAACGAAGGAGAGAAATAAGAAAGGTGAGAGAAAAGTGGAATAGATTATGTTGTGTGGTCCAATGAAGCGTCCTGTAAATATGCAGAGTATTGGGAACAGACAGGATAGGTTTCAGTTCGGTTTAGTTTATCATCAGGTGTACCGAGGTCGAGTGAAAAGCTTTTGTAGTGTGCTATCCAGTCAGTGGAAAGATCATACACGATTACAATCGAACCATTTACAGTGCATGATAAGGGAGTAATGTTTAGTGCAAGGTAAAGCCAGTAATGTCCGATCAAAGATAGGCCGAGGGTCACTAATGAGGTAGATGGTGGATGTTCAGGACTGCGCTCTTGTTGTGATAGGATGATTCAGTTGGCTGAAAACAGCTGGGAAGAAACTGTCCCTGAATTTGGTGGTGTGCGTTTTCACACATCTATACCTTTTGCCTGATGGGAGAGGGGAGAAGAGGGAGCGGCCTGGATGCAACTCGTCCTTGATCTAAGAGAATGACATAGTGTTTAGCACTAGCTGCAATTTACAGAGGCCAATTAACCCGCAAACCTGCACGTCCCAGGGTTGTGGGAGGAAACTGGAGCCCCTGGAGGATATCCATGTGGTCACAGGGAGAAGGTGCAAACTCTGCATAGACAGCACCTGAGGACAGGATCAAACCCGGGTTTCGGGCACAGTGAGGCAGCAGCTCTTCCATTTTCATGCACTTTTTCCTCTGAATTATGTTGCATTGTCCCTATTTCATATCTTCTTTATTCACCCATCATTGAAACAACATGCATCCCATGGAATACTGAGCCATTGTCATGTGGCTATGTTCATTCTTTTAATATATCACAAACACGAGCCAAATAGTTCAATTTTTTAATTCTAACCAATAAATGGTCCACTATTGATGTGCTGTGTGATTGTAACTCAGAATGTTCGGTCATTAAATGTGTTCAATTAAATTGAAATGGAATTGGATTCCTTAGTCCTGATAATATTATGACTGATTACATTTTATCATAAATAGTGCCAATTTAATTCAGTTTGTACAAGTCTCATTCGAAATGCAGGAGAAACCTTTCTGTCTCTCAGGCATTTTCTATTATTCAGTGAGAGTGTAGTTGATCTGTACTTTAACCTCATCTTTTCCCTTTAGTGCTACATTCTTTTATAATCTCGTCTATCTAAAAAAGCCCTGATTTAAAAAGATACATAGATCAAGCAGTTGTTCCATTTAGCGTGTTATGCACTCCTACCACCGTTTCAATGAAGAAGTGTCCCCATCTGATCTCCTGAGTGCTCTCAGACTGATTTTAATTGACTCCCTGCTGGTAGAAATTCATCACATACATCCAAAAATCCATTAAAACCAGGGAGCAATAAGAAAGATGTCAGTATATAGCATTAGAGGAATAGATTAGGTTGTTTGGACCAATGTTGGGTCCTACAAATATGCATTGCACATAGAGCATACGGGATAGGTTTAAGAGAAGGACATGGTATTAAACAGTAAAATACATTTAAAGGCACAAAGCGCTGAAGTAACTCAGCAGGTCAGGTGGCATCTTTGGAGAACTTGGATTGGTGATGTGGCGGGTCAACCTGGAACGTCACCTATTTATGTTCTCCAGAGATATTGCCTGAGTTACCTCCAGAGATATTGCCAGCGACCTGCTGAGTTATTCCAGCACTTTGTGTCCTTTTGCGTGTTAGCCAGCATCAATATTTCCTTGTTTCTACCGAAATACATTTGGAGGAGTCAGGATTTACGAGCATGAAAAAGTCTCCATGATCTCTGCTGGGTAATACCATCTAGTTCACCCTAGATGGTATTTGCTTAGTGACAGTTTCATAGATGGACTCTTATCAACAAAGATCAGAACTTTTATGTTTGCAAAGGTCTGTGCCAAAATTCCAAATTTACTATCATTATGCGTGCAAATGTTCAAAGTTCACCATTGAACATGCTGATCTTTCGAGCAAAACAGAACTGGGATAAAAAGACATGGAGAAAAAAAGACTGATTTATTCTTGAGAATATTTAGGATAACTTTCTGATTAACACCACCCACTGGATCCAATGAGGGGATAGATTTACTAATGAGTAATTAAATAACTTATTTTGACACTTTTGCATCCGCTCCCAGCGCACTAGGGTCAGTCTGATAATTGCAATTAACCTACAAACATTGTCGGAATGTGGGAGGAAACCAATGCACTCGAAGGAAACTCATATGGTCATAAGGAGAATGTACACCAGGGGTCAGGATCGAACCTGGGTCTCTGACCCCATGCTCGACCAGCTGCATCACTTGGACATCCTGTATTATGGGTGGATGATAGAATCCGGAGGGAGATGCTAGGAATAATAAATAATAATAATAATAATAATAATAATAATAATAATAATAATAATAATAAATACTTTATTGATCTCCTCAGGGAAATTCAGATGTCCAGAAGCCCCTAACCAACAAACCCACATTCTAAACGAACGCAGACAGAAAATACATAAAATACCATGTGGACACTACCTGAGATCAATAAATACTTAAAAAGACCAATAACTAACAATTAAAAAGTAAAAAATGCAAAAATGCATCCCCCTACTGCCTAGCGGTCCAAATTATAAAATCTAAAAGCTGCAGGGGTGAAGGATCTCCTGAACCGCTCCGTTCTACAGCACAGGGAGAGGAGTCAGTTGTTGTTCTGAGTGCTCTTTTGACTCTCCAGAATTACATGGAGGGGATGCCCAGGGTTTTTCAGGAATGTAGAAAGAATTAAACATGAAATTAATGTAAGATTAGGTCGATGAAGCTTTGTTGACCATGGAGTCTGCCTCTATGTTATATCACTCTATGGCTCAATGATGGTTTCCATCCCAAGAGTTTAATGGGAGTTAATGGTTCCCAACTTTCTCTGAGTTAGAATCTGTTCCATTAGATTTAGAAACATTTCATACAACATAATTTAGAGAAGGGAAACCAGGGGACTGATAGGCCAGTTATCGTCTTGTATCAGAATGTTACTGGAGTCTATAATTAAGGGAGGAGTGATCAAATGTTTTTGGAACATAGAGCAAAGAACAGTACAGAACAAGAACAGGCCCTT